>JARFIW010001568.1:0-445305 GCA_036346225.1 Platerodrilus igneus
TAGGATGTTTGAACACACCTGCGTATTTTAAAAGGCAATTTCAGTTTAATTTGTTTAGATAAACATGTCGATTCTAAGGATATTGGAAACGGTCAGATGCTTTAGCACGAAATACAAAACAGGGTTTATTTAAAAGCTCATTCGGCGAAAATTTTGCAGATAATTAATGTTTACAAAGAATCTTGGAGAAACCGGGGCTTAATAGACGGGAAGGTGCAATACGGGGTTATTTAACCCAGATAGTCCACATGGACTGGAAAATAATCGATAATAAAGAATATCAATTTGCACCAATACGAACAGGTTAGAAAAGGAAAGAGAAAATGCGTCAAGCAAAGACACATATAGTAAAAGGCGTGATTTAAGCAACGTCACGAGGGTCACAATTGGTTGAAAATAGGATGCAAATATCAGAGGTAGAAACAACAATTTCTGTACAAAATTAATTAGTTTTTCTCGGACATGTTTGCGTGCCGTGTGAGAATTTCTGCTTTTTAAATGGGGCGAGTACAAAATTCGTAAAAACCGACGCACAGGCTACGGACTGGGAACATAGCATGAGAAATTCTTAAGAATTGTCTGTTTTGAGGACAAAAGCGACGTGCCGGCTATTCGCTATATATACCGGTGGTAATATGAATTTCGCTCTCTTAGACTTTTGACTATTCGATGCGTTAAAAGCTCTTACATCCGCGACTTGATTCAAGATGTTAAACAGTGCATTTTAGTTTGATAAAATAATTTAAAGTTTGCTCGTATATTTTGGTGATTTAAAACAGTTTGTTATTTACGTGCTAACATGAATGTACTTGAGTGCACTTAGATACAAGGTAATAAAATGTAGTATCACTGTACTAAGTAGTGAAAATTTGCAACAACAAATGAATACCCATTAGTAGGCAGTTTTGGCGTATATTGGTGAAAGAAGTATGAATTTCTTTGCTATTTTGCGGGGGTGAATAATTAAATGGTTCATAAATGTGTCTGGATCCACAAACAAGGGTCAGATATACACAGATGAGTTCCGGAAAAGCCCAGAAACAACTTTAAATAAATGGTGATGGAGAAAATTTGAAAAGCGTTGAGAATCAGAAGTTGTAAATATAATCCAGTTGGAATGGTGTGATTAACAAAAGGGACGATGTACCTTGAAGCTACGAGTGCAGTAACCTTCAGGTAATTTATACTATTTTGGTTGAACTTTGATATTTTTGTGTGTGTTGAATAACTTTATAATTGATTTACTTTAAATGGACATTAGTGAAATTGTACTAACCATAAAATTTTAATTTTAAGATGAAATTTGCTTGTTTAAGTAGAAAGGGGTATTTAGTATTGATGTTCGGGAATATGATGAAAATTTGGGGATGTCTTTGAGCTCAATTAGACGAACCTGGTTAATTAACGTAAAGGGGTGGTAGATGCTCCCTTTATACTCAGACTCCGGTCTGCTTATATTGTTATATTAATTAGTAGGCATCCAACAAGGACTTTAATTCTGGATGCACATTAAAATGATTATAAAATTAATCTTGAAATTCCTTTTAAAACTGAATTTTATGCTGAAATTTAATTTGAAAATTTAATGTATTCTGAATATTGATGTAAATAGAGTTAACGTTGATGTTTGTGGTAGGAATGTGTTGTTTAATTTTATGAATGAGGAGGTTTATAAAATTAGGTGAGCAGCCGAGGCGAAAACAGGATCACAGCAGTTTATGACGCCCAATCGGTGGGACTAGAATTTTTTTGTTGAAAGGACCCAGTTCCCGCATTCACAGGAGTATATCACAGCAGTATATGGCGACCACAACGTGAGGGCTCGAATTCCAGATAGTGTTTAACTATTCCAGGAAACTGGCGATCTGAGAGAGAGAGTTTCTGTGTGTGTATAAATTTAAGAGTATTTTAGAGTGTGTGAGAGTGATTAGAACGTATGCAGAGAAAGGAGTGGTTAAGGAGTCAAGGAGTGGAAATTGGAAGTGACGATAGTGCATTGTGTGGGAAAATTCGAAAATGGAAGAAGGGAGGCAGTAGAGATCAGTCGAGGACGGAATCAGGGATCAAGGAAATGAGTTAATGATGAGAATGTTAGAGGAAATGCGATTAGCTAGGAGGAATCCAATAGAAAATTAGAACAGCTAAGCGAGGAATCGAATAGAGCGAGAGAGGACTCAAATCGAAAATTTGACCGAATGAATGAGACATTAACAGGAGTTAGGAAACCCTAAGTGAGAAAATAGATAAGACGAATAAAGAAGTTTCAGAATTTAAAATAGTCTTACCGTAAAGATGGGGAAGTTGAAAATAGGGTTGATAAAATGAGCATGACATTACAGGTCTTCGACAGGAAATGGGACATTTAAGGTCCGAAGTACGCATGTTCTGTGAAGAAGAGATTAATGTAAAATGACTGAAGTAACGGACTCATGTAGGGATCAGTTAGGCAGGGTAGAACGCGAAGTTAGTAGTATCAAATACAACATGTCAAATTTAACGGGGATGGTCCCAGATTTTCTACAGGTGGAGTATCATTGGACCAACACATGAAGTTTTATGGCGATAACAGGGTAAATCCACAAATTTTTATTAATAGTGTAAGAAATCTAGTGGGAAATTTATTTGACGAACAGACTAAACTAAATACGATAAAGGCTTTATTAAAGGACAATGCGGAAGCGTGGTACAATTTAGTAGGACAGGACATAGACACGTATCAGGACTTTGAAAACAAATTTTTAAAGCACTACTGGAGTGACCACAGACAAGACCAGGTACGAGACGACTTAATCACAGGGAAATTTAAGGGAGAATTTTCAGGAAGTAGGGAGCAATATGCTATACGCAAGTATAGCATAGCAAAGCAACTGAACCCACCACTGACGGACCGACAAATTATTAAGTATTTATCACGACACTTCGAGGTAGACATAAGACAACACGTAGCACTACAGAACATAGTGGACAGAGAAATGTTTCTAGAATACCTGCAGAGGTACGACGACGTAAGTAGTGGACGACCTCGGGATAACAGGGAAAGACAGATCAACGCAGTTAGGTTTGACAATAGACGGGACAACTACGCTAGACGGGGGAATAGTTACGGATACCAGCGACAGAATTGGGAACAGAGACGACCATATGTTAGAGTAATAGTTTAGGAAGGGACCTGCACCGAGACCGGGACCAACCAGAATGAATAGTTCACCAGACATGAGCGGGACTGCTAATACAGACACGGAACGAGTGGAAACGCCTAGGACATACGATGAGGTGACGGCTAGACCAGGACCGAGTAGGGAAAACAGACCTGGACAGGATTTTTAGAACGCGACAGACCACTAGATTTCAGTGTAAATGTATATGAACATCCACGTGAATTTTTCAAAATTGAGGAGGAAGTAGAGCCAGAAACTAAGGAAAATTTATGTTTGCCAATTATTAATTTAGAGATTTTTGAGAATAATGTAGAAGTATTACTTGATACAGGGGCAGAGGCGAGTTTAATATCGGAGGAATTCGTCAGCAAAATTAGGGATAAGGTTTGTGATAAAATTATGCCTATAAAGCGTAGCCATTTAGTAGCTCCAAATAAAAAGAAGTTTGCTGTAGTAAATAGTGTTGTGGTGCTTAGGATAGATATAGGAGGTTTAAGCTGTGAACAGGAGTTTGTAATTGTACCTGGACTGAAGTTTCAGAGCATTTTAGGTGTTGACTGTATGATGAAGTTAGGGGTTTTGATAGATATGGAGAGGAAGGTAGTAAGGATTAAGGATAAGGTAGTGCCATGGAAAGGCAGTTATGAAGTCACAGAGGATGACACGGGGTTTAGTATTAATGTAGTAGAGGTAGAGGATGATGAAGGTAAACAGATCAACACGATAAGATGTCCTGAGGATAGGAGAGTAGAGGTTCAAGCTTTAGTACAAAAACATGCAGAAGTAGTAGGGGTAGAAGCAACAGCAGCAGATTGGGAGCAGGTGAAGGCAGAATTAAGTAAAGATGCACGTAAAATTAACCAATGGACCAAACCGCAATTCCATTGTCCACCATCCATGGACACATTTTTGACGAGGTTAAATGGCAAGTTTGTTTTTAATAAAGTAGATTTAAGGAATTCATTCTGGCGGATTCCATTACACAAGCATTCTAGAAGGTACATAGGATTTTCCATAGAGGGAAAAATCGATAATTTTAAAGTAGTATCATTTGGTTTGTCGGCAGAAAAGGAAATAAGAATAAATGAGAAACAGACAAGTGTAGGGACTGAAGAAGAAGCAGTATTTAAGAGTCAAGATAATAGGGATGATAAGTATAGATATAGAAGGGGGAGAGATAGGGATGAAGAGTATTAGGATGGTAAGAAGAAAGACTTGGAGGGTCAAGAAGAGAGTTAGATTTAAATAACTTGATGAGGATAAGAATAGAGATAGGTGTATATAGAAAAGTAGAAGTAAGTGTTTATAGAAAATAAAGCTAGGTATAGGATAAATATGGGAGATAATTAGGAATAGGTTTAGGATGAGAATAAAGAGTAAATGTAGGAAGAAAATAAGATAGGTTAAGTGTAGATATTTCATAGAAGATTAGTGGAGAGTTAGGAATAAAGTAAGAGTAGGATAGGCATATAGGATTAGGTAGGGGGAAGTAAAGTATAGTGAAGATTAGTTAAAAGTTAGGAATAGGATAGGTATATAGGATGTATATAGGATTAGATGGATGAGTAGGATGAAGTTAGGGATAATTTCAGTTTATAGAATTAGGTGAGAGTTAGGAATAGGATAGGGATATAGGATAGGTGTAAATATTTTTTTGAATTGGAGATAAGGTAGGTAAGTTAGATAGATAAGGGTAGAGAGAGATAGGTAATTTTTTTTGTAATTTTTTTTGGGCTAAATGCTTAATATTTGCATTCAAATAAGTGGGATTATTTGTTTTCAAATAGGAGGAAAATACTCATATTTAGACCAGGGTAGAAAATTAAATAATCACATCAAATAATTTTAATCACCGTGTATAAGGAATTTTATTAAATAATACGCTTTATTAAAACCATGAAGCATAAATAAATTCGGTCGTTTTAGTAAAAATAAGAAATTTAAATCATGTACAAGACGCTTTATATCAAAAGAAACAGTATTAAAAAAGCTCTGCGTGCAATTTATTTATTCCTAATAAAGAAACAAAGAGAAATTACATGCAAAATTTATCTTAATTAACTCTATTTCAAGTAACCGGTATTGAACAAAACGTACAGATAATAACTAATATTTAGTTAGGATTCACTAAAAATTAAAGGGTATTATTTTAATTGAAGTTAATTGAATCGTTAGTAACAGATAATATCTATAGAAACTTGTAAAACCCAATAAAATGCAAATCCTAGAAGTGTTAGTTAGAAGTAGGATGTTTGAACACACCTGCGTATTTTAAAAGGCAATTTCAGTTTAATTTGTTTAGATAAACATGTCGATTCTAAGGATATTGGAAACGGTCAGATGCTTTAGCACAAAATACAAAACAGGGTTTATTTAAAAGCTCATTCGGCGAAAATTTTGCAGATAATTAATGTTTACAAAGAATCTTGGAGAAACCGGGGCTTAATAGACGGAAGGTGCGATACGGGGTTATTTAACCCAGATAGTCCACATGGACTGGAAAATAATCGATAATAAAGAATATCAATTTGCACCAATACGAACAGGTTAGAAAAGGAAAGAGAAAATGCGTCAAGCAAAGACACATATAGTAAAAGGCGTGATTTAAGCAACGTCACGAGGGTCACAATTGGTTGAAAATAGGATGCAAATATCAGAGGTAGAAACAACAATTTCTGTACAAAATTAATTAGTTTTTCTCGGACATGTTTGCGTGCCGTGAGAATTTCTGATATTTAAATGGGGCGAGTACAAAATTGTAAAACCGACGCACAGGCTACGGACTGGGAACATAGCATGAGAAATTCTTAAGAATTGTCTGTTTTGAGGACAAAAGCGACGTGCCGGCTATTCGCTATATATACCGGTGGTAATATGAATTTCGCTCTCTTAGACTTTTGACTATTCGATGCGTTAAAAGCTCTTACATCCGCGACTTGATTCAAGATGTTAAACAGTGCATTTTAGTTTGATAAAATAATTTAAAGTTTGCTCGTATATTTTGGTGATTTAAAACAGTTTGTTATTTACGTGCTAACATGAATGTACTTGAGTGCACTTAGATACAAGGTAATAAAATGTAGTATCACTGTACTAAGTAGTCAAAATTTGCAACAACAAATGAATACCCATTAGTAGGCAGTTTTGGCGTATATTGGTGAAAGAAGTATGAATTTCTTTGCTATTTTGCGGGGTGAATAATTAAATGGTTCATAAATGTGTCTGGATCCACAAACAAGGGTCAGATATACACAGATGAGTTCCGGAAAAGCCCAGAAACAACTTTAAATAAATGGTGATGGAGAAAATTTGAAAAGCGTTGAGAATCAGAAGTTGTAAATATAATCCAGTTGGAATGGTGTGATTAACAAAGGGACGATGTACCTTGAAGCTACGAGTGCAGTAACCTTCAGGTAATTTATACTATTTTGGTTGAACTTTGATATTTTTGTGTGTGTTGAATAACTTTATAATTGATTTACTTTAAATGGACATTAGTGAAATTGTACTAACCATAAAATTTTAATTTTAAGATGAAATTTGCTTGTTTAAGTAGAAAGGGGTATTTAGTATTGATGTTCGGGAATATGATGAAAATTTGGGGATGTCTTTGAGCTCAATTAGACGAACCTGGTTAATTAACGTAAAGGGGTGGTAGATGCTCCCTTTATTCTCAGACTCCGGTCTGCTTATATTGTTATATTAATTAGTAGGCATCCAACAAGGACTTTAATTCTGGATGCACATTAAAATGATAATAAAATTAATCTTGAAATTCCTTTTAAAACTGAATTTTATGCTGAAATTTAATTTGAAAATTTAATGTATTCTGAATATTGATGTAAATAGAGTTAACGTTGATGTTTGTGGTAGGAATGTGTTGTTTAATTTTATGAATGAGGAGGTTTATAAAATTAGGTGAGCAGCCGAGGCAAAAACAGGATCACAGCAGTTTATGACGCCCAATCGGTGGGACTAGAATTTTTTTGTTGAAAGGACCCAGTTCCCGCATTCACAGGAGTATATCACAGCAGTATATAAACTCATGCGCTCACACATTCACACACTCATACATACCTTCACTGTTAGCGACCATATGCGCCGACAGCGGCACTGCATGACCTCACGAAAGATTCCCAGAGACGTGGTCAAGGTGTCTGTAAAAACCCCCCGCGCAACCACACGGGGACTAATGAAAATGAAAAGGCAGTAGAAATAGGAAAGGTAGAAGGAGGGAAGTGGGTATTTGGAATGCATAAGAAGCACTTCCAGGTAGAAGAGAATAGAGGAAGGGCTCGCATTGAGCTAAAGAGACAGAAAAGGTGGATAGCAAAGCACTACTCAACCAGCCAATGTAGTCAGTAGCCCGGAGTGAGGGAAAAATCACTCTTATGTGGTAGACGGGTGTTCCGGGACGAGAACAGGTCTACCGAAAGAAAGATAAGGCAGAAACGGAGACAGCAGGATACGAAAAAGTAGAGTTTTTGGTCAAGCGTCCGAGAGAAGGTAGAGAGTTGTCCCTATTAAAACACAGATCGGTCCGAAAGACCACCTGCGATATTAATCCGACGAGTTAAGGTATATCATAAGTTAAAAAAATTCACTAGACTCTTAAGAGAACTAGTACGATCACTTTCCTAACAAGTGCATCCACTACGGTAAGAAAATCAGACAAAAGTTGACACAACAACTTAAAAGCATCATTAGAGATACATTCACACGAAAACAAACTGTTTCAAGGTAATATTTTTAAAACGGTTGTAACGAGTTTATTTTCTAGCAGTATTTTTACAAATATCTAATTTAATTAATTCATTAAAAGTCAATTTAAATATAATAACGCTACACAATCTACGTGATAAATATTATATATTGTTGAAAACAATATAAGCTTTCGATTTGAGAGTATAAAATTTTAAATTAAGCGGTGACAGAAAATGCCATTTGTTAGTGTCACTATAAGAGCTCCCTCCTTTTGATGATTGTAAAATCATAACTGTTGTCAGACGGCAACATACGTCAATAGAACACTTCCAACTGAGCTGCTGTTAGAGAAAGTCAATTGTTCTTTAAATCAAAGAACATGCCGTTGTTGCAGACCACGTGTTGGAAGCACCAAAAGTTTAAAGTCGTTTTCAAGATGAAATCGTCTCGGCGAAGCTCATTATATGTTCGCACTAGACGGGACGTTAAATTGTTTTAAATGGCTTTAGGATAACAGTAAGTATTACTGAGTTTAAAGCCTTACCAATTTATATTTGTAGTGCAACTTATGCAACTTGGGCAACTTGGGCAACTTGTGAAACTTGTGTAACGTATATAAATTAAGCAACTTACTATAATTTAAGAAGCTTTCTTTAATTTAAGAAATATATAAAATTTGTTTGGTAATCAATGAAAATTTGTTGGTAACTATTTGAAATTTAACCTTGTATGGATATCAATCTGGCGTGGTTCAATTGTTTGATGTAGACGCACGTGATGTTCTGTTGGATTTTCAGTACTCAGCTAATTGGATTGTGTGGTAATGAAAATTCCTAAATTGTAAATGCTGAAACAAGGAGGTTACAATTTATTAATTATTACTCCGGGTATGGTCCTTATACCTTGCAAGTATTTTTCTGATGGATTAACATCTGGTATGTAACTTGTGTTTTTTTTATACGTCAGCTGTAGCATTTGGCATAACAGATAAATAAGTTTTGTTTGTTCACGTGGAAATTTCCTAGTTCATTATGTGAATGACAAACAAGTTATTTTTAAACTTTGGTGAAAGGAATCTATAAAGTTTCATTTTTAATCTTTGCATTAGAACTATCAAAAAACGGTAGATGTCGATATAAAAATAGAAAAAATTAACCTTCAGATTTAACGAAAATTAAAGCGATTATTTGAATTACAAATTATTTTATCTTAGAGAATTAAATTGTTACATTTTGCATTTCATTAAATATTAATTGGAATATTTTACCATTGAATGTGAGGTCCATGTAGTACTACCAAGACCAAATAAAGTTGTAATATAAATTTAATTTATTCAAAAACTCAAATTTAATCATTTTCAAGTATAAATTTTGCTAGACTTTACTAATGTAAAAACTACTATATTCTATTTGTGAGAGATGCTGATTATAAACAAGTACATAATTCTCATTATTATTATTTAATTTTTAAATTTTTAAAGAAGATGTTTTGTCAATGTTTTAACTGCAATTTGAAGAAATAGATTTTCATTTTGGTCAAGACTATGATTATTAGTTGGAATGAATGAGGGTTGATTCTAATTAATTATGAATTTTTGAAATGAGTGCACAAACTGCGCTAGACTTGTGTTTATCTGTTTACAGGTGTAGCAGTGCATCTTTAAAGGTCAATATCGAGCCATAAGGTAAGAAAACTTTAAGGATTGTGTTCCTGTAATATTTTGTATAGCGGTATTTGAGTAAAAGTTTCCGCATTCACCTTATACAAAAGACTCAAGTAAGGTCTTCTTAGTATACAAAAATTCGGTGGCGCCATATTCACTATATTTTGGTCGCAGTCCAACCCCGACCCAAGGCTCATGTTCTACCCAGAGCAAATCGCTCGACTAGCCGCTTAACCTTTGGAGGTTTCCTCATCTACGAGCCATTTTCCACCGAAACTAACCGTGGGCTCTTTTCATCTTCAGGAAATCCTCGTTATCTATCCTAGTGCCTTTCAGCTGGCCATATAGGAGTAAAATAAATAAACCCCTTAGTATGGCAAAACGTTATACGGTAACACCCTAAACACACAAAAATGCCTAATTATAAGCAATTAAATACAGACACACTGTTCCAATATGCTAAAACAACCGAGAATTTAATAAGATATCGATAAAAAGCGATAGCACCTCACCACGAAGTTCAATAAAAAACAATGAGAAAAAATGTTTATAAGTTATGGTGATTTAGTAGGAAAAGAAACAAATAATGATATAGTATAATGTGGGCGACTGTAATAATTCAGAGGAAAAACACATGGAATAGAAAGTCCTAGTTTTATTGCAACTGCGAATATGAACTATTTCTTACAATGGCATAGGTCGCGTCTCCTATGTGAGCCCAAAGAAGAAAGCATCCACTCTAACATCAGCTCAAACCAATCATAAAAATTCAATGAGTTATTACAACCAAAGTTATGACAATTACCACACAATTAAACGATGTATGATAAATACTAAAAACCAAATAATATGCTGTAGGAAAAGTTCGAGGATTAATTAAATGAAGCGACAGAGTTATACTGGGGGATCTAGAGAATAAAGCGATATATAAGTAACGGTAAATTCAGGGAAAAAGTCAACCAAAAGCAAAAAGTTTAAGGTAAATAAGTTAAACGTATAACAGGTAGATGTATAAGAGAAGGAATAAGTAATTAAAGATACTAATTGATGGTGAGAACAAAAAATATTAGGTAAATCGTGAGGGGAATGGAACGTAAAAACTTAACTAGCATTTGGGTCAGCAGAGAATGGCTTAAGGTCTTTAATATGCCACCTGCCTTGGCGTTTTCCTTCAGCGTCTTGAAGTTCGTAGATAAGTGGGATAATAATATAATTCAGATATTTTAGCGAAAGTTTTTGTAACACCAAGATGAGCAGCTATGGGATCATCATGACAATTTAAGCACTTCATTGCGGTTAGCGGTAGGGACGACAAAGGGGGCACTTACGTGAACAAGTAGAGCTTCCTTCGGGATCACTCCATGATAGCGGCGGCTTTCTTCAGGATTACTCCATGCTAGCGGCTGCGGGGCTCCGTGGATTCGCTAATACTTCTCGGGTCGTGGGTCTTGAGCCAGGTTGCATCCAAATTCGAATTTGGTTTTCTTCTTCCTATGTAGAGGTACGATAAGGAACGGGTTTGAGGAACGATACTCAAAGAAGGCAAAATGGAATCTACATAATAATGAAAGACACGATAAGCTACCCAAAAAACAACCTTCTTCATCTCTCGGAGACTAGTTATAACCCGTATATCGAAAATTCCCCACTCCTGTTTCGTCCACACGCGTCGGCGCGAATCTCGCGCAACGCACTTTTGAAGTCCCGGAAATACGCGCACAAGTCTTTTTAAATTTATGCCGCGAAATTCTCACATATTAAAACTTAGTTAAGAATGTCTAGTGCCGATTTTGGCACGTAACACTATCACTAACTCTTCACCCTCTTATTTGTATTTATTTCCTTTTACTTTTGTCGACTATTGACTCGTTAAGTACCTCACCTCTATACTTTTCTCTACCTATATTCACTTCTATTTAAGTTTCTTCTATTTATATCCAACTTTATATTTAACCTTACCTATTACTATCACTATCTATTTATTATACTAACTATACACACTTAACTCTATATCTACATCTAACTATCTTCCCTTATTTATCCTATACCTTATTCTATTTTTCTATGTACACCTATCTCTATCTCTATCTATTTAAATTCTACTCTACTATTCACCTATCTCTATATTTTTATCTATTAACATGTCTCTTTATTTAAATCTGACTCTTTTCTTAATCCTCCATGTCTTTCTTCTCACAATCCTAATACACTTCATCCCTATCTTTCCTCCTATTTCTATACTTATTCCCTCTATTACTTCACATAAAATAAAATCATCCCTATTATCCTGACTCTTAAATATTTCTTCCTCTGTCTCTACACTTGTCTATTTCTCATTTACTATTATTCCCTTTGATGCGGACAAACCAAACGATACTACTTCAACATTTTCATCTTCTCCCTCTAAAGAAAACTCTTAATCTCTTCTAGACTCTGTATGTACAATATTCACCCCGTAAAAATCTCCTAAATTCAAATTACCAAAATTATCTTTGCCACTTATCTCACTTATGCCTACTTTTAGCTCTTGTGTGTAACATACCGCTGTTTTCGCATCTACTTTTATTAATTCTGACTCTTTATTCCCTAAAAAATGCTGCCCTTGGCTCTACCTCCACTAGTTCAGTCTCTTCGTTCACTACCAATTGTACCTCTTCTAACTTTTCCTCATTATATTCACCTGTGTCGATCTCTTTCACCTCTTACTCATCTACTTCTATACTATTAACACATAACTCCATGTCATCCTCTGTGACATCATAACTTGCCTTCCAGGGCAATATCCTATCCCTAATCCTAAATATTTTCCTCTCCATATCTATTACAACTCCTAACTTCATCATACAATCGACCCCTAATATCACTTTAAACTTCAACCCAGGTACAATTATAAATTCCTGTTCACAGCTAACTGAACCTAACTCTACTTTTAAAATTTCATAACAGAAAATCGCTTTTTATTCGGCGCAACCAGGTGACTTCTTTTTATTAGCATAATCCTGTCACACACTTTATCCTTAATTTCATTGACGAATTCCTCCGATACTAAACTCGCCTCAACTCCTGAATATAATAACGCTCCTAAATTTTTTTCAAAAATTTTAACATCAATTATAGGCAAGCAAAAATTTTCTGTTACTTCATATTTGTACAGTGATGTCTAGTGGTTTGTCCTCGTCTAAAAATCCTGTCCAGGTCTGGTCTCCCCACTTGGTCCAGGTCTCGCTACCACCTCAGCATATGTCCGCGGCGTCTATGCTCTGTTTGTGTTCTCATTCTCTCTGTTAGGTGTCGTCGTATGTCAGGTGAACTGTTTTGTCTCGTTACCCCCTGTCTAGGTGCAGGAGCCCTACCTACACTGTTACTCCTGAAAAATGTCCGTCTAGGTTCCCAATTCTGTCTGTTATATCCAAAATTTGTCCCCCGTCTAGCATAGTTGTCCCTTCTATTGTCGAATCTTACCGTGTTTACTTGTCGTTCCCTTTGTTCCCGAGGTCGTCCACTGCTTACGTCATCATGCCTTTGCAGGTACTCCAAAAACATCTCTCTGTCTACAATGTTTTGCAACGCTACATGTTGCCTGACCTCAACCTCGAAATGTCGTGAAAGATATTTGAAAAGAAAAATTTATAGGTTAGGTCAGCGCGGTGGTGCTGACCTAACCTATCAATTATTCCTTTTATCTAACCTAAGTCCACACAAGTCCAACTAACCTAACCTAACTCCGGACAACACTAGCTAACCTAACTCCTGACAAGTCCACATCCAACCTAGATCGGAAGCAATTTCACCCTTTGGGGTAATTTCACCCTATGGGCCAATTTCACTCTATGGGGCAATTTCACCCTATGGAGCAATTACACCCTAACCTAACATCCTACATATATCCGGACATATGTCGATGCGCATCCCTGCCGACCTAGGTCGGATAACAAAACAGTTCCTAAACCAGAGAATGTAAGCGATATGGTGGTGTCCGACATATTTGACTATCATCGTCAATATACGCCCCCCACTCTGTAGGATACATAAGAAAACAATTTTTTTTCGTATTCAATTTAGTATTCGACAGTAGCTAGAACGGTAAACATGAGCGTCTCCAAGGTGATTAACGTTTCTCAACTTCTTGGAAATAAAGTGAAACCGACAAATGAGCGATTTGGATTATGGCTGTTGGCAGAAAATATGTGCAACAATAATCTGGTGACAGATATTGGTAATATTTGTTATGTCGAAGGCGAACAGATGGTGACTAGCGGACTACACACACCAATTACAGAACCATTTTGTGACAATATAATGTTGGTTAAAATTTGCGACCTTTCTGACGCCGAACAAACATCTGCAAACAAAAGGATGTTTATCCTAAAAAAAGAAATTTGTGGTGCATTTAACAGCTATCTACGAAGAAACTTCGACCGATTGGTTTCCGCTAGGCATGGTGTTAAAGCTAAGCTTCCGTTTTCTCTGGAAAGCACTAACAAGATGAGCCAGAGAGTAAAAGAAATTATCGGAAAAGAAGACCTCGAATGCATTAATAAAAAATTCCAAAATCCTATATGTGTTCCATACAAAGTGGAACTATCAGATGTTAAGTTGAAAACCTTATTGGAGGAACTACCAGATATATTAGACGAACCCGAAAAAGACTATTTCTATCTTTTTGACATGGATGTAACCCAAGATTTTTCTGGCATATTTAGCAAGATGGAGATGTGTAATTATTTAACTACAAAGCATAACTTTTGCTATAAAGGCGAATACGAAGAAAAGTGTAACATTATAGTTGACAACGATAAAACTGCGGGAATTGATTGTTTAACATGGCTTACAACCAATGCAAGAATTAAGATATACAACAAATTTGTGTGTCAGATAACAAGTCCTGGTGTTAATAAACAACTTGGCAATCATATACTAGATTTTTCACGTTGCCCAGATGTACGTTTAAGGGAAACTTTTTCGCCTACTTTAGCCAAAGAACATGGTATTACGCGATTGGAAGCGACAATATACAACTATACAATTGGAAGCTGTGTCAGTGCGGAACGGGTGTATAAACCCTTAAAAGACTGTTTAACCTTATTGGAAGATAGTAAGTTATATTTCCTAAAAGCGCCAATGTACTCGGTACCACTTGCCAAAATGTGGAGTAAGCTATCGGCCAAGCTACAAAATAGCTGCTGTTTAGTGTATAATAACCTACTACAGTACGTGTATTGGGGGAATGGCAATACAAAGAAATTGACGGGCTTGCAAATTAAGTTGTCCAAAAAACCAGAGAAAAGAGAAAAATTGATAAAGAATGTGCTTCCGGCTTTTAGTTTTAACTATTTACCTGTAAATTATTTGGAGATAGTAGAGGAGGAGGATAGCCAAGATAAAATAAAAATCTTACACAAGTGCTACATTAAAGCAGGTAGTACATATTTTACACAATCTGCAACACCATATTTCACAATTCCAAAAGAAATAGTCATTTCGGAATTGGGGTTGATAGATACGCCTATCATTCGTCCAGAGGTTGTACGACAACGCGTAAATATTGGCAATAAACTCTATCCGTTTACGCTAAAGGAAATTGCCCCATTATGCACGCCATACGCTGTAAGTGGAAGAAAAAGACAACTGGAATTAGAGGAAATGGATGCAAAACAGCGAAAGTTGGACTACATGGAAAACACGGCTACAATACGCGAACAATACAAAAATGTGTTAGACAAAGAACATCTTATTAGAGAAAATGAAGAAGAATTAAAAGATTATTTTATGTGCCGATGGGCTGCCTTAGATACATCTGGTTTCTACAAGTTGTATGCATTTGAGGTTAGTTAAAAAGACTCTTTTAGTTATGTAGGCGTTCTTGCGGAAAAGGATGGTACTAAATTCGTATATTTTTTAAAAGGTTATTCTAAAACGTTGTAATGTAAAATGGGTAATTAAACTTTATGTAAGTTTATTACTCTTTATCCTCGTGACTATCAGCTATATACCAAACCTCTCTATTTTCTATACTTTAATCTGATACCACTAGGTCGAGAATTTCTTCTTTTTATTTTTAAGCCCAAGGTAATGTCGGATGGAAAACGGCTTTAGTCAAAGAAAACTCTTAAGGGTTAAACGGCTAGTAGAGTGTTAGCTCTGGGTAGATCATGAGCATGGGTCATGGGTGAATAATAGACCAAAAATACCTTTAATAAGCGCCACCGTATTTTTTAATACAATTGCCAACAAAATTTAACTGTGTTTGTATAAGAGGAATGCGGAAACCTTATCTTAACACCACTAACATAGCCATAAAACTTGAATTTCACTCTTTCGGACACACTTACCAAAACCTCAACCACCAGATGTCAAACAGATGTCTCAGCTTTACCTGTGAACAAACAAAACACAACATGGACACCATTTGTGTCCTCAAAAGCATATGCCATTAATAGAATAAGTGAATTTAAACATCTGTAATATACTAAATGAATTTAGTTTCATTACACACCCTTTTTACTTAAGGAGGACTTGCTCTGGTTTCCTTTTTTCTAATTTAAATGTTGAATAATAAAACGTCTTTCAAAAGAAACAAAAGGAATTCTATTTATATAAAAGTTTGATTATTTACAGGTGACTGCAATATATAGGATTATGTTCTTGTCATATTTTTATAAAAAATTTTAGTGAAATTTAACGTTCGAAATAAATATATATAAATGGATCATTTTTATAAGAATTAGTTAAATAAACATGTAATATATTATTTGTTCATAACACATAATTTTATTTTTCTTTAATCATTGAAGTACTTCATTGACTATTACAACAAATATTGATCGTCAAAAAGCAGCGATTGTAAAATGCAAATACTCAAATTTAACTGTAATCTACAAAAAAAAACACGCGAATTTCTACACCAATGAAAGAGCTTTTACATGACCTGAATGTCTTTAAGCAAAATGTAAAATTAAACCAAGACTGCATCTGGCGTCTAGATTAGAAAACAGAATCTATACTATTTTTTTATCTGACATAAGTTGTCATTCCAGATATCTTAAACACATTGATTGAATGCGTGTACAAACAACTGACAAACTAGATACTTATTCGTTGTTGTTACTAACTTCAAAAGACTACTTTATATTTTCGTTACTCTAATAATCCACGTAGGATATTTCATAATAATTTACTATAGTTTCAAAGTTATGGAAAGTTTCAAACACTCACGTGCATCCAAATGAATTGCAGGTGCAAAACCTTCACGTCAGCTGTTGTATTTTTCCAGCGTAATATCTAGTTGGTATTAGTCATCGGTAAGTTTGGAGTTCAGGATTCTTTGTAGAATAAACAATTGCTATACTGCGTAGTTAATTAAATAGAACGAAACCATAACTGCTTGCTTTAAATTTACTGCGACGAAGATTTATTATAATTTAACATCGAAAATTGTTGTTGTAGATATGTCCGTAAGATATTGCATGTCTTAAATGATGTCCTATAATCGTTCCATATTCTCAGGCCTGTAGGGATCAACTAACTTATGTGAAGCGAGGATTATCAAAACTCGTGCCCACGCGACCGCTGTTAGGCTCAACCTCTGGACCGTAAGAATCTATTGCTCTTTACGTTTTCTTCTTGACTTTATTAGACGCCACGTGTTTTAACCGGGCCATCTTGACTTTATATCGTCTACAAAAAGCGACTTGCACTCTTGGACGTTGGAAATAAAGTGCTGATTATCAACTTGACAGCGCTTGGTAACAAACTTCAGAATATATATTTTCTAGAATCTATGTGTTATTACGAACATTATATTTTAATCTTTATTGGTTGATAATTCACATCGAAAACCTAGACGGTCTCTATATATCAAACTATTGGCTAGAAAAGGAGATAGAGAACTTGGGTGTCGATTTAAATTTTAAGCTGCAAATAAAATTAGATAAAATTAAAACCACTCCAAATAAACATAAAGAAAGGACTGTCTTCTGTGTATAACTTTGTATTAAAATTAAGTTTAAATGACTCCATGCTTGGTATTAAATATTTTTAAATTTTGTTATGTATGTCAGAATAAACATCTTAGAATAGTATTACATTGCTCTTTATTTACAAAAGGTTGTAACGTTACCACGAAATAGCAGTCGCACAGAGAGGGGTGCGTATGGGCAGGTGCGCGCGCGTAGGGGTGCGCATGAGCAGGGGGTGCGCATGGGCTGGGATGTGTCTGGGTGTGCACCAGGGAAGCGGATGTTAACAGTCACCAAGCATCTAATTCTTTATTTGGTATGGAGTACTTGCCGGCGTATGTATCCGAAGTAAAAGACACGATTTGTACACGCAGATAATTCATAAAATTAGTTTATCGAGGGAAGATGACAAGTGTAACGTCATCCTGGGAGCACATCAACATACGCATGGGTGGTATAAAGATATAAATCTAAAATGGTTGTATAGATTTTGTAAATCTATTGTATATATTAGTTTTAAGATTCCATAATTTTTAAGTTGCTCGCCCTTTTTCCAAATCCTACCTGCTTCTATCCCGGTTGACAGAGTATACGTGTTACCTCCACGTGGTGTTCGCGGGACACAGCGGTTTTAAATTTCTAGGGAAATGGCTGGTTAAAGCATATGTCTTGGGTAGCAAAAAAAGGGTTTTAAAGATGTAGCTAAATAAAGATGGGTAAAAATTAGAGGTTTGGGTCATTAAAAGGCGTGACTTTGTAAGGGGTAGTCCTATTTAAAATCTATGTACAGGTTTGGGCTCCCTAGAAAAATCTAATTCAAAAGACGTGATAATTAATTTCGATTACCCAGGAAAACTCTACACTATTTTGATAGGTTACACGACGGAGTTATATTAAAAATACTGCTAAGAGTAATTTTGTATAATAATTCTAAAAATGGTGTTGGTGGTTAAATACATACAGGTAAAACCCACTATAAAACAATTATACGCGTCACTTTTCCAGTCAAGACTTGCATATAACGCCAATTAACATAATAAGGAGCTGCGCACGCTCGGCCATCGGCATAAAAGGCGATGGAGGCATGCTCCAGTGCATTAGTCGTCAAAGTATCGTCGAGTTTGATTAAAATTATAAGTTAAAGATGGATTTTTCTTGTGTTAACGTTACAAGTGATGTGCGGGTACCACAATTAAATATAAACCAACTAGTTGGTAAGACAACCTATAGGTTAGGCGAATTTCCTCCAAATTCTCACCACCATATAATAGAAGTTGGTTTTGATATATATGGTGGTCTTCAACCTGTCATCCAAGTTATTTGCTGTAGTGGTATGTGTGCAGATTCTACAATAACACTCTCATACTTCGATTGGAAGAAATTGTGTACTTTTCAAATGGAATTTCAAATTCACCAATTTGCTCAAGACTCAAAACAAGTCAGATTAAATGGTTTGACTACTGGAAACGACGTTGTTGACATACAATTGGATCAAGATTTCAAATTGCAGCTGAGCACAGCCTTTAATAGAAGTATATGGCTGTTGAACAATTTTGAAAAAGAGAATTTATATAATATGGAGATTACGAAAGATCGGAATGTTATTGTGCTACCTGCGTACAAGCTATTAAATTTGCGAAAATTAATCTGTTTTAAAATGGCTGAGTTAAGGTGCAGAAACTTTCCAGAATTTTACGAAAAATTTGTTGGTGATATAAAAAATGTATGTGGAAATACGACAGAGGAAGAAAGGGTTCGAACGTTATTAAAGGAAGAGAGCCGTGCCAGTATTTCTCTGTCTAATGATTGCAGCAATTTAAATTACTTGACCGTGTTGGAAATTATTAAATGTTACCCCATCCAATACTTAAAAGATGCGACTGCAATGCAATCGCTTGCGCAAATGTTTAGAGATTTGGCTATCCCAGATTCGCCAGACTCTGGTTATCACAGCGGTTTATAGATGTTATCAATACATGTATGTAC
This sequence comes from Platerodrilus igneus, assembly GCA_036346225.1. Lineage (NCBI taxonomy): Eukaryota > Metazoa > Arthropoda > Insecta > Coleoptera > Lycidae > Platerodrilus > Platerodrilus igneus. The sequence goes on from JARFIW010001568.1 coordinate 19,470, forward strand.
TTTATTAAAAATATTATATTTTCTTGATAAAGTTTGTTTTTACATATTTGTATCGCCAACATTAGCAAAAATTATTAATAGACGTATTAAACTATCTTGTTTTTATTTTTAGGTTTAAAGTGGTGTACCCCGCAGATAATAAACACAATATACCGCATGTCAACAAAAAAATTGTAGGGAAATTCAAAGACAACTTTAATGTGGGTCTAGTATTAAAAATTTGTTGATAGTAAGACTAAGTCCTACTGTATTGTAAGCGAGAAAGACACGATTAAAAAGATTAAAGGGGTCTCACGAAGTGTAGTTAAGAATATTAATGTAGATAGTTTTAAGGACATTGTACATTGCGGGAGATTTGGTTCTAGGAAATGAGCAAACTACGAAAGTACGGAATATTTGGTATTAATGCTAATTTGTTTAGTAACCGCGTTTGTGCACTCTTCGAGTGTCTTCGACAATCTTCGATTGTTTCCAAAGAAAATATTCAAGCCCACCATTTCCGAAAATATGACGTAGAAGTTATTTAAAACTAAATTGCTTTATTAGTAAGTATCCTGTAGACAACAAGTTTGGTATTCCCTTAGTAAAGGTTTAAAGTGTTTTTATTAAGTTTTTGTTTATAGTAGCACTGCATCTTCTACAGCACGACTTACACCCAATTTGGGTGCGTGTGCTACCACCCTTTTGGATTTGTAATATGCACGCGATGTGATTATTGATCCGTATAACATGGAAGACGTTTCCGGTGTTTCTACTAACTGCATTCGCAGCATGGACGAAGCGAACCGGGCGCATACATTGGTGCTAAATGTAGTGAACGAGCAGCAAGGATTGGCAAAAGATGACGTGATTTAGTTCCCCGCTGAATCCTCAACTTCGTTCGACTGTCTTCGAAAACTTTCGGTTTGCATTCTATAGGATACATAAATCAGGTACGCAAAAGTAAGCTTTTTAGTTATAAATTAGTTCGCTTACAAGTTTCGCAAAAGTCCTATAGTGCGGATTTTGTTTTGTACTAAAATGGTACCTGCAAACGTTTTTAAATGCGAGCCCTGTCACGTCTACTTTATCAGGAGGGATGCTCTCAAACGGCACCAGAACAAATGTCACGGTGTAACATCGTCCAGGGTTAAGCTTATACATCCGTCAGCAGCAAAGTACTTAAACTGTGGGTCTTGCGGTATCGCTTTTACGAGAATGGACAGTTTACAACGACACAAGGAAAAACAGCACGGTATGTCATTAAGCCGTAAACGTTCAGCTCCGCCAGCAGTTGGAGAGCCTTCCCCGAAGCAGTCACGGATTCTGTGTAAAGTGTGCGACATGGAGGTGTTAAAGTCTGCATACCCTAGTCATCTACGGAGCAACAAACATTAATATGCATCAGTTACCGCTACTAGCGACGATGGTGTAGAAATGGTTAACACTGCGTTTAACAACCGTATGGCTAGCTATCGCATAAAGAACACCAGTGTCGACGATGGAGTGTCCGAGTTTCTTTGGAAGCAGAAAGAGCGATTTATTCGATTAATTAATTAAAAAAGAATACAACATACAGCAATAAAAGTCTATTGCGAACTCTACGGTGTTTACACCAAAATGGGGGAAGAGACTACCGATGTGAAATCCTTTAACACAAAAAATATGGTTATAACGTCTTCTAGTAATCTGGAAAATATGTACGAGGTCTTAAACGAAACCATGTAAACACCAACTTTATACCCAATTAATTAATAAAATTAGTTTGTCGGGCGAGGACGACAAAAGGTACATCATTCCTAATAGTACAGCAACCTACGTATGGGGCATAAATATATATGATAGTTGCTATATTTGTATATATTTTATTGTGTTTCCTTGTACAAACAATTAGGGTAGGTCAGTAAGCAGTATTAAATTGCTATTAATTGACTCGCATTTAGCGTACTTTCCTCCTGTAATTAACGTATTTGTTTGGAGAAGATATACACTTTTAAAAAGAAATTATTTACAGCTTTCACATGTAATTCGGAGCGATGATGACGTTAAAGTCGCCCTTCCCATTTACATATTAAAAACACATTACATTGGAATGTTTATACATTATTCTCATGTTGTTAGATTAACGATAATGTCTTATTGACCTAAAACACTTTTCCGCTCTTATTAAACAGTACATTAGTCTCTTTTTGTTATAGGCCTTTTTTAAACAACACATTAATTTCTATTTTTTGTTACAGGTTATTTTAACCTGCATGGATTTGGTTAAACGAAGAAAATAATGTTATACTTTGTAAAAATTGTAATTAGTTTATTAAACTGTAAATCGGATAAAATAAATTATTAAATTTTTGCGTGTTTAATTTATTTGTGTTAATACTGCTACGTGTTTGGTTAAAGCATATGTCATAAATGAACAAAAATTTTAATGAGATTTGGGAGCTTTAAAGTGTAACTTTGTAAGGAGTAGTCCTATTTTAAATCTGTTTACAGATTCAAATTCTGCGTAAAATTTTAGACTAATTTGATGTATTGCATGACTAAAAACATTTATAAGAACGCTCAGAAATCGCAACAGGTAAGAAATCTTAAAATGAGGGTAGCTCCCTGGGGGGTGATGCTATCTAAAAAATTCCTACAAATTCGAGTAGCTGAGAAAAATCTAATATTAATTGATACCAAACAAGATAGGTTTATCTCGAAAGATGCAATGGCTAGTCGAAGAAAACTAGTTGGTTCAGAATGTTAGCGGTAAAAAAAAATCTTAAAATTGGGGTAGCTCCCTGGGGGGTGATGCTATCTGAAAAATTTAAAGAGAGATGGATAGCTGAGGAAAATCTATTGTTAATTGATAACAAACAAGATATATTTATCTCGAAAGATGAAAATGGCTAGTCGAAGAAAACTTTTTGGTCCAGATGTGTGTGGAAATGTGGATGCTGATGGAAATGTGGTCACAGAAACTGTAAAAACCATCTACTAATGCTTAAAGTTGCTGAACAATATTTTAATTGGCTGCAGCTTCAAATAAGATTTTTAGAGCTTTGTTATCAACTATTGACTGTAGGAATAAAAAGAATTGTTTCAAATTTTGGACTGGTACAGTTACAGCTAAAAACAAGTTAGGTAATGAAGAAGCCAGTTGACATTTATATTCAAGTACCGTAATCAAAACTACAACAAAAACAGTACTTTTAGACTGGGTCTGCAAGACTGAGAAGCCTTTAGATATCATTCCTGTGTATCAACAAGAAACACGGCCCATAGTTTCAGATACGGATGATGAATTGAAGGTAAGAACCATTGTACAAATTTAAGCGGTAAACCGTTCTATATTCTTTTGTATATGAGAAACTTGTTTTTGAATGTATAGGTGCTTTTTGATATTGCTGTTTGATTTCATTTTGTAAATTTCATTACTTCCATTGAGCTAGTCGGGCAAAGAAAAGATAGAAAGGAGGCTAAGTCAGTAATTTCAAATTTTCCATTTTTGTACTTGTATCGTATTTATATTATAGATAATATCATGATATTTATCAACCCTGGCTGTACACTATAAATATGTTTGTTCCATTAATAGTATTGATGAAGAATCTGGCGACATCATTGTTTCAGGCTATAGAAGATTTGACAAGTTTGCCAAAGAATTTACCATAAAAGAAAACAATATATCTACTATAATATTAGAAATGGCTTTAGCAGTACTCTCACAACCTTTGATAGAAGAACGGCACATTGTATACAGATTTGCGAGAAGTGTAGAGTGTTTTGAAAAATGATTTCAGTTACAGTTTCATTTACTTAATAGTAGCTATGAACTTTATTTTAAACTTAATACCTGTATCACAATACTCTATTTTGTTGAATATCAATTTTTATTTATGGCGTACAGTGCTTCTTGCGGGTAATTGTAAACATGTTAAATTACTTCCGCGTGAATCAAATTTTCACATATTGTTAATAAAACCAGTGGGTTTACAATTTTACTGAATTTAATAGTGTTTAGTCCAACAGTTCAAAAGATGATATTTACATTTATTCCACTTATATAGGGATAAGTGTAAACATGAAGGGGAAATTGTAAATATGAATTTTCTCATAAATGATGTAAAAATCTATATTTTAACATAACAATTTGCAATGAGAAGATTACAAGGAGTATCATACGTAAAAGCACGATAAAAAATAGTTAGTGACTTCAAAATAATGAAAATGTGGGTCAATCCATATCTAGTGAACTAAAGGAAATTACCTCATTGTTTTATATAAACTTAAGAGTTCTCCTTTTTTGTACTAATTAAAAGAAACAAAAATCCAAAAAATTTTTTTTATTTTATGCCGATTTTGATATACAAATTTTTAAAGCTACATAAAAACGTTAAAATGGTTTTACTTATAAAGTGTTATCTCAGCTTAGGATAAAGCTAAATAAGTGAAACAGACGTCATTGCCTTCAGACTATTACAAGCTTTAATTTGATATATTATAACGGTGTATTTAGAACATTAATATTTTTCAGCTACAAAATCAAAGTTTTTAGACGATTAAAAACAAACAATGTGAATAAAAATGTTCCACAAATTTTAATTATTTTTTAAGCGTTACAACCTACACAAATTCAAGTTGGGATCTCAATGGGATACCAGTAAAAAAAAATTTTTTATCAAAGAAACACTAAGATTAGTTAGATTGTTACTTTGCTAAAATCATCATTATTAATTAACTTACTATTCCCTCAGATGTGTTTAGGTAAAAGTGTACAGTAAAATCTTTAATGTGCAAACTTATACAGGCTACTTGTGACAGCGAGCATTTGCTTTTCTGGTAAGGTGTAGGTTAGCACCGTTATAGTTGTTGCGTCAACTTTAGTTATTATTTATTCCTGTCCACTTTCAAAATGTTGAGGTTTTTGGGAACACAAACAATGGATTTAGGCTCGAAGGATGCAAAAAAGAAAGTTTTCTCCACCTCTTTATTTTTGCAGTCCTTTCACAAGACATTGCAAGCCATCAATGCTGATCATATTCGCACGTTACATAATTATTGATATCTGCCATTATTAATGCTATACCACCTTCAACTACTTCATAAACAAAACTTTCATTTCTCAATGAATAAAACCTGGTTTTTACTCCAGTTTCACTGTATGAGATAAAAGTGTGATACTCTTGCGTGCCTTTTATTGGTTCGGCTTCTTATAGAAGGTGTTTCAGTAAATTTTCTTCTTGGGGGTAGTCTTTATCTGTATAATACATAAACTGTATGTTAGGAATATTTTCCTTACTCTAGTTAAAAAAACTGTATTGGTGTCATTATTTGGTCCGAGTAGGCTCTTGCTGCATCATGATGCATCCTTGTCCCATGAGCTGTGACAAAAAGTGCAACTCAGTCATTACTTTGAAGTCACTTTTGTGATGACAAATATTAATTAAATTTTTTTCTATTTTTGTACTGGGCTGCTGAATCATAAGAAAAGTAAAATCTCTTCCGCAAGAAAGGTAGAACATCAGCTGTCATACAGGAAATCTGCCTTTATTTGAAATAAACGAACAGCTACTGTATCATGATTTAAGCATTCAGAAATAATTACAAAACTTTTATAATTTAAAATTCATTGCTCATTGTAGTGTATTGCAAATGGGTGTATAGTTACTTGATTATTAATGCAATGAAAAGATTTTGCCTGATATTGGACAACAAAGGAATAGTTCTGAGAAAAATCTAAACTGAAAACAGCTTCATTTTCGTTTGTTTTCTTTAAAGCGGCTGTAATATTTTGATTGTTGGCAGCTTTTGAACAAGTGTTTTTTAAGTAGGAGCTGTCCCTAAAAGCAATCCACAAAGTCCTCAACATTTTTTGTAACCGTCTCAAAATTGCACCTGTCAACCTTAATCCACTGTTTATAGGTAATATTTTTCACAATAGCCTCTTTAAAGTGACTCTGATGACTGTTCTTTCACAAAAAGTTCGTAAGTAAAACTAACCTTGCACATAAGCTCTTTTACCACCGACTTTCATTGACACAAAGTATTTTTACCAGGCATGATTCAGCTTACATCATCACTATTATAAAATTGTTTAACCTTATCAACTACAGATTGTTGGAGAGTTTTGCCAGGCTTTGAAGCAGGAGTACCCATTATACCGTTTTCTTCACCAAAAGCTTTAGTTTTCCTGGCCATCCTATTGCTTATATTAAACTCATTTTATATCCTTTTATAGCCCAACTCTTAGGAAGTGCAGTTAAAATAATAACTGCTCATTCCTACCTTCAGTATTTTTGAATATTTCTTTCAGTTCTTCAAGAATTTCTGAATCTGGATCATCTCTTCACTTTTAACTTCTGCACCTGAGTTAGTTTTTTTAGCTATCTTCTGTAGTTTTCTTTGGCAACAACCAGGAAAGTGTATTTGCTTTTTACTATTCGAAATTCTTCAATATTTGAAAGAGATTTGTTTAGATAGTCAAGAGCTAAGTTTAGGCTAGTAAAATCTAAATTTGTATCCACCTGTGAAAGCTCTTCAAATGTTTCTAAATTCCGTTTATCTTTTGAAAGTTGTTTTCTGCAACTGTCGCAAATTTTCATTCCAGCTTTTATCATAGAGTTTATTTCAAACATACGGTCCTGGAATGGCTAACTTTTCATAGATAGGTGAGTACTTTTTTTCAAATGGATTGCAACACAATACAACAAGAGGCATGTCTACATTCGTATTACTTGTACTAGCCATTTTTCAAGATAAATAACTGTTTCACTTTAAAGTGTTTAAAATTAAAAATAACTGCACTAAAACAATGCACTGAGTTTATTCTAGGCCTAGTCCTATAACAACACATACGTACTCATTACCTTAGTTGTTAAAGGAAGATATCTAATACTGGTCCATGTTAAAAATTTATAAATCCTGAATAAAATTGTAGCCTGTCTGTAAACTTTTTGAAAATTTATTATAAAAATAGTAAGGAAAATTTATTAAGCAAGTGAATCTTGTATGTATTTGTTATATTTAAAGGAAGTTAACCCATTAGCCCTTTGTGTGTTCATATGGACACACCTAATGTGACATCCAACAATCGCTTATAGAACCAGCATGCGGACATTCATTTGGTTTGAGGTTGTTTCTTAAGATTGAGGGAAGTTCAGTTGTGCTTTGTAAGCGTTCAGGCAAAGATTATTTTCGAAACCAAGTGTTATCTACAGTCGCAAATACAATGGGCGGTCATTCACGTTTCATAATTGATGAAGCAGCAGCCAGCGATATTCGTTTTTTGTAAATAGAAATAGATATTTCTAATTGTTTTTGTGTGAAACGATATTACATATTCGAAATTATATAACGGATGTATAAATTCTCTGAACTTCCTGCCAACACTTTTCCGCCCAGCGTGAAGTTGGCGGAATAACTTTAACTGCATACAACCATTTTTTGAGCAGTCCGCTGGCGTTCATATTTGGGCACTGAAAAGCACTAACGAAGCACTAACTATTACACCAGCTACAATTATTCCTACCGACCCTTTACTTTTCCGCCAGGCGTGAAGTTGACGGAATAACTTTAACTGCATATAACTATTTTTTGAGTAGTCCGCTAGCATTATTATTTGGGCACTAATAAACACTCACGAAAAACACTAACGTAGCACTAACAGTTACACCGGCTACAATTATTCCCACCGATAATTGCCGCCAAACCTGAAGAAGGCCGAATAACTTTAACTGCATACAACTTTTTTTTTTAGTAGTCCGCTGGCATTCATGTGTGGGCACTAAAGAACTGTCGATCTATATCGAAAAATTCGCTAGAAATGAACAGCACGACACTTTTTTCCGAGTGTCGTGCTAGACCAAAAATTAAAAAATTATTAAAAAATGGTTAGACACTGGAACTCAGGCTAAAAGTGGCCGTAGTTGTTAGAACTCATGTAGAACTGTCGATGTATATCAAAAAATTTGCTAGGAATGATCAGCACGACACTTTTTTCCGAGTGTCGTGCTAGACCAAAAATTAAAAAATTATTTAAAAATGGTTAGACACTGGAACTCAGGCTAAAAGTGGCCGTAGTTGTTAGAACTCATGTAGAACTGTCGATGTATATCGAAAAATTGGCTAGAAATGATCAGCACGACACTCCTTTCCGAGTGTCGTGCTAGACCAAAAATTAAAAAATTATTTAAAAATGGTTAGACACTGGAACTCAGGCTAAAAGTGGCCGTAGTTGTTAGAACTCATGTGGAACTGTCGATGTATATCGAAAAATTGGCTAGAAATGATCAGCACGACACTCCTTTCCGAGTGTCGTGCTGAACCAAAATTAAAAAATTATTTAAAAATGGTTAGACACTGGAACTCAGGCTAAAAGTGGCCGTAGTTGTTAGAACTCATGTGGAACTGTCGATGTATATCGAAAAATTTGCTAGAAATGATCAGCACGACACTTTTTTCCGAGTGTCGTGCAAGACCAAAATTAAAAATTATTTAAAAATTGTTAAACACTGAAACTCAGGCTAAAAGGAATCGTAGTTGTTAGAACTCATGTAGAACTTTCGATACATATCGTAAAATTCGCTAGAAATGATCAGCACGACACTTTTTTCCGAGTGTCGTGCTAGACCAAAATTAAAAAATTATTTAAAAATGGTTAGACACTGGTACTCAGGCTAAAAGTTATCGTAGTTGTTGGAACTCATGTAGAACTGTCAATATATATATATCGAAAAATTCGCCAGAAGTGATCAGCACGACACTTTTTTCCAAGTGTCGTGCTAGACCAAAAATTGAAAAATTATTTAAAAATAGTTAGACACTGGAACTCAGGCTAAAAGTTTTCGTGGTTGTTGGAACTCATGTAGAACTGTCGATATATATCGAAAAATTGGCTAGAAATGATCAGCACGACACTCCTTTCCGAGTGTCGTGCTAGACAAAAATTAGAAAATTATTTAAAAATGGTTAGACACTGGAACTCAGGCTAAAAGTGGCCGTAGTTGTTAGAACTCATGTGGAACTGTCGATGTATATCCAAAAATTTGATAGAAATGATCAGTACGACACTTTTTTCCGAGTGTCGTGCAAGACCAAAAATTAAAAAATTATTTAAAAATGGTTAGACACTGGAACTCAGGCTAAAAGTGGCCGTAGTTGTTAAACTCATGTGGAACTGTCGATGTATATCGAAAAATTTGCTAGAAATGATCAGCACGACACTTTTTTCCGAGTGTCGTGCAAGACCAAAAATTAAAAAATTATTTAAAAATTGTTAAACACTGAAACTCAGGCTAAAAGGAATCGTAGTTGTTAGAACTCATGTAGAACTTTCGATACATATCGAAAAATTCGCTAGAAATGATCAGCACGACACTTTTTTCCGAGTGTCGTGCTAGACCAAAATTAAAAAATTATTTAAAAATGGTTAGACACTGGTACTCAGGCTAAAAGTTATCGTAGTTGTTGGAACTCATGTAGAACTGTCAATATATATATCGATGCATGTAGAACTGTCGATATATATATATCGAAAATTTGGCTAGAAATAATCAGCACGACACTTTTTTCCGAGTGTCATGCTAGACCAAAAACTTAAAAATTATTTAAAAATGGTTAGCTACTTGAACTTAGGCTAAAAGTGGTAGTAGTTGTTAGAACTCATGTAGAACTGTCGATATATATCGAAATATTCGGTAGAAACGATCAGCACGACACTTTTTTCGGAATGTCGTGCTAGACCAAAAATTAAAAAATTATTTAAAAATAGTTAGCTACTGGAAGTCAGGCTAAAAGTGGTCGTAGTTGTTAGAATTCATGTAGAACTGTCGATATAAATCGAAAAATTCGTTAGAAATTATCAGCACGACACTTTTTTCCGAGTGTCGTGCTAGACCGAAAATTAAAGGATTATCTAAAAATGGTTAGACACTGGAACTCAGGCTAAAAGTGGTCGTAGTTGTTGGAACTCATGTAGAACTGTCGATATATATCGAAAAATTGGCTAGAAATGATCAGCACGACACTTTTCCGAATGTCGTGCTAGACCAAAAATTAAAAAATTATTTAAAAATGGTTAGACACTGGAACTCAGGCTAAAAGTTATCGTAGTTGTTGGAACTCATGTAGAACTGTCGATATATATCGAAAAATTGGCTAGAAATGATCAGCACGACACTCCTTTCCGAGTGTCGTGCTAGACAAAAATTAGAAAATTATTTAAAAATGGTTAGACACTGGAACTCAGGCTAAAAGTGGCCGTAGTTGTTAGAACTCATGTGGAACTGTCGATGTATATCCAAAAATTTGATAGAAATGATCAGCACGACACTTTTTTCCGAGTGTCGTGCAAGACCAAAAATTAAAAAATTATTTAAAAATGGTTAGACACTGGAACTCAGGCTAAAAGTGGCCGTAGTTGTTAGAACTCATGTGGAACTGTCGATGTATATCGAAAAATTTGCTAGAAATGATCAGCACGACACTTTTTTCCGAGTGTCGTGCAAGACCAAAAATTAAAAAATTATTTAAAAATTGTTAAACACTGAAACTCAGGCTAAAAGGAATCGTAGTTGTTAGAACTCATGTAGAACTTTCGATACATATCGAAAAATTCGCTAGAAATGATCAGCACGACACTTTTTTCCGAGTGTCGTGCTAGACCAAAATTAAAAAATTATTTAAAAATGGTTAGACACTGGTACTCAGGCTAAAAGTTATCGTAGTTGTTGGAACTCATGTAGAACTGTCGATATATATCGAAAAATTGGCTAGAAATGATCAGCACGACACTCCTTTCCGAGTGTCGTGCTAGACAAAAATTAGAAAATTATTTAAAAATGGTTAGACACTGGAACTCAGGCTAAAAGTGGCCGTAGTTGTTAGAACTCATGTGGAACTGTCGATGTATATCCAAAAATTTGATAGAAATGATCAGCACGACACTTTTTTCCGAGTGTCGTGCAAGACCAAAAATTAAAAAATTATTTAAAAATGGTTAGACACTGGAACTCAGGCTAAAAGTGGCCGTAGTTGTTAGAACTCATGTGGAACTGTCGATGTATATCGAAAAATTTGCTAGAAATGATCAGCACGACACTTTTTTCCGAGTGTCGTGCAAGACCAAAAATTAAAAAATTATTTAAAAATTGTTAAACACTGAAACTCAGGCTAAAAGGAATCGTAGTTGTTAGAACTCATGTAGAACTTTCGATACATATCGTAAAATTCGCTAGAAATGATCAGCACGACACTTTTTTCCGAGTGTCGTGCTAGACCAAAATTAAAAAATTATTTAAAAATGGTTAGACACTGGTACTCAGGCTAAAAGTTATCGTAGTTGTTGGAACTCATGTAGAACTGTCAATATATATATATATCGAAAAATTCGCCAGAAGTGATCAGCACGACACTTTTTTCCAAGTGTCGTGCTAGACCAAAAATTAAAAAATTATTTAAAAATAGTTAGACACTGGAACTCAGGCTAAAAGTTTTCGTAGTTGTTGGAACTCATGTAGAACTGTCGATATATATCGAAAAATTGGCTAGAAATGATCAGCACGACACTCCTTTCCGAGTGTCGTGCTAGACAAAAATTAGAAAATTATTTAAAAATGGTTAGACACTGGAACTCAGGCTAAAAGTGGCCGTAGTTGTTAGAACTCATGTGGAACTGTCGATGTATATCCAAAAATTTGATAGAAATGATCAGCACGACACTTTTTCCGAGTGTCGTGCAAGACCAAAATTAAAAATTATTTAAAATGGTTAGACACTGGAACTCAGGCTAAAAGTGGCCGTAGTTGTTAGAACTCATGTGGAACTGTCGATGTATATCCAAAAATTTGATAGAAATGATCAGCACGACACTTTTTTCCGAGTGTCGTGCAAGACCAAAAATTAAAAAATTATTTAAAATTGTTAAACACTGAAACTCAGGCTAAAAGGAATCGTAGTTGTTAGAACTCATGTAGAACTTTCGATACATATCGAAAAATTCGCTAGAAATGATCAGCACGACACTTTTTCCGAGTGTCGTGCTAGACCAAAATTAAAAATTATTTAAAATGGTTAGACACTGGTACTCAGGCTAAAAGTTATCGTAGTTGTTGGAACTCATGTAGAACTGTCAAATATATATATATCGAAAAATTCGAAAATGCTAGAAATGATCAGCACGACACTTTTTCCGAGTGTCGTGCTAGACCAAAAACTTAAAAATTATTTAAAATGGTTAGCTACTTGAACTTAGGCTAAAAGTGGTCGTAGTTGTTAGAACTCATGTAGAACTGTCGATATATATCGAAAATTCGGTAGAAATGATCAGCACGACACTTTTTCCGAGTGTCGTGCTAGACCAAAATTAAAAATTATTTAAAAATGGTTAGACACTGGAACTCAGGCTAAAAGTGGTCGTAGTTGTTAGAACTCATGTAGAACTGTCGATATATATCGAAAAATTGTAGAAATGATCAGCACGACACTTTTTCCGAGTGTCGTGCTAGACCAAAAATTAAAATTATTTAAAAATGGTTAGACACTGGAACTCAGGCAAAAAGTGGTCGTAGTTGTTGGAACTCATGTAGAACTGTCGATATATATCGAAAAATTCGCTTGGAAATAATCAGCACGACACTTTTTACGAGTGTCGTGCTAGACCAAAAATTAAAAACTATTTAAAATTGGTTAGCCACTGGAACTCAGGCTAAAAGTGGTCGTAGTTATAATAAATTATGTAGAACTGTCGATATAAATCGAAAAATTCGTTAGAAATTATCAGCACGACACTTTTTTCCGAGTGTCGTGCTAGACCGAAAATTAAAAAATTATTTAAAAATGATTAGACACTGGAACTCAGGCTAACAGTGGCCGTAGTTGTTAGAACTCATGTAGAACTGTCGATATATATCGAAATAATTGGTAGAAACGATCAGCACGACACTTTTTCCGAGTGTCGTGCTAGACCAAAACTTAAAAATTATTTAAAATGGTTAGACACTGGAACTCAGGCTAAAAGTTGTCGTAGTTGTTAGGAACTCATGTAGAACTGTCGATATATATATCGAAAAATTGGCTAGAAATGATCAGCACGACACTTTTTCCGAGTGTCGTGCTAGACCAAAAATTAAAAATTATTTAAAATGGTTAGACACTGGAACTCAGGCTAAAAGTTATCGTAGTTGTTGGAACTCATGTAGAACTGTCGATATATAATCGAAAAATTCGCTAGAAATGATCAGCACGCACTTTTTCCGAGTGTCGTGCTAGACCAAAAATTAAAAATTATTTAAAATGGTTAGACACTGGAACTCAGGCTAAAAGTGGTCGTAGTTGTTGGAACTCATGTAGAACTGTCGATATATAATCGAAAAATTCGGCTAGAAATGATCAGCACGACACTTTTTCCGAGTGTCGTGCTAGACCAAAATTAAAAATTATTTAAAATGGTTAGACACTGGAACTTAGGCTAAAAGTTATCGTAGTTGTTGGAACTCATGTAGAACTGTCGATATATATCGAAAAATTGGCTAGAAATGATCAGCACGACACTTTTTCCGAGTGTCGTGCTAGACCAAAAACTTAAAAATTATTTAAAATGGTTAGCTACTGGAACTTAGGCTAAAAGTGGTCGTAGTTGTTAGAACTCATGTAGAACTGTCGATATATATCGAAATATTCGGTAGAAACGATCAGCACGACACTTTTTCGAATGTCGTGCTAGACCAAAAATTAAAAATTATTTAAAATGGTTAGACACTGGAACTCAGGCTAAAAGTGGTCGTAGTTGTTAGAACTCATGTAGAACTGTCGATATATATCGAAAAATTCGGTAGAAATATCAGCACGACACTTTTTCCGAGTGTCGTGCTAGACCGAAAATTAAAAGGATTATCTTAAAATGGTTAGACACTTGGAACTCAGGCTAAAAGTTATCTGTGACTTGTATAGAACTCATGTAGAACTGTCGATATATATCGAAAATATTCGGCTAGAAACGATCAGCACGACACTTTTTCCGGAGTGTCGTGCTAGACTAAAAACTTAAAAATTATTTAAAATGGTTAGACTACTGGAACTCAGGCTAAAAGTGATCGTAGTTGTTAGGAACTCATGTAGAACTGTCAATATATATATCGATGCATAAACTGTCGATATATAATATCGAAAATGGTAGAAATAATCAGCACGACACTTTTTCCGAGTGTCGTGCTAGACCAAAAACTTAAAAATTATTTAAAAATAGTTAGCTACTTTAACTTAGGCTAAAAGTGGTTGTAGTTGTTAGAACTCATGTAGAACTGTCGATATAAATCAACAAATTCGGTAGAAATGATCGGAATGGCACTTTTTTCCGAGTGTCGTGCTAGACCAAAAATTAAAAAATTATTTAAAAATGGTTAGACACTGGAATTCAGGTTAAAAGTTATCGTAGTTGTTGGAACTCGTGTAGAACTGTCGATATATATATCAAAAAATTCGCTAAAAATGATCATCACGACACTTTTTTCAGAGTGTCGTGCTAGACTAAAAATTAAAAAATTATTTAAAAATGGTTAGACACTGGAACTCAGGCTAAAAGTTATCGTAGTTGTTGGAACTCATGTAGAACTGTCGATATATATATATATATATCGAAAAATTGGCTAGAAATGATCAGCACGACACTTTTTTCCGAGTGTCGTGTTAGACCAAAAACTTAAAAATTATTCAAAAATGGTTAGCTACTGGAACTTAGGCTAAAAGTGGTCGTAGTTGTTAGAACTCGTGTAGAACTGTCGATATAAATCGAAAAATTCGTTAGAAATTATCAGCACGACACTTTTTTCAGAGTGTCGTGCTAGACCGAAAATTAAAAAATTATTTAAAAATGGTTAGACACTGGAACTCAGGCTAAAAGTCCCCGTAGTTGTTAGAACTCATGTAGAACTGTCGATCTATATCGAAATATTCGGTAGGAACGATCAGCACGACACTTTTTTCCGAGTGTCGTGCTAGACCGAAAATTAAAGGATTATCTAAAAATGGTTAGACACTGGAACTCAGGCTAAAAGTGGTCGTAGTTGTTAGAGCTCATGTAGAACTGTCGATATATATCAAAATATTCGGTAGAAACGATCAGCACGACACTTTTTTCGGAGTGTCGTGCTAGACTAAAAATTAAAAAATTATTTAAAAATGGTTAGACACTGGAACTCAGGCTAAAAGTTATCGTAGTTGTTGGAACTCATGTAGAACTGTCGATATATATCGAAAAATTGGCTAGAAATGATCAGCACGACACTTTTTTCCGAGTGTCGTGCTAGACCAAAAACTTAAAAATTATTTAAAAATAGTTAGCTACTTTAACTTAGGCTAAAAGTGGTTGTAGTTGTTAGAACTCATGTAGAACTGTCGATATAAATCGAAAAATTCGCTAGAAATGATCAGCACGACACTTTTTTCCGAGTGTCGTGCTAGACCAAAATTAAAAAATTATTTAAAAATGGTTAGACACTGGTACTCAGGCTAAAAGTTATCGTAGTTGTTGGAACTCATGTAGAACTGTCAATATATATATCGATGCATGTAGAACTATCGATATATATATATATATATATATATATATATATCGAAAAATTGGCTAGAAATGATCAGCACGACACTTTTTTCCGAGTGTCGTGCTAGACCAAAAACTTAAAAATTATTCAAAAATGGTTAGCTACTGGAACTTAGGCTAAAAGTGGTCGTAGTTGTTAGAACTCATGTAGAACTGTCGATATAAATCGAAAAATTCGTTAGAAATTATCAGCACGACACTTTTTTCAGAGTGTCGTGCTAGACCGAAAATTAAAAAATTATTTAAAAATGGTTAGACACTGGAACTCAGGCTAAAAGTGGCCGTAGTTGTTAGAACTCATGTAGAACTGTCGAAATAAATCGAAAAATTCGTTAGAAATTATCAGCACGACACTTTTTTCAGAGTGTCGTGCTAGACCGAAAATTAAAAAATTATTTAAAAATGGTTAGACACTGGAACTCAGGCTAAAAGTGGCCGTAGTTGTTAGAACTCATGTAGAACTGTCGATATATATCGAAATATTTGGTAGGAACGATCAGCACGACACTTTTTTCCAAATGTCGTGCTAGACCAAAAACTAAAAAATTATTTAAAAATGGTTAGACACTGGAACTCAGGCTAAAAGTTGTCGTAGTTGTTGGAACTCATGTAGAACTGTCGATATATATATCGAAAAATTGGCTAGAAATGATCAGCACGACACTTTTTTCCTATACAGGACAATACGTATACAGGACAAAACTTATACAGGACAATACTTATACAGGACAATACTTATACAGGACAATACTTATACAGGACAATACTTATACAGGACAATAGTTATACAGGACAATACTTATACAGGACAATAGTTATACAGGACAATACTTATACAGGACAATACTTATACCGGATAGTACTTATACAGGACAATACTTATACAGGACAATACTTATACAGGACAATACTTATACAGGTCATAAAGTCATTTACCGGGAAACATAGATAAATTGGCACTCCAAATATTTAATAATTGCGTCGAAAACATCATGCAAACGCATCTTAATATGCCATTATTAGAAAATTGTTACGTGACTAGATAGAACACTGTTCAGAAAACCAAACAAACAAATAAACACCAAGCGGTTCAATTATATGATAAAACGTGGGGACTTTCAATTGACAAACATTGAATACGTGACTTGATAAAAGCCAAAAATTGGAAATCCTATTATAATACTGTAATATACTGATCGCTTACGTGATTGATGGAGCATTTCGTCAAAGAATTAAACTAGGTAATTTGTGAAAATTCCGAGTTCTTCCAGATAAGGCAAAGTACAAGCCTTGATTATAAACACGCTAATAAAAACTATTGGTGGGAAGGGCTTATATACAATAGAAAATGAATAACATTTAGTAGTCCATATTTAGCATACTAACGAACGAGCATATTCATGCAATTTGTGTGTATATTCTGCATTACAAAAAAGTTATTTAAAGAGACATATGCTAACGCATTTTAGCGAACGTATATTTCGATGCAGTTTGTGTAATTATTCTGCACTACAATTATTTCTGCCTACACTTTTCTGCCAGGCGTGAAGTTGGCGGAAAACTTTAACTGCATATAACCATTTTTGAGTAGTCCGTTGCCATTCATATTTGGGCAGTAGAAAGCACTGACGAAACACTAACCATTACACATACTACAATTATTCCTGCCTACACTTTTCCGCCAGGTGTGAAGTAAGCGGAATAATTTTATCTGCATACAACTATTTTTGACTAGTCCGCTGGCATTCATATTTGGGCACTAAAGAGCACTGACGAAGCACTAACCATTACACCTGCTACAATCATTCCTGCCTACACTTTTCCGCCAGGCGTGAAGTTGGTGTAATAGCTTTAACTATATAAAACTATTTTTTAGTTCGCTGGCATTCATATTTGGGCACTATTAAGCAACCACAAAAAGCACTAACAGTTACACCGGCTACAATTATTCCTATCGACACTCTTCCGCCAAGCGTGAAGATGGCAGAATAACTTTAACTGCATATAACTATTTTTTGACTAGCCCGCTGGCATTCATATTTGGGCACTAAAAAGCACTAACAAAGCACTAGCCATTAGACTTACTACATTCATTCCTGCCAACACTTTTCCGCCAGGCGTGAAGTTGGTGGAATAACTTTAACTGCATAGAACTATTTTTTTTAGTCCGATGGCATTCATATTTGTACACTAAAAAGCACTATCGAAGCACTAACCATTACATCTTGTCCTCCAAGCGTGAAGTTGGAGGAATAACTTTAACTGCATGTAACTATTTCTTGAGTAGTCCGCTGGCATTCATATTTGGGCACTAGGGAGCACTAATGAAGCACTAACCATTACACTAGCTACAGTCATTCCTGCCAACACTTTTTCGCCAGGCGTGAAGTTGGCGGAATAATTTTAACTGCATACAACTATTTTTTGAGTAGTCGGCTGGCCTTCATATTTGGGCACTAAAGTGCACTAACGGAGCATTAATCATTACACCTTCTACAATTATTCCTGCCGACACTTTACTTTTCCGCCAGGCGTGAAGTTGGCGGAATAACTTTAACTGCATATAAGTATTTTTTTAGTACTGCACTGGCATTCATATTTGGGCACTAAAAATCACTAACGAATCACTAACCATTACACCTGCTACAATAATTCCTGCCAACACTTTTCCGCCCAGCGTGAAGTTGGCGGAATAACTTTAACTGCATACAACCATTTTTTGAGCAGTCCGCTGGCGTTCATATTTGGGCACTGAAAAGCACTAACGAAGCACTAACTATTACACCAGCTACAATTATTCCTACCGACCCTTTACTTTTCCGCCAGGCGTGAAGTTGACGGAATAACTTTAACTGCATATAACTATTTTTTGAGTAGTCCGCTAGCATTATTATTTGGGCACTAATAAACACTCACGAAAAACACTAACGTAGCACTAACAGTTACACCGGCTACAATTATTCCCACCGATAATTTTCCGCCAAACCTGAAGAAGGCCGAATAACTTTAACTGCATACAACTTTTTTTTGAGTAGTCCGCTGGCATTCATGTGTGGGCACTAAAGAACTGTCGATGTATATCGAAAAATTCGCTAGAAATGAACAGCACGACACTTTTTTCCGAGTGTCGTGCTAGACCAAAAATTAAAAAATTATTAAAAAATGGTTAGACACTGGAACTCAGGCTAAAAGTGGCCGTAGTTGTTAGAACTCATGTAGAACTGTCGATCTATATCAAAAAATTTGCTAGGAATGATCAGCACGACACTTTTTTCCGAGTGTCGTGCTAGACCAAAAATTAAAAAATTATTTAAAAATGGTTACACTGGAACTCAGGCTAAAAGTGGCCGTAGTTGTTAGAACTCATGTAGAACTGTCGATGTATATCGAAAAATTGGCTAGAAATGATCAGCACGACACTCCTTTCCGAGTGTCGTGCTAGACCAAAAATTAAAAAATTATTTAAAAATGGTTAGACACTGGAACTCAGGCTAAAAGTGGCCGTAGTTGTTAGAACTCATGTAGAACTGTCGATGTATATCGAAAAATTGGCTAGAAATGATCAGCACGACACTCCTTTCCGAGTGTCGTGCAAGACCAAAAATTAAAAAATTATTTAAAAATTGTTAAACACTGAAACTCAGGCTAAAAGGAATCGTAGTTGTTAGAACTCATGTAGAACTTTCGATACATATCGTAAAATTCGCTAGAAATGATCAGCACGACACTTTTTTCCGAGTGTCGTGCTAGACCAAAATTAAAAAATTATTTAAAAATGGTTAGACACTGGTACTCAGGCTAAAAGTTATCGTAGTTGTTGGAACTCATGTAGAACTGTCAATATATATATATATCAAAAAATTCGCGAGAAGTGATCAGCACAACACTTTTTTCCAAGTGTCGTGCTAGACCAAAAATTAAAAAATTATTTAAAAATAGTTAGACACTAGAACTCAGGCTAAAAGTTTTCGTAGTTGTTGGAACTCATGTAGAACTGTCGACATATATCGAAAAATTTGCTAGAAATGATCAGCACGACACTTTTTTCCGAATGTCGTGCTAGACCAAAAATTAAAAAATTATTTAAAAATGGTTAGACACTGGAACTCAGGCTAAAAGTTATCGTAGTTGTTGGAACTCATGTAGAACTGTCGATATATATCGAAAAATTGGCTAGAAATGATCAGCACGACACTCCTTTCCGAGTGTCGTGCTAGACAAAAATTAGAAAATTATTTAAAAATGGTTAGACACTGGAACTCAGGCTAAAAGTGGCCGTAGTTGTTAGAACTCATGTGGAACTGTCGATGGATATCGAAAAATTTGATAGAAATGATCAGCACGACACTTTTTTCCGAGTGTCGTGCAAGACCAAAAATTAAAAAATTATTTAAAAATGGTTAGACACTGGAACTCAGGCTAAAAGTGGCCGTAGTTGTTAGAACTCATGTGGAACTGTCGATGTATATCGAAAAATTTGCTAGAAATGATCAGCACGACACTTTTTTCCGAGTGTCGTGCAAGACCAAAAATTAAAAAATTATTTAAAAATTGTTAAACACTGAAACTCAGGCTAAAAGGAATCGTAGTTGTTAGAACTCATGTAGAACTTTCGATACATATCGAAAAATTCGCTAGAAATGATCAGCACGACACTTTTTTCCGAGTGTCGTGCTAGACCAAAATTAAAAAATTATTTAAAAATGGTTAGACACTGGTACTCAGGCTAAAAGTTATCGTAGTTGTTGGAACTCATGTAGAACTGTCAATATATATATATATCGATGCATGTAGAACTGTCGATATATATATATCGAAAAATTGGCTAGAAATAATCATCACGACACTTTTTTCCGAGTGTCGTGCTAGACCAAAAACTTAAAAATTATTTAAAAATGGTTAGCTACTTGAACTTAGGCTAAAAGTGGTAGTAGTTGTTAGAACTCATGTAGAACTGTCGATATATATCGAAATATTCGGTAGAAACGATCAGCACGACACTTTTCTCGGAATGTCGTGCTAGACCAAAAATTAAAAAATTATTTAAAAATAGTTAGCTACTGGAAGTCAGGCTAAAAGTGGTCGTAGTTGTTAGAACTCATGTAGAACTGTCGATATAAATCGAAAAATTCGTTAGAAATTATCAGCACGACACTTTTTTCCGAGTGTCGTGCTAGACCGAAAATTAAAGGATTATCTAAAAATGGTTAGACACTGGAACTCAGGCTAAAAGTGGTCGTAGTTGTTGGAACTCATGTAGAACTGTCGATATATATCGAAAAATTGGCTAGAAATGATCAGCACGACACTTTTTTCCGAGTGTCGTGCTAGACCAAAAACTTAAAAATTATTCAAAAATGGTTAGCTACTGGAACTTAGGCTAAAAGTGGTCGTAGTTGTTAGAACTCATGTAGAACTGTCGATATAAATCGAAAAATTCGTTAGAAATTATCAGCACGACACTTTTTTTAGAGTGTCGTGCTAGACCGAAAATTAAAAAATTATTTAAAAATGGTTAGACACTGGAACTCAGGCTAAAAGTGGCCGTAGTTGTTAGAACTCATGTAGAACTGTCGATATATATCGAAATATTAGGTAGGAACGATTAGCACGACACTTTTTTCCAAATGTCGTGCTAGACCAAAAACTAAAAACTTATTTAAAAATGGTTAGACACTGGAACTCAGGCTAAAAGTTGTCGTAGTTGTTGGAACTCATGTAGAACTGTCGATATATATATCGAAAAATTGGCTAGAAATGATCAGCACGACACTTTTTTCCGAGTGTCGTGCTAGACTAAAAATTAAAAAATTATTTAAAAATGGTTAGACACTGGAACTCAGGCTAAAAGTTATCGTACTTGTTGGAACTCATGTAGAACTGTCGATATATATCGAAAAATTGGCTAGAAATGAACAGCACGCCACTTTTTTCCGAGTGTCGTGCTAGACAAAAAACTTAAAAGTTATTTAAAAATGGCTAGCTACTTAAACTTAGGCTAAAAGTGGTCGTAGTTGTTAGAACTCATGTAGAACTGTCGATATAAATCGAAAAATTCGGTAGAAATGAACAGAATGGCACGTTTTTCCGAGTGTCATGCTAGACCAAAAATTAAAGGATTATTTAAAAATGGTTAGACACTGGAACTTAGGCTAAAAGTTATCGTAGGTGTTGGAACTCATGTAGAACTGTCGATATATATCGAAAAATTGGCTAGAAATGATCAGCACGACACTTTTTTCCGAGTGTCGTGCTAGACCAAAAACTTAAAAGTTATTTAAAAATGGTTAGCTACTTGAACTTAGGCTAAAAGTGGTAGTAGTTGTTAGAACTCATGTAGAACTGTCGATATATATCGAAATATTCGGTAGAAACGATCAGCACGACACTTTTTTCGGAATGTCGTGCTAGACCAAAAATTAAAAAATTATTTAAAAATGGTTAGCTACTGGAAGTCAGGCTAAAAGTGGTCGTAGTTGTTAGAACTCATGTAGAACTGTCGATATAAATCGAAAAATTCGTTAGAAATTATCAGTACGACACTTTTTTCCGAGTGTCGTGCTAGACCGAAAATTAAAGGATTATCTAAAAATGGTTAGACATTGGAACTCAGGCTAAAAGTGGTCGTAGTTGTTAGAACTCATGTAGAACTGTCGATATATATCAAAATATTCGGTAGAAACGATCAGCACGACACTTTTTTCGGAGTGTCGTGCTAGACTAAAAATTAAAAAATTATTTAAAAATGGTTAGACACTGGAACTCAGGCTAAAAGTTATCGTAGTTGTTGGAACTCATGTAGAACTGTCGATATATATCAAAAAATTGGCTAGAAATGATCAGCACGACACTTTTTCCGAGTGTCGTGCTAGACCAAAACTTAAAATTATTTAAAATAGTTAGCTACTTTAACTTAGGCTAAAAGTGGTTGTAGTTGTTAGAACTCATGTAGAACTGTCGATATAAATCGACAAATTCGGTAGAAATGATCAGAATGGCACTTTTTCCGAGTGTCATGCTAGACCAAAAATTAAAAATTATTTAAAATGGTTAGACACTGGAACTCAGGTTAAAAGTTATCGTAGTTGTTGGAACTCATGTAGAACTGTCGATATAAATCAAAAATTCGTTAAAATATCATCACGACACTTTTTCAGAGTGTCGTGCTAGACCAAAATTAAAAATTATTTAAAATGGTTAGACACTGGAACTCAGGCTAAAAGTTCGTAGTTGTTGAACTCATGTAGAACTGTCGATATATATAAATATTGTAGAAATCAACGAAATTTTTCCGAAATCGCAGACCAAAATTTACGATTTCTAAAAAAGTTAATACGAATTAGAGAATTGGTAAAGTGTGATTGTTAGAACTCATGTAGAACTGTCGATATAAATCGAAAATTCGTTAGAAATGATCAGCACGACACTTTTTCAATGTCGTGCTAGACCAAAATTAAAAATTATTTAAAATGGTTAGCACTGGAATCAGGCTAAAAGTCCCGTAGTTGTTAGAACTCATGTAGAACTGTCGATATATACGAAAATTCGTAGACGAGCAAACTTTTTCATTTTAACAAAATTAAAGGTTATTAAAAGGTTAAATGGATAGGTAAAAGTCATTGTTAGAACTCATTAAATCGAAATTCAAAATATTGGTAACGATCAGCAGACATTTTTGATTTTATAAAAGTTAAAAATTTTTAAAATGGTTAAATGAGTTGTTGGAACTCATGTAGAACTGTCGAATATATCAAAAATTCGCTAAAATGATCATGCAGACATTTTTCAGAGTGCTTTCCGACTAAATAAAACTTTAAAATTATTTGAAATAGTTAGCTACTTTAACTTGTGCTAAATGTTGTGTTAGAACTCATATAGAACTTCGATATAAATAAAATTCGGTAGAAATGATCAGAATGGACATTTTTCCGAGTGTCATGCTAGACCAAAAATTAAAAATTATTTAAAAATGGTTAGACACTGGAACTCATTAAAAGTTATCGTAGTTGTTGGAACTCATGTAGAACTGTCGATATATATATCAAAAATTCGCTAAAATGATCATCACGACATTTTTCAGAGTGTCGTGCTAGACTAAAAATTAAAAATTATTTAAAATGGTTAGACACTGGAACTCAGGCTAAAAGTTATCGTAGTTGTTGGAACTCATGTAGAACTGTCGAATATTATAATATATATATATATATATCGAAAAATTGCGAAATGATCAGCACGACACTTTTTCCGAGTGTCGTGTTAGACCAAAACTTAAAAATTATTCAAAATGGTTAGCTACTGGAACTTAGGCTAAAAGTGGTCGTAGTTGTTAGAACTCATGTAGAACTGTCGATATAAATCGAAAAATTCGTTAGAAATTATCAGCACGACACTTTTTTCAGAGTGTCGTGCTAGACCGAAAATTAAAAATTATTTAAAAATGGTTAGACACTGGAACTCAGGCTAAAAGTCCCCGTAGTTGTTAGAACTCATGTAGAACTGTCGATATATATCGAAATATTCGGTAGGAACGATCAGCACGACACTTTTTTCCGAGTGTCGTGCTAGACCAAAATTAAAGGATTATCTAAAAATGGTTAGACACCGGAACTCAGGCTAAAAGTGGTCGTAGTTGTTAGAGCTCATGTAGAACTGTCGATATATATCAAAATATTCGGTAGAAACGATCAGCACGACACTTTTTTCGGAGTGTCGTGCTAGACTAAAAATTAAAAAATTATTTAAAAATGGTTAGACACTGGAACTCAGGCTAAAAGTTATCGTAGTTGTTGGAACTCATGTAGAACTGTCGATATATATCGAAAAATTGGCTAGAAATGATCAGCACGACACTTTTTTCCGAGTGTCGTGCTAGACCAAAAACTTAAAAATTATTTAAAAATAGTTAGCTACTTTAACTTAGGCTAAAAGTGGTTGTAGTTGTTAGAACTCATGTAGAACTGTCGATATAAATCGAAAATTCGGTAGAAATGATCAGAATGGCACTTTTTCCGAGTGTCTGCTAGACCAAAATTAAAAATTATTTAAAATGGTTAGACACTGGAACTCAGGTTAAAAGTTATCGTAGTTGTTGGAACTCATGTAGAACTGTCGATATATATATCAAAAAATTCGCTAAAAATGATCATCACGACACTTTTTTCAGAGTGTCGTGCTAGACTAAAAATTAAAAAATTATTTAAAAATGGTTAGACACTGGAACTCAGGCTAAAAGTTATCGTAGTTGTTGGAACTCATGTAGAACTGTCGATATATATATATATATATATATATATATATATATATCGAAAAATTGGCTAGAAATGATCAGCACGACACTTTTTCCGAGTGTCGTGTTAGACCAAAACTTAAAAATTATTCAAAATGGTTAGCTACTGGAACTTAGGCTAAAAGTGGTCGTAGTTGTTAGAACTCATGTAGAACTGTCGATATAAATCGAAAAATTCGTTAGAAATTATCAGCACGACACTTTTTCAGAGTGTCGTGCAGACCGAAAATTAAAAATTATTTAAAATGGTTAGACACTGGAACTCAGGCTAAAAGTCCCCGTAGTTGTTAGAACTCATGTAGAACTGTCGATATATATCGAAATATTCGGTAGGAACGATCAGCACGACACTTTTTCCGAGTGTCTGCTAGACCAAAATTAAAGGATTATCTAAAATGGTTAGACACCGGAACTCAGGCTAAAAGTGGTCGTAGTTGTTAGAGCTCATGTAGAACTGTCGAATATATCAAAATATTCGGTAGAAACGATCAGCACGACACTTTTTCGGAGTTCGTGCTAGACTAAAATTAAAAATTATTTAAAATGGTTAGACACTGGAACTCAGGCTAAAAGTTATCGTAGTTGTTGGAACTCATGTAGAACTGTCGATATATATCGAAAAATTGGCTAGAAATGATCAGCACGACACTTTTTTCCGAGTGTCGTGCTAGACCAAAAACTTAAAAATTATTTAAAAATAGTTAGCTACTTTAACTTAGGCTAAAAGTGGTTGTAGTTGTTAGAACTCATGTAGAACTGTCGATATAAATCGACAAATTCGGTAGAAATGATCAGAATGGCACTTTTTTCCGAGTGTCATGCTAGACCAAAAATTAAAAAATTATTTAAAAATGGTTAGACACTGGAACTCAGGTTAAAAGTTATCGTAGTTGTTGGAACTCATGTAGAACTGTCGATATATATATCAAAAAATTCGCTAAAAATGATCATCACGACACTTTTTTCAGAGTGTCGTGCTAGACTAAAAATTAAAAAATTATTTAAAAATGGTTAGACACTGGAACTCAGGCTAAAAGTTATCGTAGTTGTTGGAACTCATGTAGAACTGTCGATATATATATATATATATATATATATATATATATCGAAAAATTGGCTAGAAATGATCAGCACGACACTTTTTTCCGAGTGTCGTGTTAGACCAAAAACTTAAAAATTATTCAAAAATGGTTAGCTACTGGAACTTAGGCTAAAAGTGGTCGTAGTTGTTAGAACTCATGTAGAACTGTCGATATAAATCGAAAAATTCGTTAGAAATTATCAGCACGACACTTTTTTCAGAGTGTCGTGCTAGACCGAAAATTAAAAAATTATTTAAAAATGGTTAGACACTGGAACTCAGGCTAAAAGTCCCCGTAGTTGTTAGAACTCATGTAGAACTGTCGATATATATCGAAATATTCGGTAGGAACGATCAGCACGACACTTTTTTCCGAGTGTCATGCTAGACCAAAATTAAAGGATTATCTAAAAATGGTTAGACACCGGAACTCAGGCTAAAAGTGGTCGTAGTTGTTAGAGCTCATGTAGAACTGTCGATATATATCAAAATATTCGGTAGAAACGATCAGCACGACACTTTTTTCGGAGTATCGTGCTAGACTAAAAATTAAAAAATTATTTAAAAATGGTTAGACACTGGAACTCAGGCTAAAAGTTATCGTAGTTGTTGGAACTCATGTAGAACTGTCGATATATATCGAAAAATTGGCTAGAAATGATCAGCACGACACTTTTTTCCGAGTGTCGTGCTAGACCAAAAACTTAAAAATTATTTAAAAATAGTTAGCTACTTTAACTTAGGCTAAAAGTGGTTGTAGTTGTTAGAACTCATGTAGAACTGTCGATATAAATCGAAAAATTCGGTAGAAATGATCAGAATGGCACTTTTTTTCCGAGTGTCGTGCTAGACCAAAAATTAAAAAATTATTTAAAAATGGTTAGCTACTTTAACTTAGGCTAAAAGTGGTTGTAGTTGTTAGAACTCATGTAGAACTGTCGATATAAATCGAAAAATTCGGTAGAAATGATCAGAATGGCACTTTTTTTCCGAGTGTCGTGCTAGACCAAAAATTAAAAAATTATTTAAAAATGGTTAGACACTGGAACTCAGGTTAAAAGTTATCGTAGTTGTTGGAACTCATGAAGAACTGTCGATATATATATCAAAAAATTCGCTAAAAATGATCATCACGACACTTTTTTCAGAGTGTCGTGCTAGACTAAAAATTAAAAAATTATTTAAAAATGGTTAGACACTGGAACTCAGGCTAAAAGTTATCGTAGTTGTTGGAACTCATGTAGAACTGTCGATATATATATATATATATATATATATATATATATATCGAAAAATTGGCTAGAAATGATCAGCACGACACTTTTTTCCGAGTGTCGTGTTAGACCAAAAACTTAAAAATTATTCAAAAATGGTTAGCTACTGGAACTTAGGCTAAAAGTGGTCGTAGTTGTTAGAACTCATGTAGAACTGTCGATATAAATCGAAAAATTCGTTAGAAATTATCAGCACGACACTTTTTTCAGAGTGTCGTGCTAGACCGAAAATTAAAAAATTATTTAAAAATGGTTAGACACTGGAACTCAGGCTAAAAGTCCCCGTAGTTGTTAGAACTCATGTAGAACTGTCGAAATATATCGAAATATTCGGTAGGAACGATCAGCACGACACTTTTTTCCGAGTGTCGTGCTAGACCGAAAATTAAAGGATTATCTAAAAATGGTTAGACACCGGAACTCAGGCTAAAAGTGGTCGTAGTTGTTAGAGCTCATGTAGAACTGTCGATATATATCAAAATATTCGGTAGAAACGATCAGCACGACACTTTTTTCGGAGTGTCGTGCTAGACTAAAAATTAAAAAATTATTTAAAAATGGTTAGACACTGGAACTCAGGCTAAAAGTTATCGTAGTTGTTGGAACTCATGTAGAACTGTCGATATATATCGAAAAATTGGCTAGAAATGATCAGCACGACACTTTTTTCCGAGTGTCGTGCTAGACCAAAAACTTAAAAATTATTTAAAAATAGTTAGCTACTTTAACTTAGGCTAAAAGTGGTTGTAGTTGTTAGAACTCATGTAAAACTGTCGATATAAATCGAAAAATTTGGTAGAAATGATCAGAATGGCACTTTTTTCCGAGTGTCGTGCTAGACCAAAAATTAAAAAATTATTTAAAAATGGTTAGCCACTGAAACTCTGGCTAAAAGTGATCGTAGTTGTAGGAACTCATGTAGAACTGTCGAAATATATCGAAAAATGCACTAGAAAGAATCAGCACGACACTTTTTCGTCAAGTGTCGTGCTGGATAAAATATACGTTGTTTATGCAAAGAACCTAATTGTTGCAATTTTTGTACTTTAATTACATATAGAGATGGAACTCGATTAAAACTAACGGGAACTCTTGCTAAAAGTTGTGACATTCATTGGTTTGTTATGGATTACAGGAGTAAGTGTCGTGCTAGATTCGCGAAGTTAGCACGACAATTTTTCATTTGCTATTTTTTTGTATTAAAAATGCCGAACTCTTTTTATTTTCTATCAGGAACTCTAGAACTATGAAAAGTGCTACTAGAACTATCATTGTTTTTTTTAAATTTAAAGAATGTCGTGCCAACTTCACAGGCGTGCTTTCTTCCCGGTACCAACGGGCATGATGAATATTTAGTATATGCGAATTGTCAGTTTGTACTTCTTAGTTGTTTATTACAGCGATTCTGAAAATAAAAAGAAATGTGAACGCTGCATGTTGTTGAATCATGAAACTGCAGATATGTAATCAGGTGTATGAAGTAAAATGATACCCCGTTGAGCATTACATACTCGTTTTATAACGTAATCTGATTTTTTTTTTGTAATAATGCTTGTAAATAAAGCTAATTAAAACACTGGAATCCTGCTTAAATTTAGAAATACGAAGGTGCAGGGTTTATTCAATCAAGATATAAAGGAGTTAAATTTTATTTTAAATTTTTCGAAACGAACTATTTTTAGGTTAGCATTAAGTGTGCTAGTAATCTTAGAAATAGTTCATTAATACAAGATGAATGAATTCAAGATTCTAATTTTTTAAATGCGAAAAATTAACTTTAAATTCTGGACCTATGCTTACTTTTCTAAATACAAGGAAAGATGAATGCAATGCCCTTTAACTACAACATAATTATCTCATATCAACAACTTACTGGACATAATCGCTTGTTTTTATGTTAACACCAAACGTAACATCCTTATAATGTCCTATAAAGCTGAGTTTGGTATTCGCTTCACCAAATAACACAATACCACTGGATGTTTTTCACATTTAATTGTAGATTAAGAAACACCGCGGCGCAAACAACGAATGAACACCTCGCGTTGCACTCCTCGTACTATGACGAAGCAGAGTATATTGTCGTTTCCCAATGCATACCGGTAAACTTTCTATACGGAACATGCGCATGTCTCTTGATACCAAGCTTGAAACGCACGATGAGAGCTCGCCCACTCTAAAGTTCTAAACCTACCGACTAGGAAATATTGCCCTTGGTGGTTGCATTTCTAGCTGACAAATCTTTATGGGCCATTTATAATTTAGTTCGTATTGAGTAGTGATGGGACTCGAGTCGATTTTTTGTACTCGAGTAACTCGATTGTAATTTCTATTTGACTCGAATAGAAACTCGAGTCGAGTTAAAATTCGGTTCGATATTGAACTCGAGTTAAAAAACCTAGGAATGAGACTCGAGTACATTTATTTACTCGTGACTCAAATATAAATTCCTTCTGATTTGAGTTGAAACTATAACCGTTGATTGAAGTATTCAATCAACGCTAAAACCCAGTCACAACGTGGAGAGTAACTACTATGCCGATTGGCAGTACCGTATCTTTTATTGCTTTATATGTATATAAAATTAAATATGGAATCTTTTTATTCTGAAAAACGCTCTAATCTGTAATAAATAAATTCACATTCTCTTTGTATAAGTGCAGCCACAGCTAGTGAATGAAGTACTATCGATTCCATCACGTTTGAGTTCGGGACGACCCTGAAGTTCTACACACTTTCTCACAGACTAAAATAATAATAATAACAATAACGTTCTGTATATAAAATATCGATAAAAGAAAAGGGAAAATTGTATCTTTCCGAGATATGATTCACTTTCTTTCGAACTAAACCACAGAAGGAAGATCAATTGGAGCAACACGGTAAATTCACGAACTTTGAGTGTTAAAAATTCGAGTTGAGTGGAAAACCTACCCAACTCAACTTAAGAATTGTAAAACTCACAACTCGATGATTATAATGGAGTTGCAAATCGGTTCGAGTTACAAAGTGACTCGAGTTGCGAGTCGACTCGAGTTGCATGAATCGATTCGAGTTTCAAGTCGACTCGAGTTGCATAGTCTTTTGACTCGATTCACACGAGTAGGGTTGTCACTCGAGTCGCTCGATTAATTTGCCACTCGAGTCCCATCACTAGTATTGAGTACATAGTGAATCAAGACGATCTTCCTTTTTCTAAATTATAACTCCGGTAAATATTTAAAACTTTAAGAGAACAGCACAAATCGCGTTTATTATAACTGTATCTTATTAACACGCCTACTGTTTTAAACTATACTTTAAAACATGCCAGCGTGTAAACCCCCGTGATGTCTGAAGCGAAACTTACATTTATTGAATTAATTTTGCAATAAAGACCTAAACCATTTTGCCGGATTTCAAGAAATAATAAAAAACATCCGGAAATTTATAAAAAAAAAATATTAATATATTTTTGTTTTTAGATAACCGGCCATATTTAATCAGCATTGAATCAGACCCCAGTGGATAGAGACAGGAGTCAAAAGATAAAGAAAACAGAACACACCATCAAGGCCAATTAGACCAGGTAATAAATTAATTATACTTCATGATCAGTTGTAAGGTTATCTTGAAACTTTCAACCAGGGGCGTTTTTTTAGTTGTGAGATTGGGGGTTTCACTCTATAGTTTAAGCCTCCCCGAAAAGTTTCAGCAATAAATGTAGGGGTGCATGAAGATTTTAAGATTCTTTAATCAGTTAGTCATCACCCCCCGGTAAAATTTTTAATGTAGGCATCTTTAGGGTTAATTATTGGTGTATATTTTTTACATACAGAAAAGAAAAGAGCATAGAATTAAATACATTGTATATTGATCAAGTGCTGTATTTTACAATCAAATGGCACATTCAAAACTTATAAATTAATTGTCATTAATACTATATATTTATACGCCGCAAAAAATTATTTACGCCTCAAAATTTGATACAGCAAAAAAACACGAAGAGGCAGACACCCAAAATCAAATTTAAAAATGCTATTTTCTGCCTGTTTTGGTGAAAATTCATTGATTGTATCGTGCGTGAAGTTAGCACCCATTTTTTAAAAATCATGATTTTAAAAGTTGTTTCAGATTGTTCTAATCTTGTACCGCATTGTTCCAATTCGACAATATTTTATTCCAAAAGATTCCTCGAAAATTTGGAGAAAACCCATTTTGTTACTGGCACCCCATTTATCGAAAAGCGCGGTTTTGGCCATCGCTTAACATTGTTCTACTTGTTCTAAACATTGTTCCAAAAGGACAATTCCGTATCTAAACGATTCTTCAAAAAACGGCAAAAAACTGTTTTTTTTTGCTGGAACCCCATTGTTTAAAAATCGAAATTTTGGCCCTCGATTAAGATTGTTCTAATTGTTCTAAACATTGTTCCAAAAGGACAATTCCGTATCTGAACGATTCTTCAAAAAACGGATAAAAACATTTTTGGACAAACAAGACTACCGGGCCAAGAGTAAACATACCTTTCCCTTCTTGCTTCAATGAATAACTTTTTGTTCTGAGCTGTTCTAAGCCTAAAAAGCATAGTTCTGCAGTATGAAAGTCTTATCACCAGAGGTTCTCCTAATAATCGATGTTTTTATTGTACCGACAAGAGTAAACATGGCCTTCTTCTTTTGTTCCAATGGCCAACTTTTTGTTCTGAGCTGTTCTAAACCTAGAAAACATAGTTCTGCAGTATGAATCTTTTATCACCAGCGGTTCTCCCAAAAATCGATGTTTTTACTATATCGACAAGAGTAAACATAGCCTTCCTCTTTTGTTTCATTGGCTAACTTTTTGTTTTGAGCTGCTGTAAGTTTAGAAAACATAGTTCTGCAGTGTGAATCTCCTATCACCATAGCGGTTCTTCCAAAAATCTATGTTTTTACTATATCGACAAGAGTAAACATAGCATTCCTCTTTTGTTCCAATGGCTAATTATTTGTTCTGAACTGTTCTAAGTTTAAAAAACGTAGTTCTACATTATGAGTCTTCCATCGCCACCGGTTCTTTCAAAATCGATGTTTATACTGTATGGACAAGAGTAAATACAGTTTTTTTCTTTTGTTCCATATAGCTAACTTTTTGTTCTGACCATATAGTAGTCATCGTTTTTATTACAAAACGAAACGTATATACCTATAAAATCTACGTGGTTTTTTCCTAACGAAAAGAATATCTCACCAACCACAACGAGAACGAACATATAAGTTATATTTAGGAGATCATGTTTATAATAAAATATTAATAGCAAATTTTGTTCTTTATCAACAACAGAAGGTTTTTAATTGAAAACATTTATTACAACAACTTGGTACTATGAACATTTATTTACACACGATGTGTATATACATCTAACTTAAACTATCAACTAAACGAAGTCTTAAAATGAAGTGTTAACGTGATATCTTAATTTGAAGTTTTAATTTGAAGTGCTAACTTGATATCTTAATTTGAAGTGAAGTCCGGAACGTTTTGTCCCTGGTATTGATGTGTTTCCTTCCTACGACCCTTTGCATTGGTCGTGTGTGAACAACCTTGGTTCCCATACACTTGCGTCGTTTATCCGTCTTCTGGAGGGTTTATGCCAGACATAAAATAAATATTAAGTTAGATAAATCAGATTGTTAAGGGTGCTTGTCACCCATTATCGTATGTTACCTATAATAAAAGCTTAAGGGTAATTATGATTAATATGACAAGTTTAACCTAAAGTAAATATCTATATTTCAAATCTTGAAGGGACGCAGTCCTCTTTTACGAATGTTTAGTCTATACATCCACATGTGTTAATTATGAGAATGACTTTTATTACTATGTCTACAATTAATGTGTCCACAGCTTGACAGGCTTAATATAAAATAAATATATACATTTCCAATTTTGAAGGGAATGCAATTTGTTCCCACGAATGTAATCTTAATATAACTTATATGTAATTTACGCAATACGTAACTCCTCCCCTTTTTGTTCAAAACAACTGCTATTTTACTTATTTTTTCGTCATTTAATTTAAAACTCTTTTTCTTTTTCTCAATAACTTTACAAATAAACTTATAACTAACAGTTCCTAAAAATATAATTACAATAAATATATTCATGTCAAAAAAATGTGTTTCTGAAGTTGTTCGATCAAGTTGATCTAGTCTTTTTCTTTGGTCTTCTAAGTTTATATACATTGATTTTGCGTCTTCTAAATTTATAGGTTGTATCTCGATGGGTTCGGTCTTTTCGATCTTTTTTGGTGTGTTGCTATTTGTTGTCTGGATCTCTGGTATATTAACGTACGAAGATGAATGTAAGTGACTTTCATACTTTTTTATATGATGTCCGTTGATTTTAATTTCACAGCCCTTAATTAATTCAACTAAGTAGCTGCCTTTTAGCTGGCTATTGTCTATTAGTTTAGCACATTTTGTCCTTGCGACTGTTTCTTTTGGGTTTAATACCATCCTTTGGTTTCTTTTTAATTTCTGTATTCGTGTGTCGGTTATACGAACGGGGTTTTGTTCGCAGTTTGTTTGGTTTGCATTAAAACGTAGTACTTGGATTTCACATGGCCCTCTTTCATCAATTTCTGATGTATGTTTATTTTGGCATACATATTCATTCGTTAAGGTCTATTTACATTTTGTATTTGATAAAGTATACTTTTCTTCACTTAGTAGTAAGTATTTGGAATGTGGGATTATTGTCTTAAAGGAGTTTTTATTTGGTGTAGGAAAAAGGTGAAGGTAAAAGTAGTTATAATTTTCAGTCTCTACGAGGGGTACATCCAATATAAATACAATTTGGTTACCTTTGGTGTAACTTCTAACAGTAGTTACTTTATCGATTAAAATATGTTTCTTATCTGGTTTGAAAAGAAATTTAATTTTGTCTGATTGCTCAATTTTCATAAGCTCGTCGAGTAAATCGTGTGGTTCTATTATGCAATTGTGTATTAGTAGAAGGTTGACAGGGTTTCTGCCACCTCATTCCCTCCAGCATCCTCATTTCCTCACACATTTACATGTAAATTCCCATAAGGAGGAAATGAGGAGGGATCCCTCATTTCCTCACATCTGGACCAAATAGTTTTCTTCGACTAACCATTTTTCATCTTTCGAGATAAATATATCTTGCATTTTTATCTTAGCATCCTCATTTGCTCCCACATCTGAACCAAATAGTTTTCTTCGACTAACCATTTTTCATCTTTCGAGATAAACCTATCTTGTTTGGTATCAATTAATATTAGATTTTTCTCAGCTACCCGAATCGCTAGGAACTTTTTAGATTGCATCATCCCCCAGGGAGCTACCCTCATTTTAAGATTTTCTGCAGACAGCGATTTTTGCTCATCCGCATAAATTTTTTAGACATACGACACATCAAACTAACCTAGAATTTTACGCAGAATTTGAATCTGCAAACAGATTTAAAATCAGTCCACCCCTGCAAAGTTACACTTTTAAAGTCCTGAACCTCTAAATTTTGCTCTTTGCTCCCACATCTGAACCAAATAGTCTTTTTCGACTAGCCATTGCATCTTTCGAAATAAATATATCTTACATTTTCATCTTTCGAGATAAATGAGCATCCTCATTTCCTTCCACATCTTGACCAAATAGTTTTCTTCGACTAACTATCACATCTTTCGGGATAAACCTATCTTGTTTGGTATCAATTAATATTAGATTTTTCTCAGCTACCCGAATCTCTAGGAATTTTTTAGATTGCATTATCCCCCGGGGAGATACCCCAAATTTAAGATTTTCTGCAGGTAGAGATTTTTGCTCATCCGCATAAATTTTTTAGACATACAACACATCAAACTAACCTAGAATTTTACACAGAATTTGAATCTGCAAACAGATTTAAAATCGGTCCACCCCCTGCAAAGTTACCCCTTTAAAGTCTTAAACCTCTAAACTTTGCTCTTTGCTCTATAAGCAAATCTAACATATAGTTTTCATCGACTAGCCATTGCATCTTTCGAGATAAACCTATCTTGTTTGGTATCAATTAATATTAGAATTTTGTCAGCTAACCGAATCGTTAGGAATTTTTTAGATTGCATCATCCCCCAGAGAGCTACCCCAATTTTAAAATTTTTTTACCGGTAGCGATTTTATGGTCGTCCTTATAAATTTTTTAGACATGCAATACATCAAATCAGTCTAAAACTCTATGCAGAATCCGAATCTGCAGACAGATTTGCAATAGGACCATCTCTTACAAAGTTACACATTTAAAGTCCTGAACCTCTAAATTTTGCTCTTTACACTATAACCTAACAAATAGTTTTCTTCGAATAGCCATCGCATCTTTCGAGATAAACCTATCTTGATTGGTATCAATTAATATTAGAATTTTCTCAGCTACTCGAATCTTTAGGAATTTTTTAGATAGCATCGTCTCCCAGAGAGCAACACCATTTTTAAGATCTTTTACCGGTAGCGATTTTAACCGTTCTTATAAATTTTTTTAGCCGTGCGATACATCAAATTAGTCTAGAATTTTACGCTCAATCCAAATATGCAAACATTTAAAATAGGACCACCCTTTACAAAGTTACACATATACCTCTGCGTGATAAATCTTTCTCCACATTTCCACCCACGAGATAAATCTATATTGTTTGGTATCAATCAATATTAGATTTTTCTCTGCTACCCGAATCTCTTGAAATTGTTTAGATAGCATCATCCCCCAGGGAGCTACCCCAATTTTAAGATTTTTTTTATCAATGTCGATTTCTAATGATCCATCTTTTTTAATATCTAGAATCCTTTAACCAAACACTTAGCGGTATTAACACAAAGAAATTAAGCATGCAAAAATTTAATAATTTATTTTATCCGATTTACAGTTTAATAAACTAATTGAATACAATATTTACAAAGTATAACATTATATTCTTAGTGTAGCCGAATCCAAGCAAGTTAAAGTAACATGTAACAAAAAAGACAGTAATGTGTTTAAAAATACCTATAACAAAATAGAGATTAATGTGCTGTTTAAAAAAGAGGAAACGTGTTTCGGTCAATAAGACATATCGTCGTTAATCTAACAATATGAGAATAATGTAAAAAACATTCCAATGTAATGTGTTTTTAATATGTAAATGGGAAGGTCAAGTTTAACGTCATCATAACCCCGAATTACATGTGAAAGCGGTGTATAATAATTTTTACTAATACAGTTTAAATTTTGTAAACCACATTTCTAAATACATATTCACAATTTTTTATTCTTAACCTAGGCCTACCTCTTCCTCGGTTCGGGCACTCCATCGTTGACACTAGCGTTTTTTATGCGATAGCTAGCCATACGGTTGTTAAACGCTATGCTAACCATTTCTACACTATCTTCGCCAGTAGCGGTTTTTCAGGTATAGGAAGCACCGCAAGTGTTGCATTTAAAAACGTTTGCAGGTACCATTTTAGTACAAAACAAAATCCGCACTATAGGACTTTGGTTAAACTTGTAAGCGAACTAACTTATAAACTAAGAAGTTTACTCTTGCATAGCTCCTTTATGCTCCCTATAGAATGCAAACCGAAGATTACCGAAGACACTCGAAGAGTGCACAAGCGCGATCACTAAACCAATTAGCATTAATACCAAGTATTTCGTACTTTCGTAGGTTACTCATTTCCTATAAGATACACAACTGCACATTTTGTGTTATTTCGATACGCTTTTCAATGGAATAGCGCCTTTCTTTCTGAGAGAAATCTAGATTATTTATTTGTGAGACCCCTTTAATCTTTTTAATCGTGTCTTTCTCGCTTACAATACAATAGGACTTGGTTTTTGTACCAACGAATTCTAATACTAGAACCCCATTAAATTCGTCTTTGAATTTCCCTACAACTTTTTTGTTGACAAGCGGTATATTGTATTTATTATCCGCGGGGTAGTCACTCTTTTAAGATAAGTATATTTTTTTTTGGTATCAACTAATATTAGATTTTTCTAGGGAACCTAAATCTGCAAATAGATTTTAAATAGAACCTCCCCTTACAAAGTCACGCCTTTTAAAGACCCAAACCTCTAATTTTTACCCATCTTTATTTAACTCCATCTTTAAAACCCTTTTTTCGCTACTCTAGACATATTCTTTAACCAACCATTTCCCTAGAAATTTAAAACCGCTGTGTCCCGCCAACACCACATGTAGATAACACGCATACTCTGTCAACCAGGATAGAAGCAGGAAGGATTTGGAAGGTGGGCGAGGAGCTTAAAAATTATGGAATTTGAAAACTAATATATACAATAAATTTACAAAATCTATACAAATATAAACAACTATCTTAGACCTATATCATTATGCCCCCCCATGCGTAGATTGCTGTACTATTAGGAATGACGTTACGCTTGTCATCTTCGCTCGACAAACTAATTTTATTAATAAGCTGTGTGTACAAATCGTGTTTTTTACTCCGGATACATACACCGGCAAGTACTCCTTATCATCCAAATAAAGAATTAGATGCTTGGTGACTGTTAACTTCTGCTTCCCTTGTGTACGCCCAGACACATCCCAGCCCGTGCGCATCCCTGCCCATACACATTCCAGCTCATGCGCTCCCCTACCCATGCGCACCCCTCACTATGCGAATGCTATTTCGTGGTAACGTCACAGCCTTTTGTAAATAATGAACAATGTAATACTATTCTAAAATTTTTATTCAGACATTATACATAACAAAATTTAAAAAAATTTAATGCCAAGCATGGAGCCATTTAAACTTAATTTTAACACAAAATTCTTTCTTTATGTTTGTTTGGAGTGGTTTTAATTTTATCTAATTTTATTCGCAGCTTAAAATTTAAATCGACACCCAAGTCTTCTATCTCCTTTTCTAGCCAATAGTTGGACACATAGAAACCGTCTAGGTTTTCGAATTGCAAAATGTACCGAAGTTTGCCTCTATATATAAAGTCTTTGATTCCACCGACAACCAGATCCATTCCTTCGTGTAATTCTTGCAGCTTGTGACAATCTTTTAATCGCGGCTCTCCACTATATCCTACATACGTATCTTGTTAGCTTGATCGACTTCTTATTCTCGGTATTGGAGGAAATCCTTATTCTCCCACTCACTGTTGCGTAGTTGCATGTCCACCACTTTTGGAAATATATGGTTGTTATAGGTTGTAAGACCCCGGTTTTAAATGATCTGAAAGGTTCTTTACTAGGCAAACATACAATGTTTAACGGAACCCCTTTGCGTGTGGTGTACGCCAAGGTTACTGGAGGGGCGTAACTTCCTCCACGTAATTAATTAAATAAGCGGGTGGATTAAACAATTTAGTGTATAAAGAAATTATCAGGATTCAATATTGCGGGACTAAATTGGAAAGCGATAAGGCGGTTGTATTGTACAAGTTACAGTATAAATGTTTAATGTTAATTGTTTGCATAAATTCATATAAACAAAGTCAAAAACTCACCAGAACTTCTTGGCTTTCGGTTCTATAGGAAATTTTGGGCACGCACAATCCACGAACACACAGTTGCGGTTTATATTATGTTTTTAAGCGGTAAAACAAAAGTTTAGGCACTTCTTAAGTACTCTGCGGTCACACACGATCCACGTTTTGTATAATAATGCACTCTTGCGAACCAGGTGTTCGTTACAAGATAAATGTAGTTCTGTTTATCGCGCACTATCAGTATTTATTTCGAATGCACAACGATACTTTTGGCGCGAACTAAGGCACTTATAAAATTATCTATAAGTCGCCGAACCATACTCCCCGCCTTGAAAGTAGGAAACTTTCAAAGGAATGGAAAAGGAATGGAACCCCGCTTTGAAAGTAGGAAACCTTCAAAGGAATGGAACACAAAAAAAAATAAACTAATGAATTAAAAAATAAAATAAAAAAAACTCAGTGCTTGCTCAATACACAAGTAGTACAAGAGTATATGTAAGCGGTAAAGCATAATGCTATTAACTAAACCTTTATAAGCGGATGAATAAATGCGGTTGAAGAAATGCGGGTAAGTATAATAGTATTTAATTATTGGGTGGGCAACGGGCAAAGTTTCACAATTGCTCGTTTAAAGAAACTGTTTTTTGTTTTGACAGTGGCAACTCTAACAACGCCATCTCGGCCGGGATGAACTTCCTGGATCACACCTAAGGGCCATCGCAGCGGAGGAGTATCGTCTTGATTAATAAGAACTATAGTCCCTACCTTGATGGGATTACTAGAAGTGCACCACTTTTGACGACTTTGTAGTGTATGCAAGTAGTCTGTCTTCCATTTTTTCAAATAAGATCTTACTAATATATCTAATAATTTTTTGCGATTGACCAAGTTAATATTTTCACTTAGTAAATCAAAGGCGGGTAAAGATTGTAAAGGCGTAGACATTAAAAAATGAGCAGGTGTGAGAACCTCAGGGTGAGGGTCTGATGATAATAAACAAAGAGGTCTGGAATTTAACAGACATTCTATTTGAGTAAGGACAGTCAGTAACTCTTCATATGATAATAGTTGACTTCCAATTACTCGAAATAGATGCGTCTTGCAACTCTTTATATTTGACTCCACATACCTCCAAAATGAGGGGCTCGTGGAGGAATCATTTTCCACTCAATACGGTGAATTGCAAGTTCATTTTTAAAGCGGTTTGATAATTTGCGGATACCAAAACGTATACAATTCCTCTAATTGTGTCTTGGCACCAATAAAATTTGTCCCGTTGTCCGAATATAAACAAGCAACAGGACCGCGGCGTGATATAAATCTTTTCAAGGCGGCCAGAAAACAATCAGAAGACAAGTCGGAGACTAATTCTATGTGTATCGCCTTAGTGGTCAGACACACAAAAGACAAATGTAGGCCTTCTGTGATCGAAAACCTCGCCGTCGCGTTAGCGTAATTTTAATTGGACCTGCATTATCGACGCCAGTATGTACAAATGCCTTTGTTTCTTGTACTCGACATAAAGGCAGATCAGCCATTTTGGTACGGGATGAACAGGCGATAAACGAAAACAGGAGTTACATTGGTATACTCGTTTTCTAACAATACTTCTAGCGGAAAGTATCCAAAAACGTTGTCGTAAAATGGACATCAACAAATTTGGACCCGTATGACAATTTACTTTATGATAATAATCGATAATGAGATTAACGATATGATCATTTTTTGGCAATAAAGCGGGATGCTTAGTTTCAAAAGGAGATCGGAATTAGATAATCGCCCTTGTATTCGTAAAATCTTGTCTTCGTCCAAAAACGGGCAAAGATTCTTAAACTTTTTGGAGCATAATTTAGAGTTACTTAGCTTGCTAATTTCATCACAAAAATGCTCAAGTTGAATTGACTGAATAACATATTTTTCAGCAATAATTAGGTCTGATGCTTTCATTTCGTTACAAAGTGGAAGTTTTTTAATAAAGCGGAGTACATACACTACTACCCTAAGTAGTTTGACCCATGAGGAACAGCGTTGAGCCAAAATATATAATACTGGTTGTTCACATTGAACAAAGGCGATCAAAGTATTTGATTTACGTTCAGGCAAATTATCAGTGTTATTAGAACTAAATGGCTTAATTGGCCATTCTGATATAGGAAAATGCAACCACTGTGGGCCATGCCACCATAGTTTGTTAACTATTAATTGAGAGGGCAACATGCCTCGCGACAAACTGTCGCTAGGATTTTCTTTTCCAGAAATATGATAAAATGACGAGGATGTAAATTTTCATGACATTGTGCTATGCGGTTACTTACAAATATTGACCATTTATGCGGTGAAGAATGGATCCACGATAATGCTATAGTGGAGTCCGAAAATGCGTAGATACCTGTAATAGGTATTTGATCAATATAAGTATCATAAACTCTTTTAATAAGATTAGACATTAAAACAATTGCGCACAATTCTAGCC
This sequence comes from Platerodrilus igneus, assembly GCA_036346225.1. Classification (NCBI taxonomy): domain Eukaryota; kingdom Metazoa; phylum Arthropoda; class Insecta; order Coleoptera; family Lycidae; genus Platerodrilus; species Platerodrilus igneus. The sequence goes on from JARFIW010001568.1 coordinate 60,597, forward strand.
GGCATAAAGTAATTATTTTAACCGGTGATACCTTTGATTTTGAGCAAAGCAATCGAACTTTAATATTTCCGAGAGAATCCGTAGTATGCATGTAAATAACACAACCATATGCGTTTAAACTAGCGTCAGAGAATGCTACGAGATTCACAACAGAATTTTTTAGAACCCCAACATGGCGTGGAATACTTAATTGTGAAAGTAAATGAACTTCCTGGCGTAATAAATTAAAGCGTTGGACAATCACGTCTGGAGGGATATCATCCCAATCAATTTTAATGTTCCACAATTCTTTAATAAGCAATTTCGCATATAAAATTGTAGGCGAAATTAAACCAAGTACATCAAATAAGCGGGCGATGAAAGACAAAATTGTACGTTTCGTACATTTACCCTCAGTATCAGAAATGGTGATCTTAAATAAATCGAGTGACGGCAACCATGAAAGTCCCAGAATTTTTAAGTTACCATCGTCAGAAAAACTTACGGAAGCGCGGTGGGAGTCTGGAAGGCTAGTCATTAACTCGGGTGAATTTGAAACCCATTTAATTAAATCAAAACCTCCGGACTTATATAAAGTAATAAGTTCCTGAGCCAGTTTAATAGCGGTTTCATAATCAAGTGCAGAGCAAACCAGATCGTCCATGTACAGTTTAGACGTAGCTATTTGTGCTGCATTTGGGAAACGTTTAGCCTCAGCAGAAGCTAATTGGTGAATGGTGCGCATAGCTATGTATGGGCTAGATTTTAACCCGAAAGGGAGACGATTAAATTGAAAAGTTCGTATTTTTTCTTCGCTTGTGAAACGGAATAAAAATTTTAAATATTTGCGGTGAAAATTTGGTACAATTATCTGCAAGTACATCTGACCTATGTCCGCTGTTAAAGCTATTGGGAATAAGCGAAAATTCAACAGAAGCAAAAACAAATCCGCCTGCAAATTAGGCCCACTATAAAGGATGTCATTTAACGAATAGCCAGTATGAGTTTGACTACTGGCGTCAAGAACTACACGTACTTTTGTGGTAGACTTGTCCGGGCGCATAACAGGATGATGTGGTATATAATAACCATCGTGTGTATCATTAGAAGTTTGTACTTCTGATACATAGCCCTTAGTTAGATATTCACTAATTATCTGATTATAATTTTCAAACAAGACTGGTTCTTGTTTGAGCTTACGTTCTAAGGATAAAAGCGATGATATGCGACAGTATAGGAACTGCCTAAAGCGGAGGGATCTTTACAAAATGGAAGGGCAACAGAGTAGCGGCCCGTCGGGTCTCTTTCGACCGATGAAGTGTATAGATTTTCACATAGCGTTTCCTCGGGACTAAGAAAACGTTTAACGTAAACTTCCTCTAATTCCCAAAATTTATGCAAAGAAGCTTCAATATTATTTAAAGTTAATGCGGTAAAAGAAGCGTAAGAATGGTCGGCATTGACACTGCGAGAGGGAATATCTCCCATGAAAACATAACCAAATACGGTTTGTACAGCGGGCGGTGTAGCGGGACCACAATCAATGCGGTTACCTAAGTAGATATATGGAAATAATTGTGCCCCAATTACTAGCTCTATGCCTCCAGGAATATTCCATGAAAGGTCTGCAAGCGGAACATTGTTAAGAAATTGCATATTACAGTTACCAATAAAATATGCTGGCAATTTATCTGTAATAGTGTCAACTACTAGTACTTGTATATAATATTTGTGATTATACACACGTGATTCAATATTAAGATAAGCGTAGCCTCGTATTGGTCTTTGAGTTGAACCAATACCTTTTATGAATGAATTGTTAAGGGTTCTATAGACAAGTTGAGTAATTTACAACCCTCTACAGTTATTAAATTGTTTTGTGAACCGTTATCCAGCAAACAACGAATAATTTTGCGTTTGCCGTCAGAACCAGTTGCATAGATTTGTGCGGTAGCTAATAATATTATAGGATTAGACCTTGATTCAGAATTAAATGCTACAGTAATAGCAGGTTCTACCTGAGAACTTGTACCGGGTGAGATAGCGGAATTTGAAATATTATTATTATTCTTGGCAAGAGAACTTACGGGCGTTCCTTGTGATAAATCACGAGTATTAGAATGAACATTTTTGTCCGATTTCTTCTTAAAACAAAGTAAACTATGATGCCTATTTTGACAATAATTACAAAAATGCCTTGAACTACACGAAGAAAGCGTGTGAGTTACGCTTAAACAATTAACGCATCCATTTTTTGATTTAATAATTTCAAATCGGTCTTGCGGTGAATTCATATTTTTAAACTGCGGACATTGGTATATTTTAAAATGATTATCTTTTTTACACAATATGCACAAAGGCGAACTGGAAACAAATGCTTTTGTCTTAAATGCGGGCGGTTGCGGTTTATGATTATAGTTATAAGACTTCGTATTATCATTTGTACGTTCTAAAATTTTAACTTGATCTTGAATAAAACTTATCAGCGTTTTATAAGAGGGAATTTCCGTATTTCGAACGGACAATTCAAACGCTTGTGCGGTTTCTACATCTAGTTTCTTTAAACCCCAATGCAAAAATATAAAATCTTGCAGGTCGGTAATTCCCACCTGTAACAGCGCTGCAATAGACGCAGAATATTTTTCAATAAATGTATTTAAATTGTTAGCGGATCGTGGACAATTTTTTAATTCGAAAATATTATTTAAATAGTGTGCACCTAGCGTACGTTTATCCTGGTACTTTTTTACCAAGCTATCCCACAATATACTGTAAGTTTCAGCACAGGGAACTATACCTGCACTTATTTGCAGGGCGGAATCTTTTAATTTACCCATAAGGTATTGTACCCTCTGACCATCAGTAAGTTGAGGGTTTAGGTGAATATTAGTCTTAAAAGACTGGTAAAATACATCCCATTTTAAGATTTCACCGTTAAAATACGGGATTTCTATAGGCGGTAAGGGAATCGAAATTTTAGGGGTAGCACTAGTAGCTCCTTGATGCGGTGGTTTAAATTGAATTATATTATTACGCGCGCGTTTAATTCTACTAAACATTTCCTCAAAAGCATTTAAACTTTGATAATCAGGTTGAAATTCCGGTTTCAATAATAATTGGTATTCATTTATCTTATCTACAATAGATTCAAACCTTGACCTTAATTCATCTATCGTTTCGCTATCTGCCATAAAATTTTCATTTACTCGCGACTCAAATGAAGAAATATTTTTTGAACAATCATATAATGCTGTAAGCCGCTGAAATATACTCTCCTTCTTCTTGTGTAAAATTTTTATTTTATCTTCCATTTTTAATAATATAGGAAAAGAGAGTTCAAAATTTAACTGCAAGCACTAGTAAACTAATTTTTCTTTTTCGCTGGGACATGCGAGCTCTAAGGACCAATCTAATGGAGGGGCGTAACTTCCTCCACGTAATTAATTAAATAAGCGGGTGGATTAAACAATTTAGTGTATAAAGAAATTATCAGGATTCAATATTGCGGGACTAAATTGGAAAGCGATAAGGCGGTTGTATTGTACAAGTTACAGTATAAATGTTTAATGTTAATTGTTTGCATAAATTCATATAAACAAAGTCAAAAACTCACCAGAACTTCTTGGCTTTCGGTTCTATAGGAAATTTTGGGCACGCACAATCCACGAACACACAGTTGCGGTTTATATTATGTTTTTAAGCGGTAAAACAAAAGTTTAGGCACTTCTTAAGTACTCTGCGGTCACACACGATCCACGTTTTGTATAATAATGCACTCTTGCGAACCAGGTGTTCGTTACAAGATAAATGTAGTTCTGTTTATCGCGCACTATCAATATTTATTTCGAATGCACAACGATACTTTTGGCGCGAACTAAGGCACTTATAAAATTATCTATAAGTCGCCGAACCAGTTACGAAACCCGCATTCCTTAGTTCGTCTATGTTATCTGCCATTTCGATAAATACGTTTTTAGAATAACATTTTAAAAAGTATACGGATTTAGTACCATCCTTTACCGCAAGGACGTCTACATAACTAAAAGAGTCTTTTTTACTAACCACAAATGCATACAGCTTGTAGAAACCGGATGTATCTAAGTCAGTCCATCGGCACATAAAATAATTTTTTAATTCTTCCTCATTTTCTCTAATAAGATGTTCTTTGTCTAACACATCTTTGTATTGTTCGCGTATTGTCGCAGTGTTTTCCATGTAGTCCAACTTCCGCTTTTTTGAGTCCATTTCCTCTAATTCCAGTTGTCTTTTTCTTCCACTTACAGCGTATGACGTGCATAATGGGGCAATTTCCTTTAGCATAAATGGATAGAGTTTACTGCCAATATTTACGCGTTGTCGTACAACCTCTAGACGAATGTTAGGCGTATTTATCAACCCTAATTCCGAAATGACTATTTCTTTTAGAATTGTAGAATATGGTGTGGCAGATTGTGTAAAATATGTACTACCTGCTGTAATGTAGCACTTGTGTAAGATTTTTATTTTATATTGGCTGTCTTACTCCCCTACTATCTCCAAATAATTTACAGGTAAATAGTTAAAACTAAAAGCCGAAAGCACATACTTTATCAATTTTTCCCTTTCCTCTGGTTTTTCGGACAACTTAATTTGCAACCCCGTCAATTTCTTTGTATTGCCATTCCCCCAATACACGTACTGTAGTAGGTTATTATACACTAAACAGCAGCTGTTTTGTATCTTGTCCGATAGCTTACTCCACATTTTGGCAAGTGGTACCGAGTACATTGGCGCCTTTAGGAAGTACAACTTACTATCTTCCAATAAGGTTAAACAGTCTTTTAAGGGATTCTACACCCGTTCCGCACTGACATAGCTTCTAATTGTACAGTTGTATATTATCGCTTCCAATCGCGTTATACCATGTTCTTTGGCCAAAGTAGACGCAAATGTTTCCCTTAAACGTACATCTGGACAACGTAAAAAATCTAGTATATGATTGCCAAGTTGTTTATTAACACCAGGACTTGTTATTTGACACACAAATTTCTTGCATATCCTAATTATTGCATTAGTTGTTAGTTAATAACACAAGATACTTTCTAGTATGTCCTCGACTATGTACGCCCGCCCGCCTGCCCGCCCGCCCGCCCGCTCGCCCGCTCGCCGGCTTATCTGACACACAAATTTGTTGTATATCTTAATTCTTGCATTGGTTGTTAACCATGTTAAACAATCGATTCCCACAGTTTTATCTTTGTCAACTATAATATTGCACTTTTCATCGTATTCGCCCTTGTAGCAAAAGCTATGGTTTGTAGTTAAATAATTACACATCTCCATCTCGCTAAATATCCCAGCAAAATCTTGGGTTACATCCATCTCAAAAAGATAGTAATATCTTTTTCGAGTTCGTCTAATATATCTGGTAGTTCCTCCAATAAAGTTTCCAACTTAACATCTGCTAGTTCCACTTTGTATGGAACACATATAGGATTTTGGAATTTTTTATTAATTCATTCGAGGTCTTCTTTTCCGATAATTTCTTTTACTTTCTGGCCCATCTTGTTAGTGCTTTCCAGAGAAAACGGAAGCTTAGCTTTAACACCATGCCTAGTGGAAACAAATCGGTCGAACTTTCTTCGTAGATAGCTGTTAAATGCACCGCAAATTTCTTTTTAGGATAAACATCCTTTTGTTTGCAGATGTTTGTTCGACGTTAGAAAGCCCGCAAATTTTAACCTACATTATATTGTCACAAAATGGCTCTGTAATTGGTGTGTGTAGTCAGCCAGTCAACATCTGTTCGCCTTCGACATAACAAATATTACCAATATCTGTCACCAGATTATTGTTGCACATATTTTCTGCCAAAAGCCACAATCCAAATCGCTCATTTGTTGGTTTCACTTTATTCCCAAGAAGTTGAGGAACGTTAATCACCTTGGAGACGCTCAAGTTTACTCTTATAGCTACTGCCGAATACCAAATTGAATACGAAAAATTGCCCCTTATGTATCCTACAGAGTGGGGACGCAACCATGTCCTGAGATAATTACGATAATAGCAAAGCACAGTTCTAAGGGCGGACGTGGAAACCCAAAGATAAAATGATCGACTTCGTTAACAAAAACTTGTCTTATCTAAATAAGACGCAGCTCCTGTAAGAAATTGCAAAGATTAAATAAATAAAAAAAAGTAGAACACCATTTGTGTCCTATAAAAGTATAACAAAAATAAAAATATGTATATCCAATATGATATTGGCACCAAATTATTACTCAAAAAATTTTACCTTTGTGTAATTAGATTTGATCGCATTTGACCAAAATAAAAGCCTCAAATTTGAACTAATTGTTTACTAAAAAAAAACTCTTTTAAAATATCGGAACTTTTTAACAAGAAAATAATTTGTCATTAACAACTACATCAAAGTTAAAGTTTTGACTTTTTTTTTAAAACAACCAACTATACTTTAAACATGAACCTGCTATAAATATTTGAGTGAAAATCATTTGTAAGCATAATACACTGAATTACGTTCTAACCTGGGCAGATCTTTTCAGGTAGATTACAATTTCTAGAATCTTACATAACGTGGATTTGAACTTTCATATTTAGATTTAATAATTTATATGTAGATAAAAGCTAATCACAAAAATAGGAATGTTTGGTTTAAATTCCATTACAGTTGCACAAAGCATCTGCTTTCATAACAACATCTGTCAATTGTTCAACACAAAAAATATGACGTCGAAAACATACGTTGAAATTATCAAAGGTTCAAATGGAACAAAGCTTGTAATTATAGAAACCTAATCTAACAAAATTTTGTTCTACGGCTTATAAAACCAGTTCAACAATAATTGAAAATTACACAATTTACATGTTGTAAACATAATAGGAACTTTACGTGCTTTAACCTTCAATACACATGCATGAAATATCTTACAACTAATAACGAACCCAACTGCTTTTGTTGCTCCACGATAAATCGAGATGGAAATTTACGTTCTTCAAACAAAGTTACCAGCCATTTCTAACTAGATACGACTGCATCCAATCTAACATCCATAATTTCTTAGTAGACAAATTTCTTATCGACAGTTCCTAAATAACGGTAATTCTAAATTTTTGGATCCTACATGACGAATTCTACTTGACGCGTTAAATAAATTAATTCAAATTAGCTTAGTTCGTAAAATATATACTTTACCAACCGTTAGTAGAAGATATCTTAATAGTTAGTAATTGATGCGAAGGTCGCCAGCCTCTAGCCGAGAATACATGTTTATAAAGCTGTTGCTAGCGGCCGATTAACTTGACGAAACAAGAACCGAGTGGTCGTGACGTTAGATGAGTGGAATACGAAAGAAACAACTAGAGATGCGCTTGGAAATAACTTTATGTGACACAGATATATTAATATAAGTAGATTAATAAGGAATAATGCACGCTTAGCGCATTATCCTCGTAATTCAATGCGGATAATTACTACTGAAATTAAACATGTTACAGCATATTGCCGAAGATAGCCGAATATGTCGGACACCACCACATCGCCTACATTCTCTTGATTAGGAACAGTTTTGCTATCCGATCTAGGTCGGATTAAATCCTACTTAGGTCGGACTTGGCAGGGATGCGCATCGACACATATCCGGATATATATCGAATATATGTAGGATGTTAGGTTAGGTTGAAATTGCTCCATAGGGTGAAATTGCCTTTGACCTAGGTTGGATGTGGACTTGTCAGGAGTTAGGTTAGTTGGTGTTCTCCGGAGTTAGGTTAGGTTAGTTGGACTTGCGTGGACTTGGGTTAGATAAAAGGAAAAATTGATTGGTTAGGTCAGCGCCGTTTTTTAATGAGTTTTCTTATTAAAAACCCATTAGCACTAATTGCTTTTTAATGAGTTCTTTCATTAAAATCCCATTGGCACTCATTAGCACTAATTGCTTTTTAATGAGTTTTCTCATTAAAAACAAAGTGTGGGCCTAGGTTAGATAAAAGGAAAAATTGATAGGTTATCAAAAAACCTATCAATTTTTCCTTTTATCTAACCTAAGTCCACACAAGTTCAACTAACCTAGCTTAACTCCGGAAAAAGGGAAAAGGAAAAATTGATAGGTTAGGTCAGCGCCGCGGTGCTGACATAACCAACCATTTTTTCCTTTTATCTAACCTAGGTCCACACTTTGTTTTTAATGGGAAAACTCATTAAAAAGCAATTAGTGCTGATGGGTTTTTAATGAGAAAACTCGTTAAAAAACAATTAGTGCTGAGCGGGTAACTCAGGGAAGGTGGAGCGAAGTAGGCACCCCTGAAGTTCCACCTCCCGGAGCAGTGAACTGTAATCGTCGAGGGGGACACTAGTGGAAGAAATGCGAAGATACGAAGGACCGAGAAGTACGAAATGAACACTATTGCCATATAACAACTCACAACGATAATCTGGTGAACTTTATGGAGTGAGTAAATTAAACAATTAATCGTACACCGTGTAGTAAGAGGATCATATATTATAACGTCAATAAGAATTAGAAATACAGCGAAAAGCACAATTTACAGTATATTAAATTTCTGGATTATTCGAACTTGTATAAACGTACTACTTTTATCACAGTATTAGGAATTCATAATACATATGCCGCGTATCAAGTTCACTAACGTATTTTGTATGATACGTCAATGGAAAGGGTCATTGCATTAATATCACGCAAGCACGAAATAACTTGTCGTGATACCAGATTAAGAAAAATGGTTATTATTTACTATTATAACCGGAAAGATCAATAACTATTACGATTGTAAGAACACGCACCTGTGTTGAGAATACAAATTACTATGCATAATGATCGCCTCGTATTTCAGTTAATCAATAACTATTACGATAGGAACGATTCATTACAATTTGCACACTAGAAATAATTTAGAACAGCGTTTTAGCATATAGATAATAACAGCCCGCGCGAATACGACTGTAACCTAGGAAAGTTGAAGCAAAACTCTGTTGTTTGTCTATTAAACGAAGGCAGGTGAACGATAGACCGCGCTGAACGTGCCTCAAGGTTATCTTCCTGCCTGTAGGGCAGGCTATTTTAATTAGAATTGAACATTGATATGCTCTAGGAAATAATAATAGAGCATTTTTGAACGTAATTAATCTTATTGAAAATAAAGAAGATTTTACGAATACAAAATAATTTAGGAAACTCCAACAAGTGCTAATGGGTTTTTAATGGGAAAACTCATTAAAAAATAATTAGTGCTAATGGGATTTTAATGAGAAAACTCATTAAAAAGCAATTAGTGTTAATGGGTTTTTAATAAGAAAACTCATTAAAAAACGGCGCTGACCTAACCTATCAATTTTTCCTTTTATCTAACCTAAGTCCACGCAAGTCCAACGGACCTAATCTAACTCCGGACAACAGCAGCTAACCTAACTCCTGACAAGTCCACATCCAACCTAGGTCGGAAACAATTTTACCCTATGGGGCAATTTCACTCTATGGGGCAATTTCACCCTAACCTAACATCCTACATATATTCGATATATATCCGGATATGTGTCGATGCGCATCCCTGCCCAGTCCGACCTAAGTAGGATTTAATCCGACCTAGATCGGATAGCAAAACTGTTCCTAATCAAGAAAATGTAGGCGATATGGTGGTATCTGACATATTCGGCTATCTTCGGCAATATGCGTGCCCACTCTGTAGGATACATAAGGGGCAATTTTTCGTATTCAATTTAGTATTCGGCAGTAGCTATAACAGTAAACTTGAGGGTTTCCAAGGTGATTAACGTTCCTCACCTTCTTGGGAATAAAGTGAAACCAACAAATGAGCGATTTGGATTGTGGCTTTTGGCAGAAAATATGTGCAACAATAATCTGGTGACAGATATTGGTAATATTTGTTATGTCGAAGGCGAACAGATGCTGACTGGCTGACTACACACACCAATTACAGAACCATTTTGTGACAATATAATGTTGGTTAAAATTTGCGGGCTTTCTAACGTCGAACAAACATCTGCAAACAAAAGGATGATTATCCTAAAAAGAAATTTGCGGTGCATTTAACAGCTACCTACGAAGAAAGTTTCCATTTGTTTCCACTAGGCATGGTGTTAAAGCTAAGCTTCCGTTTTCTCTGGAAAGCACTAACAAGATGGGCCAGAGAGTAAAAGAAATTATCGGAAAAGAAGACCTCGAATGCATTAATAAAAAATTCCAAAATCCTATATGTGTTCCATACAAAGTGGAACTAGCAGATGTTAAGTTGGAAACTATATTGGAGGAACTACCAGATATATTAGACGAACTCGAAAAAGATATTACTATCTTTTTGAGATGGATGTAACCCAAGATTTTGCTGGGATATTTAGCGAGATGAAGATGTGTAATTATTTAACTACAAACCAAAAACCATAGCTTTTGCTACAAGGGCGAATACGATGAAAAGTGCAATATTATAGTTGACAACGATAAAACTGTGGGAATCGATTGTTTAACATGGCTAACAACCAATGCAAGAATTAAGATATACAACAAATTTGTGTGTCAGATAAGCCGGCGAGCGGGCGGGCGGGGCAGCGGGCGAGCGGGCGGGCGGGCGAGCGGGCGGGCGGGCGAGCGGGCCGGGCGGGCGAGCGGGCCGGGCGGGCGAGCGGGCCGGGCGGGCGAGCGGCCGGCCGGGCGGGCGGGTGGGCGGGCGGGCGGGCGGGCGGGTGGGCGGGCGGGCGGGTGGGCGGGCGGGCGGGTGGGCGGGCGGGCGGGCGGGCGCACATAGTCGAGGACATACTAGAAAGTATCTTGTGTTATTAACTAACAACCAATGCAATAATTAGGATATGCAACAAATTTGTGTGTCAGATAACAAGTCCTGGTGTTAATAAACAACTTGGCAATCATATACTAGATTTTTTACGTTGTCCAGATGTACGTTTAAGGGAAACATTTGCGTCTACTTTGGCCAAACAACATGGTATTACGCGATTGGAAGTGATAGTATACAACTGTACAATTAGAAGCTATGTCAGTGCGGTACGGGTGTATAATCCCTTAAAAGACTGTTTAATCTTATTGGAAGATAGTTAGTTATACTTCCTAAAGGTGTCAATGTACTCGGTACCACTTGCCAAAATGTGGAGTAAGCTATCGGAGAAGATACAAAATAGTTGCTGTTTAGTGTATAATAACCTACTACAGTACATGTATTGGGGGAATGACAATACAAAGAAATTAACGGACTTGCAAATTAAGTTGTCCGAAAAACCAGAGGAAAGGGAAAAATTGATATAGTATGTGCTTTCGGCTTTTAGTTTTAACTATTTACCTGTAAATTATTTGGTGATAGTAGGCGAGTAAGACAGCCAATATAAAATAAAAATCTTACACAAGTGCTACATTAAAGCAGGTAGTACATATTTTACACAATCTGCAACACCATATTCTACAATTCCAAAAGAAATAGTCATTTCGTAATTGGGGTTGATAAATACGTCTAACATTCGTCCAGAGGTTGTACGACAACGCGTAAATATTGGCAGTAAACTCTATCTATTTACGCTAAAGGAAATTGCCCCATTATGCACGCCATACGCTGTAAGTGGAAGAAAAGACAACTGGAATTAGAGGAAATGGACGCAAAAAAAGCGGAAGTTGGACTACATGGAAAACACTGCGACAATACGCGAACAATACAAAGATGTGTTAGACAAAGAACATCTTATTAGAGAAAATGAGGAAGAATTAAAAAATTATTTTATGTGCCGATGGACTGACTTAGATACATCCGGTTTCCACAAGCTGTATGCATTTGTGGTTAGTAAAAAAGACTCTTTTAGTTATGTAGGCGTCCTTGCGGTAAAGGATGGTACTAAATCCGTATACTTTTTAAAATGTTATTCTAAAAACGTATTTATCGAAATGGCAGATAACATAGACGAACTAAGGAATGCGGGTTTCGTAACCTTGGCGTATACTACACGCAAAGGGGTTCTGTTAAACATTGTATATTTGCCTAGTAAAGAACTTTTCGGATCATTTAAAACCGGGGGTCTTACAACCTATAACAACCATATATTTCCAAAAGTGGTGGACATGCAACTACGCAACAGTGAGTGGGAGAATAAGGATTTCCTCTAAAACCGAGAAGAAGAAGTCGATTAAGCTAACAAGATACGTATGCAGGATATAGTGGGAGAGCCGCGATTAAAAGATTGTCACAAGCTGCAAGAATTACACGAAGGAATGGATCTGGTTGTCGGTAGAATCAAAGACTTTATATATAGAGGCAAAGTTCGGTACATTTTGCAATTCGAAAGCCTAGACGGTTTCTATGTGTCCAACTATTGGCTAGAAAAGGAGATAGAGGACTTGGGTGTCGATTTAAATTTTAAGCTGCGAATAAAATTAGATAAAATTAAAACCACTCCAAACAAACATAAAGAAAGGACTGTCTTCTGTGTATAATTTTGTGTTAAAATTAAGTTTAAATGGCTCCATGCTTGGCATAAAAATTTTTTAAATTTTGTTATGTATAATGTCTGAATAAAAATTTTAGAATAGTATTACATTGTTCTTTATTTACAAAAGGCTGTGACGTTACCACGAAATAGCATTCGCATAGAGAGGGATGCGCATGGGTAGGGGCGCGCATGAGCTGGAATGTGTATGGGTAGGGATGCGCACGGGCTGGGATGTGTCTGGGCGTACACGAGGGAAGCAGAAGTTAACAGTCACCAAGCATCTAATTCTTTATTTGGATGGTAAGGAGTACTTGCCGGTGTATGTATCCGGAGTAAAAAACACGATTTGTACACACAGCTTATTAATAAAATTAGTTTGTCGAGCGAAGATGACAAGCGTAACGTCATTCCTAATAGTACAGCAATCTACGCATGGGGGGACATAATGATATAGGTCTAAGATAGTTGTTTATATTTGTATAGATTTTATAAATCTATTGTATATATTAGTTTTCAAGTTCCATAATTTTTAAGCTCCACGCCCACCTTCCAAATCGTTCCTGCTTCTATCCTGGTTGACAGAGTATGCGTGTTATCTCCACGTGGTGTTGGCGGGACACGGCGGTTTTAGATTGGTTGGTTAAAGCATATGTCTTGGGTAGCGAAAAAAGGGTTTTAAAGATGGAGTTAAATAAAGATGGGTAAAAATTAGAGATTTGGATTTTTAAAAGGCGTAACTTTGTATGGGGCGGTTCTATTTAAAATCTATTTGCAGATTTGGGTTCCCTAGAAAAATCTAATATTAGTTGATACCAAAAAAAGATATATTTATATTAAAAGAGTGACTACCCCGCGGATAATAAATACAATATACCGCTTGACAACAAAAAAGTTGTATGGAAATTCAAAGACGAAATTAATGGAGATCTAGTATTAGAATTCGTTGTACAAAAGCCAAGTCCTATTGTATTGTAAGCGAGAAAGACACGATTAAAAAGATTAAAGGGGTTTCACAAATAAATAATCTAGATTTCTCTCAGAAAGAAAGGCGCTATTCCATTGAAAAGCGTATCGAAATAACACAAAATGTGCAGTTGTGTATTTTATAGGAAATGAGTAACCTACGAAAGTACGAAATACTTGGTATTAATGCTAATTGGTTTAGTGATCGCGTTTGTGCACTCTTCGAGTGTCTTCGGCAATCTTCGGTTTGCATTCTATAGGGAGAATAAAGGAGCTATGCAAGAGTAAACCTTTTAGTTTATAAGTTAGTTCGCTTACAAGTTTAACCAAAGTCCTATAGTGCGGATTTTGTTTTGTACTAAAACGGTACCTGCAAACGTTTTTAAATGCAACACTTGCGGAGCTTCCTATACCTGAAAAACCGCTACTGGCGAAGATAGTGTAGAAATGGTTAGCATAGCGTTTAACAACCGTATGGCTAGCTATCGCATAAAGAACGCTAGTGTCGACGATGGAGTGCCCGAACCGAGGAAGAGGTAGGCCTAGGTTAAGAATAAAAAATTGTGAATGTGTATTTAGAAATGTGGTTTACAAAACTTAAACTGTATTAGTAAAAATTATTATACACCGCATTCACATGTAATTCGGGGTTATGATGACGTTAAACTTGACCTTCCCATTTACATATTAAAAACACATTACATTGGAATGTTTTTTACATTATTCTCATATTGTTAGATTAACGACGATATGTCTTATTGACCAAAACACGTTTCCTCTTTTTTAAACAGCACATTAATCTCTATTTTGTTATAGGTATTTTTAAACACATTACTGTCTTTTTTGTTACATGTTACTTTAACTTGCTTGGATTCGGCTACACTAAGAATATAATGTTATACTTTGTAAATATTGTATTCAATTAGTTTATTAAACTGTAAATCGGATAAAATAAATTATTAAATTTTTGCGTGGTTAATTTCTTTGTGTTAATACCGCTAAGTGTTTGGTTAAAGGATTCTAGATATTTAAAAGGATGGATGATTAGAAATCGACATTGATAAAAAAAATCTTAAAATTGGGGTAGCTCCCTGTGGGATGATGCTATCTAAAAAATTTCTAGAGATTCGGGTAGCAGAGAAAAATCTAATATTAATTGATACCAAACAATAAAGATTTATCTCGTGGGTGGAAATGTGGAGAAAGATTTATCACGCAGAGGGTATATGTGTAACTTTGTAAGGGGAGGTCCTATTTTAAATGTTTGCATATTTGGATTGAGCGTAAAATTCTAGACTAATTTGATGTATCGCATGGCTAAACAAATATATAAGAACGGTTAAAAATCGTTACAGGTAAAAAATCTTAAAATTGGGGTAGCTCTCTGGGGGATGATGCAATCTAAAAAATTCCTAAAGATTCGGGTAGCTGAGAAAAATCTAATATTAATTGATACCAAACAAGATAGGTTTATCCCGAAAGATGTGATGGTTAGTCGAAGAAAACTATTTGGTCAAGATGTGGGAGGAAATGAGGATGCTCATTTATCTCGAAAGATGTAAATGTAAGATATATTTATCTCGAAAGAAGCAATGGCTAGTCGAAGAAAACTATTTGGTTCAGATGTGGGAGCAAAGAGCAAAATTTAGAGGTTCAGGACTTTAAAAGTGTAACTTTGCAGGGGGTGGACCGATTTTAAATCTGTTTGCAGATTCAAATTCTGCGTAAAATTCTAGGTTAGTTTGATGTGTCGTATGCCTAAAAAATTTATGCGGATGAGCAAAAAGTCGCTGCCTGCAGAAAATCTTAAAATGAGGGTAGCTCCCTGTTGGATGCTGCAATCTAAAAAATTCCTAGAAATTCGGGTAGCTGGGAAAAATCTAATATTAATTGATACCAAACAAGATAGGTTTATATCGAAAGATGAAAAATGGTTAGTCGAAGAAAACTATTTGGTTCAGATGTGGGAGTAAATGAGGATGCTAAGATGAAAATGCAAGATATATTTATATCGAAAGATGAAAAATGGTTAGTCGAAGAAAACTATTTGGTCCAGATGTGAGGAAATGAGGGATCCTTTCTCATTTCCTCCTTATGGGAATTTACATGTAAATGTGTGAGGAAATGAGGATGCTGGAGAAAATGAGGCGGCTGAAACCCTGTCAACCTTCTACTAGTATTTAATTTTGTAAAGGTGATAGCTACTTCTATTCTCTCTGCAGTAATATCCACCGAGCCTCTTCTGTTTCGTTCGATAATTTAATTCTCCACACTTGCGACTTTGATTGTGTTAGAGATGGTAATTCGTGTAGTTCCCATTTTCTGAATGCAGCTATTATAGATGATTGATTTTGCATTTCCGAAAGCAGCAAAACCTTGGCGAAGTCACTTAATGTTATATGCGGAACCTCCCATAAAATACGTTGTATTTTGTACGTTACTGTATTTCGGCTCGACTTGTAACAATTTACGTCCGACTTAGATCTGATTAAAATCAGTTCTTGAGGCATGTCCTTTAATGGTTCGAGTAATCCCCGGAATTCGACAGACATCTATTATTTGATTATTACCCAATTTGTATTGAATTTCCTCAAACAAAAAATATGGTGCTTTTCTAGTAAACTCGTAAGCTTTAGGATCTGGTTCCGCTGCTCTAATTGGTTCTACAGTTGTTGTTGACGCTTTTCTTAATGTTTCTGTAGGCTTATAGGTACCCCTTATAGATATGAAATTTTCATGGGGGTATGTGATGTTATCGCTGCTCTGGATTTCAGTTGAAATCCGATCGTTGTTTTCTGCATTCGATGTAAAGGGAAGATATGTATAATAATCTTCTTTTATTATGGTTTCATCTAATTTATAACTTCCAAACACGTCCAATTTGGGTACGTCGTCATATTTAAGCCTTCCAAGTTTGACGTTTTCATCACCGTGGAGATCTAAGCTGCGTTTACTTCTGCCGCCCATCATCTATAACTTTTAATCCCAAGGACTTTAAGAATCGTATTTCTTCGGTTGTAAGTCTCTCGACAACTTGACACTTTGGCGTCGTATTCACTTTTGATTGTGTAGGTGGGTTGTAGCGTGTTTTATATACAAAATTGATCGGCATTTCTTCAGCTACCTCTTATTTTGAGCCCTCACGCAGGTGTATGTTTCCGGTGAAAAGTTTACCAATTCGCCCAAATGATCGACTAATCTGATTGTAATATTATCAATTTCTGTCACGCTTAGTGGATAATGTATAACGTGATTTGGTTCCTTCTCCAGATTATACCCAGGCGGTACAGATAGACTGAATTCAAATATACTGTGACTAAGAAAATTGTTTCTGAACGATTCGGTGGTGATATTGATTTCCACAAAAATGTTTGACACCGAAATTATATTCACTCGCTGATTAGCGATATGTACAGTGTTTGCGGCCAATTTGTGACTGGTAAAATGCTACCAATATTGTTTTTACGATTCGCCCCAAAATCAATCGGTAGAGTGCTTCGTATAGAACACTAATGTAGTATTGTTTGCACTCAGTTTAAAATATTTTTCAATGTTCTCGTTGATGTGCGGCGTCTGACAACCATTTTTTGAAAACCTCCTGTATATATGCATTTATTTATTAATCACACTCGACTCTTTGATACGCGGTCTAATCTTCTGTAACTGATCTCTAGAAAAGACACCTCAAAAATGAGGAATGATAGATGTGTAGTTTCTTATATCCACTTCAGTGAGAGCTCTTCGAGATAACTTGCTTAGTTTTTTGATACTTTTGTACAAATACCACGCCCCTGTTTGTACGGCTTCAAGAATAATGCGGCGCCTTTTTTGTATGGTTTTAGAAACATTCCATTTCCTTTTTTCCCAACGGCAATGGCTTCCATAGATTTGTTGTACCGTTCACTCTCCTTAAGTTGCCCGTTGGCGGTCTTGACATCATTTACTGCTTTAGCTATCCTCGCAGCTCCACCTGTTAAGACTCCTAGAGCACATAGTCCAGCGAATATCAGAATCAATGGTAAAAAACCTCCTTTCTGTGGAACGGGTATAATACGTGGGGCTTTAATTTTGTTTCTCCCTCCAGATCCTTTTATGATTTTTTTGCCAATTAGAATACTAACGTCTAGTAGCTTTTTCAAGTTGTCAGAACCAACTCGGTCTATTGCGGATCGTATTTTCTTCAAGTAACCACCTTTGAAACCTATTTTTTTCTTCTTCAGACCCATACCCATTTTTCTCTTCGCCTTCATAGCGTTTGTCACAAACCAAGCTGCAGCCTTTTTACCAAACTTAGCGTTCTTAGACTTAAATCTTTCCCAGGCTTCTTCTTCTAAAACTGTATCTGCTC
Organism: Platerodrilus igneus; assembly: GCA_036346225.1. Classification (NCBI taxonomy): domain Eukaryota; kingdom Metazoa; phylum Arthropoda; class Insecta; order Coleoptera; family Lycidae; genus Platerodrilus; species Platerodrilus igneus. The sequence goes on from JARFIW010001568.1 coordinate 78,347, forward strand.
TGTGTGTAGCTGGGAGATCGTCGGGGTGCTTGGAGTATGCAATGTCGTGGTCCCTGCACAAGCGATCCAATTCGTTTATTCCAGGATCGCCTCGGGCTAACCTTTCTTCTAATCGAGTCCCAGGACCACAATAAAAACAACTTGGAATGTGGAGCTTAAATGATATATTATTTATAACTTTGTTTACTAACCCAAAACCTTCCTGCACAATCATACATGTACACTCGTCAAAAAACAGAAACTAAATGAATACAAATGTAAAATACATATCTATGTATTTGTTTAGAGTTAGGTTAGTCGTTGCTGTCTGAAGTTAGGTTAGGTTAGGTTAGTTGGACTTGTGTGGGCTTAGGTCAAATAAGTAGAACAAACTATATTATGAAATATCATCATTTTATTAAAATAGATTGTAATCATAATGTAAATCAGTTAGGGAACGATAGGGAAAGCTAGGGATGGATTTAAATTAGTTAGCTAGATTTGGATAGTTTTAAGACGACCCTTCAGGTCGCACTGGTAAGCAGAACCGGCGTCTGCTATCCGGTATTACGGATCCCTCCCCCTCTCATTTTTGCTTGTTGATCGGGTACACTCGAAAGTCAGCGCTAGGGATACCATTATTTACAACCCTGTTTTTAGTTTTTGTTTTGTTTTTGTTCCAGTTTTTGTCAGATTTTTAGGTTTGTTAGATTGTTAGAGTTTGTTAGGTTTGTTAGATTTTTAGGTTTGTTGGATTTTTATTTAGTTTTTATTTAGGGTGAATCAACTATGAAGTAAGAATAAATTAGGAGCACGACTATTTTTCGCGTTTAAACCCAATGTAGTACCTCCGGGTGGAGCATTGGGGACGTGGCCGCAAGTATAGCGGCCCTAATTCAAATTATAATGTATGTTCTTAACTAATGCATCTAAACTTGAGTCCATAAACCGTAATGAGTCTATAAACCGCAGCTGGATACACGACTTATCACCTGCAACATCCTCCTCACTCTCCAACTCGTCCTCTTCGGACTCGTCACCATACAGTCTCACGTTCTTGGTGAATGAAATAAGCATCTCCTTGTTGTTAGGGATTACGGTGACTCTCTCTCTATCGCAACCTAACTCCTTAACGATAAAGTGAGAGTCGTAGCCGCTGAGGTTGTGGAACACAACAGAGATGAAGCTGGGCATCCTGTACTCGATGTTGCATTTGCTGTGTGCGGCAAGACGGAACTTTCCAGTTAGATAATCATGATCTCTCACTCTATCATCACCTTCGAGAGGTTTGCTGCAAATACCACAATCCATTGCAGCATAATAAAGAAGTTCGTCTAGAGGTTCCAGCGACTCCATGGGCACATTCATCTTAAGTATTGTACCCAATCTTCGGGTCTCTTTCTTAATTTTTCGCATAAAGACTTGTGCAGTATTTGGACCTCTGTACAAATCAAACTTATTTAGACGTTCATCGTAATTGCATTTGATGTTATACGTGAAACTGTACGGCTTATGGATCTGCATACTGCTGGTATGTGATCTGGAGTTGTCGGGTGTAGCTGAGCTAATTGGTTTTAGAAGTGACTCAAAGTTCGCATAAATCGCGAATGGAGCACGCATCTGCTTGCGTATATTTTTAAACTTCAGGACGTTGTTAAAGGTGTTCGGCATCGTGGTCACTACGTGGTTGCAATCACTCTCTGTGCGCTTTGCCAACGCCTCCTCTGTTCGAAAATACACCAAACATCCTTCACACAGCCATTTTTGTTGTTTTCGTTTAGACATTATAATGTGATTAAAGGACCGCTTCTTTGCGGCCATTTCCCCGATGCTCCACCTGGACGGTACTACATCAGGTTTAGACACGATCAAATTTCTGACTCTAGAACTGATATCGCCCGATAACTTTAATATAAATCAAGCTGGCTCCCATAAGTTTTGAGTTTAGAATCAAGATAAATGCTCGAAGCTACAGAGCAATAGCAAAACGCGAAATGAAACGTCATGAAAATGACGTGAGCAGCAGTTCTGGTTACCGTTGCGACCTTACGGTCAACTTATAACTAACCTAATTAAAACGTATAATTTAATTTCCTGGTCTTACGCCATTTCATTTGCAAAAAATAATTAATTAGCCTGCTCTGGGATATTTCACTGAGTCTAATCTAAATAATTTATATCTAAATACGTTATACGATCAGGAATTTTTCATCTCTTCATCTTCTGCCTCGGGTAGCTATACTACTTGTTGTTATTTTGATTTTGATTTTAATTTTAATTTTAATTTTAATTTATTGCAATTTAGTGGGATCCGTTCTACTTATTTTTATATTATTTATTATTATTATTGCCGTACGCTGCATTAAAATTGCCAAGTTAATCTCTGCGCCAAGTTTGTCATTACCGAATGTCCGTCCCGCAATTTCCTAAACCCCATTATCTGCTTCAAGCTAAACCACCTTACCTGCGAATTCCTTAAGAACAACCCAGAACGTATTCTGGTCAGCCACTTCCTAGACCTCCTCCAAGTTCCTAGGCCATCTTAGGCTTTCAATTGCCAACTCTCTGTCAGCTAATCCCCTATTAGAAGCTTCGATGGGACAATCGAACAGCACGTGTATAGCACTCTCCGATCCCCCGCCACACTCGCAGCCGTCGTCATTTCCAAACCAAATCTCCTCAAGTATGCCTTCAGCGCCCCGTGACGAGTTGCACTATTTTATGATCGAAATTTATTCCGATTCTGTCCCTAACCTTTATACTTGGAATGAACCTATGCGTCAATCTGCCTATGGTGGCGTTATTCCCCCTTTCCTCCCACTAACTAATCGATTACTCCCGCAGCTTCCTCTTAATTAAAGACTTTGGTATAAGTAAATATGACGAACGGAACTCCCCTGTGGCTGCCTTCTTAGCCAACTGGTGCCTCGACGTCAATGTCCCATGTTATTAATTTGTGCTCAGAGAGCGTGACTTCGTCCGACCTTAGCTCTCATTTTTCGACTGCTCCTAACAAACCGTGTGAGACTGCCGTGATATCAATGAAACTACTACCTCTATGTCCTTCGAGCGTGGGTGAATCATTATTATTAACGACGCTGAGATCCCTCTCCGTCAGAATATCGGTGACCTGCGAGCCCTTGTCATCTTCTTGTAGAACTTTCTAGTCGGCGTTTGTAGTGAGCAAACGTCTTTTACGGAGCTCCTGGATACAAGGCTACTAGTAAGTGTTTATATAGAGTTTTCATTATTTTATTATATTTTAAGCTTTGCTTTTTATTGTATTTTATTTGTATTATTGTTCGGCATTAATTTTTAAACACAGGGCAGTGAAATAAAATTAAAAATAATAATTTAATCGGTTAAATAATAAATAAATCGCGTTTTTTTCAATTTAAACTAAAATCGGCGTTTATAAAATAAACTAAATTGAATCTTGGGCTAATAAAGTAAAAAACTAATAAACAAACACCCCAAAATAATTTCAAAATAATTTAAAAGGCGTTTTTAACGAAGTTACAACAAAAACCGCGTAAAACGTGTAAAAGACCGCCTAAAACCATCAAAAAAGTGTGTAAAAATTATATAGTGCGCGCATAATAAAATAACAACCTAAAAACCAAAATCTAGGCTCTTTTAAATTAAATAAATAGTTTAAAAACCGTAAATTTCGAAATAAATTAAATATAAATATTCCATATTTCAAATGCACGCGTACTTGAACATTTTTAAAGTCGAGTTTTCAGTGTAATTAGTGGTGTAACACTTAAAGCTCGAGTAAACACGGGGTAAGTGCGTTTCCGGTACTGTATTCCAATAGCACGTGTTTTTATTTGTTTATTTGCACAGTTAAATTTAAAGTACAGTATTTTATAAATAATATTTTCAAGTAATTAGCTTATTTAAGTTTGATTTGAGGGTTTAAAAATTTAAAATAAATAAATAGTGTTATTATTTGGTTCTAGTTGTTATTTTGGCGTTAAGCGTTAATTTTATCTTTGATTTGAAATTTTATTTGGTTTTGAAATTTAAATAGACAGATAAATTTAAATAAATAAATACCAGGAAGTTTACCGTTCACTCTAAATTTAGGTATTTTTTTTGAGTTACGTTTTTGTTTTGTACTCGCTGCTGTTTGTGCCGTTTAGCGGTTTATATTATTTTTTGAGTTTATTTAGCGTCAAAACGGTGAGGTCGTTTTTGATCTGGGTTTTTGTTTGTTCCTGTTGTTTTGTCGTTTTGATTTGTTAGCATGGTTGTTCATCGAGATGAGGAGCCGTTGCTGAAGAAGAAGAGGGGTGGTCGGTCGGAGTCAGTCAGGGGTGAGCAGTCGGAAGCTGGGTCGGTCGAGAAGGTCGAAAAGAAGGAGCTCGTGGTCGCGGTAGAGAAGTTGGTGTCGCAGCCCGACGAGGAAGTAGTCGCGTCGCAGAGGGAGCCTGGGTCTGCGGTTGTGGAGTCGGAGAGGCCGGCGTCCCTTATGTGTGGAGCCGAGCCTGCGTCGCCCGCAACGTCGAGAGCCCAGCGTCGTGGGTCGACTAGCAGCAACGGAAGCGTTGCGGCTAGCGATCTATATGAGCTGGATCTCTTGATGTTCTGGGCGAGGAAGGCACACGGCTTTATACACAAGCGAGTCCCTGCCATTTCGTCAACCATCACCGTGGACGACAGGAGGGTGATTCGTAACGCCACGGACGAGTTCTGGGACGTTGCAAATCAGCTTTTGGGAATGGTTAGGGTTCTTAGGATGGTGCGAGGTAAGGTGAAGGAGGCTGTGAAGGAGGTAGCAGTTGCAACGGCGAGGACGGAGCAGGTCGTAGTAGGGCAGAGGGGATCAAGAAGTTGCTCGGTCCCAGGGGTAGTTTCGTATGCGGGTGCAGTGGCGAAGAAGGCAGCGTCGACAGCCGCGGTTTGTGTTCACGCTAATTCAGGGGTTAAAGAAGACGTCATGGTGACGTTAAAGAAGAAGATTGATTCGGTTTAGGATGGGTTTGTTGTTGTCGGAGCACGTAGGACGCGTAGGAGTGGTGTTGTTGTCGAGTGTGCTGGTCGGGAGGACGCCAAAAGGAGTTGCAGTCGACGGTGGGTGGGGCTTGTCAGGGTCTGATGGCGATGACCATTGAGAAGAGGAGGCCGCGCATTGTGCTCCCTGGAGTAGAAAGGGAAATGAAGCAAGAAGAGCTCGTGAAGAGGTTGGTAGTTCAGAACCCCCGCTTCAGGGGGCTTAGGCTCGAGGAGGAGGTCAAGGAGAAGTCCCGGTTCGGCGATAGGCAACCCAGAGATCCGTTGGCCAGCGTTGTTTTCGAGGTGTCGCCGGAGGCTAGGAAGTGTTTCTTGATGAATGCGGTCAGTCTGGGTTGGCGTAGGGTCTGGGCTCGTATCACTTCTCGATGGTCCAGTGTTATCGCTGTTACGAGTTCGGTCATAGGTCAGCGGATTGTAAGGAGCGGCTGCAGTTTTGCGGTAACTGCGCCGAAATTGGGCATGAGTTCAAAAACTGTAGGCGGCCAGTTTCGACACTCGTCACGACGCCGGGTCCTGCCAGTGCCAGACGATGCAGCGTTTGAAGGCAGCCATCACCAGGAACATCGATCCTAGGCCATTAGACGATGTTTCGAGAAGTTCGAAAACTAAATGTGCACAAATTAATTTAGGCAAGAGCAAAGGGGCCACAAATTAATCAACGAAAACAAAATCGACATCGGGCTCATACAGGAACCGCACTTGTATGGCCAAAAATAACAGGTTTTGGGAGGGGGTTTACCGTCTGAAACGCGAACAGCGAACTACCGCGCAGCGGAATAGTAATAAATAATGGCGCGTGTGCCGGAATTATATTAAACAATTTATCAAACGAGTTTCTAACGACGACCGAAATTAAAACCGGATTAAATACGTTTTACGTGATTAGCGCGCAGCTTCCGCCGGTCGACTCTCGGCGAGAAAATCCTCAAACAAAGGACTTAATAAATCAAATTGAAGAAATTCTTCGTAAAATTGGAAGGAATAAAAATCTAATTATTGGGGGAGATTTTAATGTCGCCACTATGGGGTAGCCCTATAAAAGACGATAGCGGTTTGCAGGTTGCTGATCTTTTTACGGAATAGAATCTTAATGTGATAAACACTAATGGATCACCTATGTTTGAGGGGCATAGAGGCAGCAGTTTTATTGATATTACTGCAGCCTCGCACGAGATGTTAAAAATCATATGTGATTGGAATTTAAGGTCGGACGAGGAAACGCTCTCTGATCATAAATTAATAACATGGGACGGTAAAACCAGAACAATCGCAAACGAGCAGCTAACTATATTTTCGCGGTTCTGTAATAAAAAAGCAAATTGGCAGTGGTTTAAGCAAAAATTTGGCAAAAGTATCCCTACGGTCGAAAACGAGCTATTTAACTGCCGAGAGGCAGACGAAATAGAAACACTCGCGGAAAATGTAATTTAAAGACAGCGTACCCTGGTGGATCCGGAAACTAACAACCAAGCGGGCAGAAACGTGTAACCTAAGGCTCCACTATCAACGCGCCTCGGGAGATATAAGTGAATAACGGGGAATAGAATACAATCAAAGTTACCGCGAATACAAGATATTAATAGAAGAAACGCGAACAAATAAATTCAAAGAATTCTGCACGCAAAACTCAGAGAAAGAACCGTGGGGAACCGCATACCGCGTAATAAGGGGTAAACAACAGAAAATCGCGCTCGGTATCATAAGAAAGACAAATGGCGAATATACGGAAGGTTTTAAAACCACGGCGGAATATTTATTAGAGAAATTCTTCCCTTCGGATAATTCTGAGGAGGATGAGGGGGTCGCACGATTTAGTAGGTCGAGAAGCTACAGAGGCGCAAGGAACAGGTGCCGATAAAGCAATCCTAGTTCACGAGGTCGTCAGGGCTCTTAAGAGGATGAACCCTAAGAAGGCACCGGGGCATGATGGTATCCCTTCAGATGCACCTCTGGAGGCGTGCCTATTAGCCCCGTGTGTCTTTGCCGGGTTGTCTAATCTTTGTCTAGAAAGGGGCGTCTTTCCGTGTTGCTGGAAAGTCCAGAACGTGAAATTCATACCTAAACCTAAAAAAACGAATGCGTTAGACCCGAGCAGCTGTCGTCCAATTAGCTTGCTACAGGTGCTGGGGAAAGCTTTGGATCGCATTATGACTACCCGAGTTGAGCACTTGGTGCGTGAGAGCGGCGTTTTTAATAACCGACAGTTCGGTTTTATGGAGGGTAAGTCGACTATCGACGCATTGGAGTTCGTTGTCAAGGAAATTAAGCAGGCGAGAAATGCAAAGGAGTATTGTGTCGTTGTTGCTTTGAACATTTCAGGAGCATTTGATGCTGCCTGGTGGCCATTGATTGTTTGCAAGTTGGAAAATATGGGTTGTCCGCGAAACTTGATGTCTTTGGTCAAGCGTTATTTCTCGAGGCGATTAGCACAGGTTGAAACTCCGTGTGAAGTTTTGTCGCACGAGGTGGAAAGGGGATGCCCGCAGGGGTCATGCCCTGGTCCCACATTTTAAGTTGTCTTATGAGAGCACCTTTAGGGTCAAGTTGCCCACAGGATGCTTAATAGTTGGGTTTGCGGATGATACGCTTTTAATAGTCAGATCGCGATTGTTAATGGATATGCATACAAAACCGAACGAGGCGCTTAATAAACTACACGAATGGTCGCATGCGGTAAAATTAAAATTTAACACGGCGAAGTCAGAGGCGCCTTATTTCGGAAAGAAACCGTGACAGCGACCCTCTAGACTAGACCTGGGAGGTGGAGAAAAACCGCTTAAGGAAGCAATTACATACCTTGGCGTAAAGATTGACGGTAAGTTAAATTGGAAAGTTCACGTGCAGTGCATTAAAAGCAAAGGCAGCGAAATATCTAACAAAATGATGGCGGTTGCGAAAATAAACTGGGGTTTCAGAAGCGAATCGCTGAAGACGATTTATGCCGGAGCAATTGAGCCGGCAATGCTGAACGCAGCTTCTGTATGGGCGGAAGGTTGTATAGTCCGGAAGATGCGTCAATTGACGAGCGTACAACGCATAACCGCGGTGAAAACGGCCAGGGCGTACAAGACCACCTCCAAGGAGGCGGTCCTGGTGATCAGTAGGACTCTCCTTATCGAATATGTCGTTAGAGAAATTAGAGATAGGAGAATAATAAATATAAGGAAAAGGCACGAAATTATGGAAGATATTCATCTTGGTAATAGGGGGGGTAAAGAGAAAGATCGTTGTATCGGAGTTGGGGCACCCGGCCGATATTAGAGATATCGCGTTTGTCGAAGGCGATAGGGACTCGACGGGTATCGAAATTTACACGGACGGTTCACGTATAGATGACGGGCAAGCAGGCGCGGTGTTTGTCGTGTTTAAGCAGGAAAGGGAGGTGTAATAAACCACGCGTGCAGAGATGAATATTATATAATCAGCGACAGTAAATCAGCGCTGACAGCTTTATCAAACATGAACACCTCGACAGACCTCCAGGCGGATGTCTGGAGGATAGCGCATACAGCGCTCGAGTTTCGACGATTAAAGTTTTGTTGGGTTAGGCCGCACAATGGTAACGTAGGGAATGATAGGGCTGACGAATTAACTAAAGGAGCCGCGACGGGCGACTTTCGGATATCACATTCGTCGATACCGAGCTCTCTAATTAAAAGAAAGCTGCGCGAAAACTCAATTCGACAATGGGAAGAGAGGTGGAACAACGCTGCCACGGGCAGGTTGACCCACAAATTCATTCCGAATATAGTAGCGAGAGATAGAATCGAGGTGAAGCTTGGCCATAAAATGGTGCAGCTGGTAACAGGGCACGGCGCCCTGAAAGCGTATTTACAAAGATTCGGTTTAACCAACAACGACTGCTGCGAAAGCAGTGAGGGCGCGGAAAGCGCAGAGCACGTGCTCTTCGACTGCCCGCTGGAGGTGGCAAATCGAGAGTTAGCTGATATGAAATTAGCATTCGCAGGGCTAGCATGGCCAAAGAGCCTAGAAGAAGTTGGGGAAGTGACTAACCAGAAGGCGTTCTGGACAACCCTTAAAGAATTCGCTGGAAGAGTCGCGACATTAGATGATGTTAACCGCCCGTAAATCGGAGGGAGATGGGGGGGAGGGAGATTGAAAGTTTTAGAATTTTGACCTGGCGTGAGAAAGAATACAAGCACGAAATAACCAAAAGCTGGAAAAAAAGGAAAAATAATAATAATATTAATAATAATAGTCATAATAATAATAACAATTGTAATCAAAAGCCCATATGCACGAGAAACCCCCACACCACTAATACAATCACTATTTCACTTTATACGCGCGACAAATAGGGAATAAATAATAACAAATAAACAATATCAAATAAATCAGAAACCCTAATTAAATTAAATCAATAAAATAAACAAAGCTAATAAAATAGAGTGAAACCGCGCATCCCTCCAGGACTTAAAAGTGATAATGATTGTGATCCCCTCAAGACGTTTAGTGCATGCCCTCTAAGACTTTTAACAGTGCATATTCATCTCCCCTTAGAAGTAAGAAACAATAGATGTACGCAGACGATCAGATCCTCGGATGCTGGAGAAATTTGTATACGAGGTAAGAATAAAATTGTGGCAATTGTACTCGCATGAGCATAGATATGTATTAAATATGAAAATTTTGAAATAATTTAAAAGGCACGTTTTTTTGTGTGTAATGGCGCTAGCCAACATAATGCTCAAGCGAGTGCACCTGATAATTCATTTGGGTGATGCTTTTGCTAATACAATGTTACGTTAATCGCGGCAGCCACGTTGGGCGCCAAATTTATGCTACGTTGACTCGTAGCCGAGCGTAACACAAAGAGAATCAAAGAAATGACCGGGCTCAATCGGAGATTAGGGGGGGTTGTAGACAGCAGACCAACATATAACGTACGTGGCTGTAAGGAATTAGTAACAATACCTGCAATAAAAAAAGTTAGAATAGCAAACCTGCAATAAAAAAAAATTAGTCCTGCAAACCTGAAATAAAGAAAAAGCATAGCATGCTGATCGAGCATAGATTGTTTAGTACTTTGTAGAATGTAAAAAAAAACTGTTTTGATAATCTATATAATATAACAACGGTAACAGCAATACAAAAAATTTTTAGTACAAAGTCAGGTAATATTGGGGAGTAGCAGAAACGTTTCCTCACACACCAATTAAACATAAATCAGACAAAATTTTAACAAAAGATAAATAGGTAAGCACAATTGATATGAGTCATCCAGTATTGTTGATTTTTCTTTTTTGTTGTTGTTTGTTTTTTTTTAATAGCATGCAAGTCTATGGTAAAAGGTATAAAAAAGACAAAGATATGGCAAAACAACGGATAGATATTTAAAGTAATAACAAGTAGGAAATAGTTCAACTTACAAAAGGTCCTTCAGTGACGCTTCCTTGCCATTGAAGTGTGGGATTCATGATGTCCGGCACTAACGAAGCACTTCACCCTTGACTGTGAGGGTGTTGATAGAACTTATCACGCGTTACCCTAATCACACCTACGTATTTCAATGGTGTTAGCAGCAGACATTATCACGCGACGGAACTATGTAGCATTGATAAATTTCTTGTTAATTCTATTTCCCGAGACAATAATTTCGAAATATTTTGTAGCACTAGTTTAATTTCAACTGGGACCAAATGTATATTATTTTCATAAACATCCAAAAAGCAGCGAGAAACTTCAACCAATACCTTTGTAAACCGGTAATCTGTTATATTTCGTCAATAACGAAATTTGCGCAAGCAATGTTCTATTTTAGATTCTTTGGGGTTAGCAAATTCAGAAACTACAGTATCAACTGTATTTGGATAATCCAAAGTATGCACTACTCTGACAAAATAAAAAAAAGGGACCGCGAAACTAGATCGCACACACAGTTCAAATATCAAAAGACAAAGCACCAAACAAAAAACCACAATGAGTAAAGCACGTGTATCACTAAAGTAAATCCGTCAAATATCCTTAAAACACACGTGCGTCGACCAAACACGTTCGCCTATAAACCATACTACTTCAATCGAAATTAGCACTACACTCTCTACAGTTAATATACAACTTTTTTTCCACAAGAAAAACAACTAAGATCGTGCCGTGCTTGTTCAGGAACAATTCGAAAATTGATACCGCATTAATGCTCACTATTGTCAAAGCAGAAAGAAACAGTATTTTCAACGTAATTAATATATAGGACCGAAGAACAAACTACAACTACTTATCTGTTTATATCAACTCGTTGCTATTACAACCTCTTATCGTCTATTATCTAGACTTGTATATCCACATAAGGAACAAAATTTATACGAATTGGGTAGTGTAAAATGTTAAGCCATAAAAATGCACGTTACAACAAGCACTGTCACATGCTTATGCTTTTAGATGTTATTTATTTGTATACATATTTAGATTTCTTAATATTTAGTTATAGTTATATTTAAATTCACATTTTATATTACATTTAATATTTATTTTGCATGTACTTTATTACTTTGAGGCTTGATATGTATTGTCTAACGTTCTGCCGCCATTTTGTTTGCAGTATATTTTTAGGAAGGAAGATTATAATTGTGAAGATAGTAATTGTAATGTACATCAGTTAGGGAGTGATAGGGAAAGCTAGGGATGGATTTAGGCTAAAGATAAAATAAATTACATAGACCAAGGAAGACGAATTTATAGAGCAGGCAAAATAGCAGGATTCACTTTTAAAGTTTTTGGCGAATGCTTATAGAAATTTGAATCCATTTTAAAATTAGTTAGCTAACTTTGGATAGTTTTAAGTCGACCCTTCAGGTCGCACCGGTAAGTAGAGCTGGCGGCTGCTATCCGGTATTACGGATCCCTCCCCCTTTCACTATTGCTTGTGTCTTGTTGATCGGGCACACTCCAAAATCAACCTACGGATACCAAAACCCAATTTCTAGTTTTTGTATCAGTTTGTTAAATGTTTATTTAGGATGAATTAATTTTGAAGCTAGATTTAATTTGAAACACGTTTATATTTTTCGCGGTTAAACCCAATGTAGTACCTTCGTATAGAGCATTTGGGACGTGGCCGCAAGTATAGCGGCCCTTATTTACATTACAATGTCATCTTCTTGTGGATCATTCCACAGCGGCGACCTGGCGTTGAAATCTCCGCCGACGATTAGCTTTCGATTTCGACCGACCTTACGAAATACGACCTCGATTTGACTGATTAATTCTTCGGTTTGGGGATTTTCCCGCCGGAAGTCGACCGGCGGGAGGTATACGCTAATTACTATTATTGTTTCTAATCCCGTTTTTATCTTTTGCCATCGTTAAAAATTCACTTGACAAATTATTTAATAGAATGCCTGCGCACGTCCCATTATTTATTATTAATCTGCTGTGCGGTCTTTCGTTATTCGCGTTTAAGACGGTAACCCTCTCCCAAAACCTGTTATTTTATGGCTATACAGGTGCGGTTCCTGTATGAGCCCGATATCGATTTCATTTTCGTTTATTATCTTAACGAAGTTATCTGTGGCCCTCTTTACCTTTCCCTAAATTAATTTGCGCACATTTGAACTTCTCGGAACATCGTCTAATGGTCTAGGATCCATAGTCGATGTTCCTGGTGATGGCTGCCTTCAAACGCTACATCGTAGGCCACTGGCTGGATTTTGCGTCATGACGCGTGTCGACCCTGACACTACCAACCCTATCATTCGACCTCGCACAGACTACGCAACAAGAAACTGCCCGCCCTCAGTTCTTGAACTCATGCCCAACTTTAGCGGAGTTAGCACAGAACTGCACCCGCTCCATACACTTCGCTGACCTATGGCCGAATTCGTAACAGCGATAACACTGAAACATCGAAAAATGATTACGAGTCCAGCCTCTACGTCACCCAAGGTTGACTGACTGCATCCGCTAAAAAACACCTCCTAACCTCTGGCGAGACCTTTAAAACAACGTTGTCCAACGGATTCCTGCGTCCTCTGCCGCCGAACCTAAACTTCTCCTTAATCTCGTCCTCGAACCTAGCCCCCTGAAGCGGGGGTTCTGATTAAGCTCTGCAGGAGCTCTTCCTTTTTCGTCTCCCTCTCTACCCCAGGGAGCACAATGCGCGGCCTCCTCTTCTCAATCGTCCTCGCCGTGAGACCCTGACAAGCCCCGCCTACCGTTGTCTGCAACCTTCGAGCGTACTTCCGACCAGCGCGCTCGACTACAACACCTCCCCTACGCCTCCGTCGTGCTCCGACTGCAACAAATCCGTTGTTGGCCTGATCGACCTCTTCTTCAACGTCGCCAAGACGTCCTCCTTGACCCCTGGGTTGGGTTCGATTCAAACCGCGAACGTTGACCTAGCCCCTGCTGCGGCTGCTGCGTAGATTGCCTGGCGCGGCACCGGCGCTCCCCGACTCTGCAAACTCTGGCTGCTTAAAATGCCCGAAGTCTCCGCTGGACCGACACACCGACAGCGACAACATTAGTCCCCGACTCCCCTACACAAAACTGCAGCCTCCTGACCATCCCTATTAGCTGGTTCGCCACGTCGCGCAATCGTCCGCGGCGGTGCGAAGCACCTTGCGATCATCGACGGTGATCGTCGACGAAGCCGTCGGCACCCTCTTGTGGACGACCGCATGAGCCTTACTCGCCCTGAACATCAAAATGTCCAACTCGCTATAATTGGTGGGCACGGCGCTGGATGCGTCGCTGCTCACCGACAAGCGTCGTCCTGGTCTTGGTGTTGGGGACGATTCCGGCAAACACACGTCCACCGAGAACCTCGCCGCCCTTGAAGCAACATCGTTGACTTCGCTCCCGTCTCCAGCCCGGCTGTCCCTATCAAGAATCGCAGATCCTCAAGCATGACGCTGAGGTGACGCTCGCCCTGTAAACCCTTCGCCCGCGCACCGTCCTTGACGATGGACATGACGCTCGCCCGCGCCGAGCGCCAAAAACGACCACAAAATCTATAGAATTAACAGTTTCTCCAATTAGTAATCAAACAGTAATCAACAACAATCAAACAATATGCTGACTTGAACTAAATGGTTAAATTATGAGATCCCGATTTATTCTTTACATTAGCCTGAAATAATTTCAAGAGCCGACGGCTTTGAAAGAAGTGAAAGCTTTTTTGAAATGACTGGATTTAGCGATTTGGTTTAATTTTGTTTTAAATTCGATTTAGGTTGATTTGATTTAACTGCTCGGGTTAGTGACGGAGTTTAATTGATATTCTGCTTGTTAGGTCTTAATCGAAGGTAGATTTATTAGAAAACTTAACAATATTGGTTATGATTTGCACCTATTCAGTGGTTTTACTCTTGGTTTTCGAAGAAGTGAAATTTTGTTGGTTAATTTTTTGGTTTAATTATTTATTTTTTTTGTTTAACCTTCAAGGGGTTTTAATCAATATAGTTTCTGAAATGATTAGCGGTTATTTAATTTTTTTTATTAAGCCAGGTAGAACGACGGTTAAAAATTGTTTATACCTGCTCAACCGCATGTCTTACGCTTTCGCCATTAAATTTATTTATTTAATTTTTGTGGGAACAAAGGAAAACAATATCAGTACAAGCAATTTACTCAGGCTCTTATAAACAATATCGTACTCACGTATAAATTCCTTGCTGTCCACTAGATTGATAAATCAGCTAGAAAACTTTAAGAGCTCATCACAGCTGGTCACCAACCATCTTCGTAAAAGCGCGGTTTGGGGTTAGGTATCGTAGGGCGGGACGAAATGTGGAGATGTAGATATTCATTAGAGAAGGTTACTACTCCGCCTACTTGGTTTATGAAGTACCAGGTAGCACATATAGACGGCAGTACTTTGGAACTTATTAGTCTAGTTATAAACCTCACAGATATTTTAACTTATAGACCTCTCTACTTAGGACAGAAACCTGTGCATATTTTAGCGCTGTATTCGTAGTTCGCGACTTGCCGCTAGGGAAATGGAGGGCGATTTTTACATGCAGCCGTATGGAGCATCCCTTATTTTTTTCATAAATAATTATAAATTCTGATTTTATTCAAAATTCCAGTCCTTAGAAGTTGAAACATACACAAATTCTTAACAAATACCAATTTAATACTCTCGTATTCCTATAAGAATTTCAAATTATTAAAAATCAAAATAGCATGCTGGGCAATGTAACCATACATAAATAATAGTTTTTCAAAGCACTTTTAAAGCATTTTATGAAACAAATACAGAATGTTTTATCTCTGGTAAGACTAGTTTTTAGGAGATCAATTAAAGTTATTGTTAATTTATGTAGTTAAGTCTTATACTATAAAAATTAGAAATTTTAAGACTTTTAGGATCTTTGATGGCGCAAAAGGATTAAGTACATGTATCATTGAGCACACAAAAATCTGACCATCCTTTTGGGGATAAAATAGTGATTCTATTGAAGCAAAAAAGTATTATATTAAACAAAATAAAACAACAATATATCTAATTTTTTATACACACTTTTAATTAGAAATAAAAATGTATTATTATAACAAGAATCGTATTAGAAACATATTTGTTCAGGTAGATACTTAAATTATAATTCTTACCATCCAATGCACATAAAAATAAATTTCATTATACATTAATATATACACAAATATGAAAGAACCTTATCACTTCGAGAAATAGCTTGTCTCCACTTTTCTAATGTTTCCACATCCTACAAAGACATGTATTTAGAAACTCAATAGTATCACTAAACATCAAAAATACCTTGGGAGCAGAATAAATACTTCTCCTTATGTGTTTGAATAATTTATATCCGGATTTGCACGCAGGGACAAAACAACACTTCATATTTTATATCTATGGATAAGTTATAGGCCGCAAGTTTTACACACAATTGACTATCACAGCTATAAAGTACAAAATATGATGATCTTAGTCTAATTAAACCTCACAATTTTATAAAAATGCGATTTTAATACTAATGCGCCATAAGACATAATAGAAAATTGACCCTCCTTTTCCCTAGCGGCAACATTATTAACTAGAGATTATTTGTCACAGTTTTATAGTATTGCAAGGATAGGAAGATTAACGTCTTAAGTAGAGGGGTTCATATTTTAACTATACATATTCTCTAACATTCATAACCAGTGAAAACCTCTGAAATTCCGATATCTAATATACAAAAAAAATTATTAGGGAACAAGAAATTATAAGATTTAACATTCCTACATTTGCATCGCCTAGTTATTTTACAATTTCTAATATGCAATTGACAAAGCTGTTGCATTAATTAGTTGGCCAATAAATGGAAAAAACCAGAATAATGGTTTAAACGTATCTCTAATAAAAAATGATTAGGTAAAGTGTCAAGTGGGTTTTGATTACAGTTTGTGAAAAGCTGCAAATGTGGTTTCTTTTGTTATCACACCATCGTTCCTTTATCATTTTCTAACGACGAAATAATGAAGAAAGTGGCCTCAACGGCGAAGCATGTTTTATTTAAGTGAATTTTTTACAATTAAAAAAAGATATAAATATAAAATACAAATTTTCATAATATTTACAATGTTATTATATATTTGAAATTGTACTGGATTAGACACAGTAAACATTCCTCTAGTAGAATAAAAATGTATGTCTTGCATTTTTAAGTAGTCCAAAGTTTGTTTTACTTTTATTTATTTACGTTTTGCATGCAGTTTGTCAAATTTTGTTCCATCACGATTGCGTATGGGAGTTTGTGAATTGTGAATGTGTACCATGATGAACAAAATACATACTTAGTACATTTTACGTGTATTAGATAAGTATGAGGGTAAAATAACTCAACTAAACATGATTTGTAAATTTTAATTAACCGTAAGAATCTTTATCACATTATTTCTTATTACTACACAAGCCTAAATATGAGCGAAATATTACCGGTGGCTTTTTTAAATTTATCCCAAAACATTAATTGAAATTGGGCATAAAAATTAAACAATTTTGTGTTTATTTATCTTTACAAGTCTTACACTACACTCATTCTTTCACCATATTACAAACCAGTTTTTCATCCACTATATGGTATCATTATTATTAGGTCTTCAGTCCTGGAAGTGGCTAGACGCGTACCGTCATTGTTTCCTATTCTGAACTAACCTACACATTTTCTTGAAATTTACACAGTCTGCATCTATCACTATGTGATCTAGGTCTACATCTACCTCCTTTTTCCTATCCTTGTGGTGCGTAAAGATTGCGAATTTCGAAGGACCTTTTAATATGTTTGTGATTCAACACAATGTGTAATGACATATGGTTATCGGCAGTATGGCGATCAAATTTACATCAAAAATTATAATATAAATGTAACAAGTACAAATTATTAATTGATTATAACAAAACGAACATACCTCCAGTAGTTTTCTGAACAGGTACGGTACACTGAAAACGGCGATGATTAAGCGGTTTGGTTCACTTGAAATCAAGCTGCACTTGTTGTTGCTTGAAGTTCAAAATTACGAAAACAAATGATAACAAATGCCAAATCGTCTTCTTCTCTTCTGATTGGAGATAATTCGGCATATTTACGACAATTGGCGATTATATTGCACCAATTTCAAAATAGTTTTATTAACAACTGGAGTTGTTTAAAAACGCGAAATAAATTGTGTTTTATTTTAAAATGAATAAAACGAACCACCTTGCTTGTAATATATCCCCTACTATTCTCCAAAAATGCTTTAGAACGTATTCTGCCCTTTAATTTTTATTATTTTTTTCCACAGATATCCTTGTTCCCCTACTATTTCTATAACCTATTTCTTATTAACTTTGTCTTTCCATGCTATCATCCTGATACATCTGAAGCACAACATTCCAAAAAGCTGCTACCGTTTTTCTGTTTGCTTTTCTTACTGCCCGTATTTCATAGGCATACTGTGCTCTGCTCCACACATATGCTTACAACAATTTTATTCTTGTTTCTATGTTTGTTGTCTTTCATCATAGGCGCTGTTATTTCTTGATAGATGCAGTTCGGTCCCCTTCTATTGTATTACAATTATATACCCTACACTCAGTGGTTGTCGGGGGTGGTGTCGGTGACGTAGTTGGTATGCATGTGACTACTACGCCCAAGGTACCGGGTTCGAATCCCAACACAGTCCGCTTGAAAAATGTTAGGCGAGCATTTTTCACAAAAATACGCCCTCGTTATGATGAGAGGTAAAATGGAGGTACCATGTGTGAGTGTTGTCACGCACGTTAAAGATCCCTACCTTGCTAGAAACAGCAAGGGTTTGGCAAAATCCAAAATTTTTCAGGTAAAAGAAGACTCGCTTCCTGGCCAATGTAGTACCTTAGGGTGGAACATTAGAAAATCACATGTAGGATTGTGAAAGGGGGTAATCAGTCTGTGGCTGCCAAGATCTCCCAACACTTAGACATTTGCCGAATTGATAGTTTTCCAGTAAATCCTTTCACACAATTAACATTATTCGAGAATATTGCCCAACCAATACTTGTAGTTGCTTATAAAATTCATCATGTTTAGTTTAGTTACTTTTGTCGTCATCAATTTATCCATCTTGGGACTGGTTGGATGCGTACCTCTATTGATTTCTATTCCGAGCTAGCCTACACATTTCCCTGAAATTCCTGCAGCCTACATCTTTCACTATCTGTGTGCAGTAGTCTAACCTAGGTCCACCTCTACTTCTCTTTTTTCATATCTTTGCTTCTAATATATTCCGCACTATTTCGTCATGCCGTAGTATGAAGCTTGTCATCCTATCTCTCCTATTTTTTACCGTTTTTCACATATTTTTTTTTCTTCCCCTACCATTTTTAGTACCTCATCGTTCTTAACTTTGTCTGTCCTTGATATCTTCAACATACGTCTGTAGCACCACATTTTAAAGGCTTCTACTTTTTTCTTGTCCGTTTCTCCCACTGTCCAGCCTTTACAGCCGTACAGTGTGTGCTCCACACATATGTTTTAAGCACGACCTTGTGCGAGTCTTTGTTTTATATCTTTTGCGCTTCCGTTATTTGGCTTCCTAGGTAGCAGAAATCCTCAACCTCTTGTAAGTTCTTGTTAAGTACATATTTGTATTCTTGTTTTTGATTTATTTTCCTCTCCTTTGCATACTAGTACTTTAGTTTTAGTTTTGTTAATTTTCACAACGTATCTTTCTGTTAGAACCGTTTCCATTTCATTAACAGCAGCTTCTAACTTTTTCATGCTAGATGCTAATATCGCTATATATCATCTGCAAATCTAAGCATATCAATATTTTGTCTCTGCATAGTAATTCCAAATGCTTTCCTGCATTTGAGAGTATTTATTGCCTCTTCAATGTACAAGTTAAAAATTAATATGGATAGAGCACATCCCTGTCTCATCCCTTTCCTAATGTTTACTTCTCTACGTTCCTGCTCTAATTCTATTACTGCTGTTTGCTCTTTGTATAAGCTATGTACTATTCGTCTATCCCTATAACTCATTCCAGCCATTTTGAGTATTTCGAACACTTTTTACCATTTTATATTGTCTAATGCTTTTTCCAGATCTACAAACCCTATATAAACACTTTCCCTTTTTTGTGTTGTTTTCTCCATTATCACTCTCAGAGCTAAAAACAGCCTCTCGTGTTCCCCTGTTTTGCCTAAACCCAAATTGATCTTCTCCAAGTATTTCTTTAGCTCGTTTTTCCATTCGTCTTTGTACAATTCTACTTAATATTTTTAACGCGTGTGCTGTCAAACTTATTGTTCGAAAATTTTCATATTTATCCGAGGCTTTCTTTTTTGGTATAGTTACTATGATATTATGTTTGAAATTTTTGGGTATCTCGCCTGTCTCATACATACAGCTTACAAGTTGGAAGAGACGTTCTGTTACTGCTTGTCCAGCGGCTGTTAGAGTTTTTGCTTGCATCTTATCTTACCTTACCATTTTTCAGACCCTTTAATTCTAATTCAAACTCATCTCTAAGTATAGGATATCTCAAGTCAACATTTTGAATGTCAGATTCCTGTTCTAATGCTGATAGTTCATCACCTGCATATAAATTCCCTATATATCCTTCCCATCTTTCCACTTTCTCTACATTTTCTATAATGACGTTTCCACCCGCGTCCCCATATTTTTTCTATACGGTGTTATATCCCTAAAATTCATTCTAATTAGTTTGTATGCTTCATCTGTCTTTCCTACTTCCACCTTAGTTTCTACCTTTTTTCACTTTTCATCAATCCATTGTTCTTTAGCTTTCCTGCATTTGCGAATAATTTCCCATTTCAGGGATTTGTATCTCTGTTGTCTTGTTTTGTCTGTTCTATTTTTGTATTTTCGTCTTTCTTCTATTAAATTCAGGATATCCTTTGTTATCCATGGTATCTTATTTTCTTTTTGTCTTTACCTTAGAGTATCTTGGCCGCCATGTCTAGGCTGGATTTAATGTTATTCCATTCTGTTTCTACTTCCTTAGTATCAGATATTTTCCCGATATCTTTCAGCAATTCATTTAACTTTTTATCGAATCTTTCTTGAATATCTTTATCTTTTAGTTTCTCTAAGTGAAAGTGCCGTTTTCCGTTTCTTTTTTTCAAATTTTTTAATTTAAGTGCGGGCTTCATAATTACGATGTTGTGGTCAGTGTCTACATCTGCTTCTGGGTAGCTTCTACAGTCTTTTACTTGATTCCTAAACCGTTATCTAACAAGAATGTAATCTATTTGATATCTCCCTATATCTCTAGGCATTTTCCACGTATATTGTGTTCTACATGATTTTGAAATAATGTGTTTGTGATGATTAAATTGTTCTTGTCGCAAAATTCTACCAGCCTATTTCCCCTGTCGTTTCTCGTGCCTAAACCAAATAAACATACTACCGCTCCTTCCCTATCCTCACCTAGCACTGCATTAAAATCCCCCGTAATTTTCATGTCCTTTTACGTATCTTTATGTCTTCGATATCTTTGTAAATCGCTTTTACCTCTTCGTCACTGTAGCTAGAGGTGGACATGTATACTTTTATTATTACTGTGTTTACCAGTTTAGGTTCTAATCTAACCATGAGTACTCTTTCGTTCTTTTATAAGTAATTTTCTACACAGTATCCTATCTTTTTTCGCATAACTATCTCCACACCCAAATTTCCTTCCTCTGCTCCTGTATGTATTACCCTGAAGTCTGGCCACCAAACTTCGCTGATCGCTACTCTGTCTAGTGCTAACCTATTCATTTCAATTTTTAGGTTCTCTAGCTTACCTACTGGCTTCATACTTCTATCATTCCACGCTCCAACTCGTAAAATGTTCCCGGCTCTTATTCTGAACTTTCCGATCGCATCCTTCGAAGTAATCCCTTCCCGGAGATGCAAATGAGGGACTATTTTAACTCCGGAATCTTTTACCCCAGAGAATGTTATCATGTTTATTACAATTTAAGTACGCTGTATACTTGTGAGGTAATGTGGTGATTTCCTCTTCCGCATTGCAGTAGCGTGTCTTAGAATGGCATACCGACCTCTATGGTATCTGCCCGTCTAATTACCGAAAAAGCCGCTGCCCTCTTTCGGGTACCTGTCTTAGTCTGGTTCCTCACTAACGACCCTACTACTTTGGTTGGACCGGTAGTTTGACTCTATAGTTCATTAGAACACGCAAGTCGTTTCACCTATTCTAGTAATCTAGAACTTCGGCTAGGTGCAGGTTCATTCGAAATAGACTATAATGGTATAATATTTCAAAATTTTTTAGAAAAACATAAAACTCTATTGCAATGCAGTCTTTCATTATCATTTACCTCAATACTGGGGGAATACCATGCACTAAATAAGAAATCCAACAAAAGTTATAAGTTATAAGTTATAATTGCGAGGCGCTGAATAATTTCCTTAATGATGGTTATAAATAGATTTGTGAGCAATTACGACTATAGTCGAAGATCTTGTGGATAGTTTTATCTCAATCGTATAGCATTTCCTGCATGTTTGTTGTGGTTTGTTCTACAATAGTGTTTGACACGGAAGATCAAAATTTTTCCACGGCAGCACATTGCAGGTGAATTTTTCTAAAAAGTACTAATATTTGATTTATTCGATAAATAAAGAGAATTGTCTTGTGCAATTTTGACGAAAATTCATAAAAATATTCATACATTTGGGAAAGTTGCTGGTTTTGTTTAAATCGCTCTATTACCAGCAAAAAAATATTTTTTTACAGTTAAAAAAAATCAAATAACTTTCCCACATAGAGAATTATTTTATAAGTAACTTTTGTTAAGACTCTAAGTAAGTTCGAAAACAAAACAAAACGAAAATAAATAAAGAAATAAAAATCAGTTAACTAAATGTCGCCATGACAGAATTTACAATTAGTTAGCGGTCTGGCATGTTGGTAGCGATTCGTTGCTTAAGCCTTACCATAACATATAATTTAACACTTTTCCAGTTTTGGAAGGGATAACCAGGTAATATTTTATTTCCTTATAAATGGGAATCATGTAAACATGTTGGAGTTCTTTAACAACCATCAGATTGCTAATATCTATGTAGAGCCAGGTAGATAGAAAAAAGATAGAAGTGTATAGGAAGACCTAGACCAAGCTATATTAGTCAAATTATTAGTAATTTAGGTTGTGAAGGGTATGTAGAACTTTTTGGATTAGCACAGAATAGAAAAGGAGCTTGAGCTGCGTCAAACCGACCTTAAGTAAGGTCGAAAACAAAATGATGATGATGCTATAGCAATGGACCATTCTATTTATTATTGGAAATTGAAAACTGATAGGATTTTAGCTTATCAGAGCTCTTCTATTTTCGACCAATCCAACAAAGCAAGACCTCATTTTTATAAATAATCCCATTATTAGGTATATATAAATATAGTTGTACATATATTCTCAAAAATCAACAGAAAAATTAGCAAGTTTCAAATACATAAATTAAATACAAATTATCACATCCAAAGGCATACACAGAATAATAAAGTACATTGATATTATTAACAATTTCGACATAATACACCCGTATATGATTTATATTTTGCACATAATCATTCTATATAATCATACCCGTTTCCACACCACCTTTCGCCAAAATACAAACGCCAAAAATATATGCGATTAGAGGTAGAGTGTTAGGCGTACTATTAGTACAAGTGGTATCCCCATGTAGACCTAGTCCACTACGTCAATAGTCACTAATCAAGCGCATCTTCTTTTTTTCTAAAAAATTATATTTTTAAAAACATATGATTGAAATATTGAAGGGTATATTATACTTTGCAGTAGGGGAAATTGGCCGGTTCTGGCGACTCCTCCACCACCCCCACCTCCTCCACCACCCTCCACGCTCCTCCACCACCCTCCACATTTTTCCACATTCCTCCATATCGCTCCACATCCGTCCACCTCCACATCCCTCCACATCCCACAACACACCTCCACATCCCTCCACATTACTCCACCTCCACATTCCTCCACACACCTCCACGCGTTAATAGTTATTTATTTAATGATATCACTAACACAAATTATTTGACATTGTTGGAAACACTTATTTGTCACCAAACACGTTATCTAGAATAGTGAAAACGGACAATTATTAAGATATTTTTCTATTTTTAAATTGGAATGTTAAAATTGCATAAGGGTAGAAGCTTTAGACTACATAAAAACTCAAGGATACGCATAAGTAATTGTAATAATTTTAAATCAAACGCATGGATCCAGAAATGGAGCTTGCAAGTATAGAAAATCAATAATTTGAACACATCTTTGCATTTACATAAAAGCCAACGTTCGTTTACAAATATTAAGAAGGGAAGAAACGCGGAATTGTTATTTTAAACAACAAATTGCTTTGAAGAAACACCTGTGGTTAAATGTCAGGTTCATAGAACTGGATTATACGTTGAGACAGAATTTCTATGGAATTGTTGCAACGGTCCATTTGACAAACTGCTAACAATAACACGTGCCATGAAGACTAAGTGAAATAAACGATCGATAATGTAAGACAGACAGAGAAACGTATAAGAAAGCGTTGGGTACAAGTCACGTCAAATATGCACGGGGAAACATGAAGATCAACAACAATATCGATTTTCTAAAGCTGAGAGGGGTTTATAAATGAGACAATAAATATGGGTAGAACGGTGAAAGATAGCTGATAGGTGGAGCGTTAGGACGGGGAAAAACGATATCATTGGTTTAAGGCTAGGCAGTTGTGAGAAGTGCGCACCCGTTAAGATAGTGAACGAATTTCAGTGTAACATTATAATGATCTCGGAATTTTTCAGACGTTACGTTCAGAATTTATAGAAGTGTTTTTAAAAATAAGCTTTTCAGTGAAGAGAGGTTCTTTGAGGGGTGTGAAAAGCGTATAAATACTCGGACAAAGATATTTAAGCTCTCTTTCCTTTTAGATTTGATATCGTGCTTAGATCCTCAACATAATTAATAGCATATGCTCTTATGTGTATTAATTATTGTGTATTCGGTAAAGTAGCATACAACATCCTGTTTGAAAATATGTGAAGCTGTAGTAACGTACCGCATTAGTAGTAAAAGTGATATTGCACGAGTGGGTGCTAAGGTCTAGATAAAGAATGCCATTACTACAACGGCTCTATTGAAAGAAGGGATGGTACTTGGGTAAGCAAAGCCTAAAGCTTAACTTGTATGCATGAAGTGTATTTGGTATGGAACGTTAAGTTTGGGACAAGGCAAATATCTGGGTAGAAAAATAGAGGTGGTGGCAGAGATTTGGAGGGTGGGGATCAGTAGGATCCAGGCAGAATCAAAGAATATGGACACAACGACGAGGGTTTCTGGTAACCATCTTCAGCGAGGACGAGAAACGAAGCCTACTACAGGTAAAGAAACTTAATTTCCTGCTTGTTGTATAAACATTTGTGTTGATATTTTTGGGTTTGAGTGTTTTGACTTATCGGGGGTGTATTTATTACCATAGAACTCGTTTATTGGGGTATATGTACAGTACAATTAATATTGATGATTTGAAAGGGTTAATTGATGATATATAAATGTTTATTCATGATATAAAATGTTGTTGTAAAGGAGTAAACGGGTCTTTAAATTTGTTTTTAATAAAAATGCAAGGTTTAAAAGCATTTAGAGGAGCTGGGTTATAATGAGCTCAAAATAGACCAGAATAAAATAAATCTAGGGTTGCATGAGGGGCCCATCTACTCGTATTAAATAGAATTTGTTAAAATATATTAAATCAAGGACTTTAAAGTATTCAATGATTGAGGTGGTAACAGTTTTAGCAAACTGTCTGTACCAAGGTGTAAATATTTTATTAATAATGGAAACTTGTTCAAATGTGTAAATAAAAAGGTTGTATGTTTGTTACATTATTTGAGTGGTAATTTTATTTGAATGTGTGTGTAAGAAAGGAATGTACTTAAAATGGTAGGTATTCAAGAAGAAGCCCATTGCTGAGCTAGCCAGGCTGAGCAGAACTTAGGAGACGTTCAAAAGGTAGTGTACAATATTTTCTTTTAATATTATTTTTTTTCAGAAAATTTTATGACGTCCAATTCGTGGGGCTTAATTGGTTTTAGAAGAATACGACAGTTCCTGATGTCCACGGCAATATATATATATATATATATATATATATATATATATGTAGTGGTTTTAAAGGGCTAAATCTACGTATAAACAAGGTAATTTCAAACACCCTGTATAGAGGAAACAACCAAAATTTACGTGCGAAATTTATTTCATTTAGTTCATTTTAAAGTAACAAGTATTACCATAATTTTACAATTAATGTATAAAATTTAGTTAGGTTCGTAAAGAAAATAAATTTTAGAAGCCAATGCAATTTATTTATTAATTTAATGGAGTTTAATTGAACGGGTAATTACGTATAATGTGCATAAAAGCATGAAAAATCGATAATACCAAGGTGAAACGCTTTGCTAAAACATAAACAGCCGTTGAATATAAAATACCTTAAAAGCCAACTCTTAGAAATGTTGTGTTAAAACGTCGGTTAATTGAACACCTGCGTGTTTTTGAAATGCCAGGTTCCACTTATTTTTATAGATAACAAGCAAGTTTCAAAGAATATTGGTTAAACGACAGTCGCAAAGCACGTATTCAGTCCACATGGAGTAAATTTGAAACGCGGACAGTAATATCGATTTCTACCACTCAAACAAGGTTAGAAGGAAACATATAATATGCATAAGATAGGGACAGCGTTAATATAGGCGGGGTTTTAAAGACGTCAATGGATATACTATTGGTCGATATAGTTAGTTGTACATCAGACAAACACGGGAATATTGAATGTTAATTTTTCGGAAAATATCGTAACGACGCGCTAAATTTCGGGGATTTCGAAAACGGTTGAACCAAAATTTGAGGAAGAGTTATTTTAAATTAGCTTTTTCACGGGAAGAGTGGCCTAGAGGTGGCATTCGGAATCATATAAATACTCGAAGAGAATTAGCATTGCTCTCTCTTTTAACTTTGATCTCTCAGTATTTTCACTTCTTCAGAATACGAGTTTGTAAGTATACATATTTTTAAATTAAATAGTACAGTGTTGGCCTCATAATTTGATACGCGAATAAGTGACGAATCTAAATTTTAATTGAGCGGCAACATTTGTTTTAAACAAGCTCGTGAAGTGAAGTAATAAAACGTAAATTTAATTAAATAAACTAAAGTACGCTATTATGAAAGAAGTGTAATTAATTTGGATTTGGATGCACCGTGAAGGCAAAGCAAGCAGCACAACTTAAATGGTGTTCCTTTACAAAGAGCTAGAAGCGACCAGCAGAGCAGAGCGAAACAACTGAACGGCATCGTCAACGGAGTAGAGATCTTCAAGAAATTCCAGGTAACGCTTTAAAATTGTTGTTGTTATAAACTATGAAACTATGAAAATTGTGTGACGCGTGACAGTGAATTTTGAAAATATTGTGCATTATTTTGCGTATTGAAAATAATACGTATAACTAACTTTATTATGGTATTTAAATAGAAATCTAAAGGTGTATATAAAGCTTATTAACGTTCCATCAGGAATTTAAAATTTTTATTGTTACGAGTACATGAGTTTTTTTGTTTGTTGTAAGAGTATGCGAAGTACAAAAGCATACATTATTCATAATTAACTGGGTTATCATGAGCTCACCATACTCCAGAGTATACTAATTTAAAATAAATTATAAATAAAGAAAGAAAATAAGGTATTATTCAGGGCCCATTTACTCCGGGTATATTCAATGTGTTTGATATTTTAAATTAAAATCCAGGACACTACAAAAATAGGATTTATTGAGGTGTAACTTGATCTCTGAAATGTGGATAATCTTGAATTTTATTTGTAAATAGTGGTAAATAAATATCGTATGATTGTTGTATTATTTTGTGGTTTTATTGAGAGTGTGCGTGAACGATACAGAGTATAATAGTGAATCTAGGTATCCAAGAAGAGGCCCAACTGAGCTAGCCTAGGAACTGAAAAAGAATTAAGGTGATGAAGAGAGGAATCTGGGTAAGAGATTATTTTTTTATTAAATTTTTCTATTGTGTGCAATTTTCGATTTTGTAAAAATGAAAATAAATTAATTTTCGAATCTACTGAGATTCCCTAGAATACACGGCAAATTATGGCGACCCAAAAGTGAGGCTCGAGTTCCAGATAGAATTTTAACAATTTTATTCCAGGAAACTGGCGATCTGAGAGAGAGTTTGTGTTTTGTATAAATTTAAGAATATTTTGAGTGTGTGTGGGAGTGATTTGAACGTATGCAGAGAAAGGAGTGGTTAAGGAACCATGGAGAGGAAATTAAAAGTGACGATAGTGCCTTGTGTGATAAAAATTTGAAAATGGAGGAAGCTGGAGGTAGTAGGGATCAGTCGAAGACGGAATCTAGAGAAGCTGGAAATGAATTAATTTTGAGAATGCTAGAGAGGATGAATGATGAATCTAACAGGACATTAGAGGAAATGAGATTAAGTAGGGAAGAATCTAATAGGAAGTTTGAGGAGATTAGAGAAATGAGTGCGGAATCGAACAAAAAGTTTGAGCAAATTAGTCTGAAAATCGATAATTCGACGAAAGAATTTTCGGATTTTAAAAATAGTTTGACGGTAAAAATGGGGGAAGTTGAAAATAGGGTTGATAAAAATGAGCGTGATATTAGAGGTTTAAATCAGGAAATGGGACAATTAAGGACTGATGTGAAGATTTTCTGTGAGGACGAGATTAATGCTAAAATGACTGAGGTAACGGACTCATGTAAGGATCAGTTAGGTCGGGTTGAGAGAGAAGTGACCGGGATTAAGCACAATGTAGCGACTTTAATGGGGGATGGTCCAAGATTTGTAACAAGTAATGTGTCATTAGGGTAAACCCGCAAATATTCATTAAACATAATTAGAGGTTTAATAAGCAATTTATACGATGAACAGGCAAAACTAAATGTTGTAAAAGCTTTACTAAAAGACCATGCTGAAGCTTGGTACAATTTAATAGGACAAGAAATTGACACTTACACTGACTTTGAGGACAGGTTTTTAAAACATTATTGGAGTGACCACAAACAGGACCAGGTACGAGACGATTTGATCACGGGGTAATTTAAAGGAGAATTTTTAGGGAGTAGGGAGCAATATGCTATCCGAAAGTATAGCAAAGCGAAACAACTGAACCCACCACTGACGGACCGACAGATCATAAAATACTTGTCGAGACATTTTGAGGTTGAAGTGAGACAGCACGTAGCGTTACAGAACACTGTGGACAGAGAAATGTTTCTGGAGTACCTGCCGAGGTATGACGACGTTAACAGTGGACGACCTCGGGAACCAAGGGAACGACAGGTAAACACGGTTAGGTTTGACAACGGACGAAACAACTACGCAAGACGAGGGAATAATTTCACGTATCAGCGACAGAATTGGGAACCGCGGCGAACATTTTATAGGAGCAACAGTGTAGGTAGGGGACCTGCACCTAGACCGGGACCAACGAGACAGAACAGTTCACCGGACATGAGGGGGACTTCAACTACCAACAGGGAAGGTAACAACACGGACAGAGTTGAGACGCCAAGGACATACGCGGAAGTAACAGCAAGACCAGGACCAAGTAGGGAGAACAGACCTGGACAGGATTTTTAGAGCAGGACAAACCACTAGACATCACTGTGTACAAATATGAACATCTTAGGGAATTTTTGAAAATAGAAGAAGAAATTGAGCCAGAAATTATAGAAAAATTTTGTTTGCCCATAATTGAGATTAAAATTTTTGAGAAAAATTTAGGAGCATTATTAGATTCAGAAGCTGAGGCGAGTTTGGTATCGGAGGAATTCGTCAATGAAATTAAAGATAAAGTGTGTGACAGGATAATGCCAATAAAAAGAAGTCACCTGGTTGCGCCGAATAAAAAACGATCTGCTGTTGTAAATAGCGTGGTTATTTTGAAAGTAGAGTTAGGTTCAGTAAGCTGTGAACAAGAATTTATAATTGTACTTGGGTTAAAGTTTAAAGGGATATTAGGGGTCGATTGCATGATGAAGTTAGGAGTTATAATTGATATGGAGAAAAAAATAGTTAGGATTGGGGATAGGATATTGCCCTGGAAGCCAAGTTATGATGTCACAGAAGATGACATGGGGTTATGTATAAATAGTATAGAGGGAGATGATGAAGAAGTGAGAGAGATCGACTCAGGCGAATATAAGGTACAAAAGTTAGATGAGGTACAAGTAATAGTGAAGGAAGAAGCTGAACAAGTAGAGGTAGAGTTAGGCACGTCATTAATAGTGGATAACGAGTCAGAATTAAGAAAGATAGAAGTAAAAATAGCATTATGTGACACACAAGAGGTAAATGTAGGCATAAGTAAGTTAAAGAGCAAAGATAATTTTGGTAATTTGAATTTGAATTTAAAAGATTTTTGTGAAATGAATATTGTACATGAAGGGTCTAGAATAGATGAAAAGTTTTGTATAGAGGGGAAGATAGAGATGTTGAGGTAGTATCGTTGGGTTTGTCCGCAGAAAAAGAAAGTATAATAAATGAGAAACAGACAAGTATAGGGAATGAAGAAGAAATATTTAAGAGTCAGGATAATAGGGATAAGTTTATTTTATGTGAAGTAACAGGGATGATAAGTATAGAAATAGAAGGAGGAGAAATTGGAATGAAGAGTATTAGGATTGTAAGAAGAAAGACTTGGAGGGTCAAGAAAAGAGTTAGATTTAAATAAGAAGATGAAGCGTAATGACAAAAATATAGAGATAGGTAAATTTTAGTGTAGAAGTTGAATAGTTAGAGATAGAAATAGGTATATAGAAAAGTAGAAGTAGAAATAGGATAAATATGGATAGGTGTATACAGAAAAGTAGAAATAGGTGTATAATAGAGTAAAATTTAAATAGATAGGGATAGAAATAGGTGTATATAAAAAAGTAGAAGTAAGGGTTTATAGAAAATAAAATTAGGTATAGGATAAATATGGGAGATAGTTAGATATAGGTATAGAATTAGGTAGGTGGAGGTAGGATAAGAATAGATAGTGATAGTAGGTAGGGTTAAAAGATATGAAAAGTGAAGATAAAGAGAAAAGTACAAAAGAGGTACGTAAAGAGTGAATAAAGAACTAAAGGGTAAAATAAAAGGAGAAAATACAGTGAAATAAGAGAGTGAAAAGTTAATAATAGATAGAAATAGTTAGGTAAAAGGTAGCGATAGATGTGAATAGGTAATTAGAAATAATGATAGGTGTAGATAGATAGAAATAAGTAGAGATAGGTGTAGAAAGAGATAGAAATAGGTAGATAAGTAGTGATAGGTTGGATAAATAGGTATAGGTAGTGTTAGGTAAGTAGATAGGTGTATAAAAATAGCAGGTAAGATGAAATTATAGTGTAGGTATTTAAATTCAGAAAAACCGGGAAGGGTTTTTCCTAGAATTAAAATAGGAGGATTATGTAGTGGTTTTAAAGGGCTAAATATACCTATAAACAAGGTAATTTCAAACACCCTGTATAGAGGAAACAACCAGAATTTACGTGCGAAATTTATTTCATTTAGTTCATTTTAAAGTAACAAGTATTACCATAATTTTACAATTAATGAATAAAATTTAGTTAGGTTCGTAAAGAAAATAAATTTTAGAAGCCAATGCAATTTATTTATTAATTTAATGGAGTTTAATTGAACGGGTAATTACGTATAATATGCATAAAAGCATGAAAAATCGATAATACCAAGGTGAAACGCTTTGCTAAAACATAAACAGCCGTTGAATATAAAACACCTTAAAAGACAACTCTTAGAAATGTTGTGTTAAAACGTCGGTTAATTGAACACCTGCATGTTTTCGAAATGCCAGGTTCCCCTTATTTTTATAGATAACAAGCAAGTTTCAAAGAATATTGGTTAAACGACAGTCGCAAAGCACGTATTCAGTCCACATGGAGTAAATTTGAAACGCGGACAGTAATATCGATTTCTACCACTCAAACAAGGTTAGAAGGAAACATATAATATGCTTAAGAAAGGGACAGCGTTAATATAAGCGGGGTTTTTAAGACGACAATGGATATACTATTGGTCGATATAGTTAGTTGTACATCAGACAAACACGGGAATATTGAATGTTAATTTTTCGGAAAATATCGTAACGACGCGCTAAATTTCGGGGATTTCGAAAACGGTTGAACCAAAATTTGAAGAAGTTATTTTAAATTAGCTTTTTCACGGAAAGAGTGGCCTAGAGGTGGCATTCGGAATCATATAAATACTCGAAGAGAATTAGCATCGCTCTCTCTTTTAACTTCGATCTCTTAGTATTTTCACCGCTTCAGAATACGAGTTTGTAAGTATACATATTTTTAAATTAAATAGTACAGTGTTGGCCTCATAATTTGATACGCGAATAAGTGACGAGTCTAAATTTTAATTGAGCGGCAACATTTGTTTTAAACAAGCTCGTGAAGTGAAGTAATGAAACGTAAATTTAATTAAATCAAACTAAAGTACGCAATTATGAAAGAAGTGTAATTAATTTGGATTTGGATGCACCGTGAAGGCAGAGCAAGCAGCACAACTTAAATGGTGTTCCTCTACAAAAAGCTAGAAGCGGCCAGCAGAGCAGAGCGAAACAACTGAACGGCATCGTCAACGGAGTAGAGATTTTCAAGAAATTCCAGGTAACGCTTTAAAATTGTTGTTGTTATAAACTATGAAACTATGAGAATTGTGTGACGTGTGAGAGTGAATTTTGAAGGTATTGTGCATTATTTTGCGTATTGAAAATAATTCGTATAACTAACTTTATTATGGTATTATAGAAATCTAAAGGTGTATATAAAGCTTATTAACGTTCCATCAGGAATTTAAAATTTTTATTGTTACGAGTACATGAGTTTTTTTGTTTGTTGTAAGAGTATGCGAAGTACAAAAGCATACATTATTCATAATTAACTGGGTTATCATGAACTCACCATACTCCAGAGTATACTAATTTAAAATAAATTATAAATAAAGAAAGAAAATAAGGTATTATTCAGGGCCCATTTACTCCGGGTATATTCAATGTGTTTGATATTTTAAATTAAAATCCAGGACACTACAAAAATAGGATTTATTGAGGTGTAACTTGATCTCTGAAATGTGGATAATCTTGAATTTTATTTGTAAATAGTGGTAAATAAATATCGTATAATTGTTGTATTATTTTGTGGTTTTATTGAGAGTGTGCGTGAACGATACAGAGTATAATAGTGAATCTAGGTATCTAATAGGAGGCCCAAATGAGCTAGCCTGGGAACTGAAGAAGAATTAAGGTGATGAAGAAAGGAATCTGGGTAAGAGATTATTTTTTTATTAAATTTTTCTATTGTGTGCAATTTTCGATTTTGTAAAAATGAAAATAAATTAATTTTTAAATCTACTGAGATTCCCCTAGAATATATATATATATATATATATATATATATATACATATATTGTCGTGGAAATTATAGATTAAGAAGGATATATAGGTCTAGATAATAAATTTTTAACAACTGTGTATATAGGAAATAGGAACAAGTTATTTACGCGCCAAATTAATCAGTTTAGATAGTGAAAACGGACGGTTATTAAAATATTTTTGTATTTCTAAATTGGAATGTAAAAAATGCATAACGGGTAGGAGATTTAGGGTACATGAAAACCCAAAAATACGCATAATTAGTTGTAATATTTTAAATCAAGTGCATCGGATAAGAAATGGAGCTTTTGAATATAGAAAATCAATAATTTAAACGCATATTTCCATTTAAATAAACGAAATCTTCGTTATACAAATCCTAGGAAGTGCTAAAACTCGGAATTATATTTTAAACTGATAGTTTACTTCAAAGAAACGCCTGATAGTTAAATGTCAAGTCCAAAGAACTGAAATATACGTTGTGACAAAATTCTATAGAATTGTATGTAACGGTCGGTGCGACAAGCTGGTAAAATAACAAATGCTTTGAAGACAAAGTGAAATGAAATATCTATAATGTAAAACGGACAGAGAACACGTATAACAAAACGTTAGTTACAATACACGTCTAGAATACGCAGTAGATTTGGAGGCCAACCACAATATCGATTTTCTGTAGCTTGAGAGGGGTTCTAAAAGAGAATAAACATGGGTGAAACGAAAAAAGGTAGCTAGATGGTTGGACGTTATAACGGGGGAAAGCAATATAATTGGTCGAAGGCTAGAAGTTTGGAGAAGCTCGCGTCGGTTAGATGTTGTTGAGGGGATTTCTATGTAACAGCAAAATAAACTTGGAATTTTTCAGACGCTGAAGTTCGTTACAAACAAAATTTTGAGAATCGGTTCGGAAAATAAACTTTTCGATGAAAAGAGAGCCGTGAGGGGTATTAAAAAGCGTATAAATACGCTGGGAAAGGTATTAAAGCTCACTTAGATCTCTTGCTCTTAGATCTCTTACATACTTGCTATTACGTGCTCTTACGTTGTACTGATTGTCACTTATTCGTTGAATTATCATACAACGTCCTATTTAAAAGTGTGTAAAAGCTGTTAGTAACGTACCGGTAATGTATTAAAAGTGTGATTTGCACAAGTGGATGCTAGCTTATCAAAGGTGCTGTTACTATACGCTACAATCTAAGGATAGGATGGTATTTGGGTAAGCGAATCGAGAAGTTTGAAACTAGTATGCGTGAAGTGTAGTAGTTATGGAAGGTTAAGCTTGATCGAGACCATTATCCGGGTAGAAATACTAAAGGTGGTTGCAGAGATTTGGATAGCTAGTGGACATGAGTTGGATCCAGGTATAATCACGAAGTGTATGGACACAACGACGAGGGTTTTGGAACACATCTTCAAAGGTAACGATGGACGAAGCTTGCTCCAGGTAAAGAAAATTAATTTCTTGCTTTTGCTTGAACATTTATGCTGGTATTTTGTGCTTGAGTGTTTTGACTTATTGGAGGTGTATTTTATTGTACCATAAAAACTCATTAAAGGGGTATATGTACAGGACATTTGATTTTGATTATTTAAAATGTTTATTAATGATATAAAAATGTTGTTGTAGGGAGTAAACGGGTTTTTAGCTTTATTTTAAACAAAAATGCAAGGTTTAAAAGCATTTAGAGTAACTGGGTTATACTGAGTTTAAAATAGACCAGAATAAAAATCAATTTAGGGTTGCATGACGGGCCCATCCACTCGTCTAAAATTAAATTGTTGAAATATATTAAAATCATAAAATTTTAAAAGATTTAAAGATTGAGATGGTAACATTTTTTATCAAACTGTATATACCAATGTGTAAATATTTTCTTACTAATGGAAACTTGTTAATATGTGTAAATAAAAAGATTGTATGTCTTGTTGCGTTATTTGACTGGTAATTTCATTTGACTGTATATGTGAGAAAGAGTGAATTTAGGATGGTAGGTAGTCAAGATGAAACAGATTTTTGAGCTAGCCAGAGTGTGCAGAAATAAGGAGGCATTCCAAAGGTATTGTAAGAATTTTTTTTATGTCAGAAAATTTTATGTTGGCCCAACGACACTAGGGCTCGAATTGGTATAGAGAAATCCACCGCACTTTTATGTTGGCCCAAGCGTGGGGCTTAATGGGCTTTTAGGGAGATCTTGAGTGTTTCCGAAATCCACTGCAATATATATATATATATATATATATATATATATATATATTGTAGTGTCAGAGGGAGCTACCAAGGGTTCCAAGGGTTGTTTAGTAGAAGGTAGTGTATGCCAAGTAAAATGATCCATATATCTGATCACATAATTTAAAAATGTATGTTTGCCGTACTTTACATATGCTAAAGTGTTCAAAATGGTAGTTGAAATATAAGTGCCAAGAGGTAAATTAAAATGACTTGATGACGTGATAAAATACACAGTGCTCAAGGGTTTATACTGAGTTAGAATTTAATAGGCCATTGAAAGTACATTTGCCATCCGAAAACCGGACGCGTCTATGGATGTCCACTATCAACCACGCCGATCCAGGGTCATGTGTGATTTATTTTGGCTTTTGTTTAATTAGAATCAACTTTTGGACGAATATGTAATTTCAAAATTATTAGTTATAAAAATGTCAAATGTGATTGAAGGATTGTAAAATCTTTAGAACCAATACTAGAATATTATGTGAAAACTATGAAAGTGTAAAAGGACGTAATTTATGGTATGTGCGACACAAACTTAGTGTTTAAATATTATTGGACGATTTTAGTTTATGTAATTTGTAATGTAGTAGGCAAGTAATGTTATAATTATCACCTTGGAAAGTAAACAACGAGAGTTTATTTTGAATATTTTTGGTATAAAGACGTATTTTAAAGAACTGCGCTAATTTGTGTAAAGATTTTGAAGATTAATAAACGCGTTTGATTTTGAAATAGTTTGATTATTAAAGAAGGGTAAAGAACAGCGGTACATAAATAAGTAATAGCGACGACAAGGAAGAGTAAAGATTTGTATTAGTGCGACGGCGAAGCGACGAATAGTAAGATAGATTTGGAACGATATTGGTAAAGGCAGAAGGCATCGGATTGGAATTGTAAGAAGGAAGAATATTTGGGATCGATTTGGATATAGATTTATAGGTAGCAGGGCATTGAGTGGTTATAAAAAGGAACGAAGATTGATTTTGATATGGATGTATATGTAGCGGGGCATTGAGTGATTTTGAACAGAACGACGATAGATTTGGATTGAGTGCGAATTAAAGGCGGACGTATTAATTTGGAACAAGAGGAGCGAAATTAGGAGAACACGTAAGAGCAGCAATTGGAAGTGGAAGAGTCAACGCAGAAACTACGACGGAAGAATTAGCGCAGGGGAAGTAAAATAAACGGGTATTCTAAAATTCGGGTCATTTATTTCAGATATTGGGAGCAACTAAAATTTAACGAAAGATACTTGGAGGCGAAACGAAAATTCAACAGGATAGTGCAACCGTGTAAAGGCGCATACGGCGATGAGGATTTTGAGCCAGCAGTAAGAGAGGCCGGAAACAAAGTATAATCCAGGTGAGTGCTGTGAAATATCTTATAACGTCAAAAGTCATAAATTGGTGGTATTAAATTAATTTGGCACAAGGCAACGTTGATCATAATAAAAATTTGGCATATACAAAACTAGATTCAAAAATTAGTACTAAAACAAAAGATAGTGCAGTTTGGTTGGGCATTGCACATCTACTTACCACTGAACCCACGGTAAGTAGGTGGACACCCTGAGAATAAAGAGTTCAAATAGTCGAGGCATTTTAATAACAATTTTGAGTAAATAACCAACCAAACGTTGCAAAAGTACGGGGCGTGCAATAGGTGTTTGCACATTATACAAAAAAAATATTGAAATTTATAAGAAGGGGCGAGCGACGAAAAATAAGTTAATAAATAAAAAAAAAGGGGGGGTGTAGTATACAAAAATATATATATACATACAAATTTATCAATCTTGGATTTAGGTCACTGCTGAATAAAACTCTAAGATGGTTTAACCCATTTAATACCTTTTACGCGTTTCGGTCATTTAGGACCGTTTTCAAAAATCATCTACAATAAATACTACCATTAGTTTTGATCACTTATCTCTAACATTTTTTTAATTTACATACCTACAAATTGATAATATCAATTTTAAATCAAGTTGTTTAAAATACTAAAATATATAAATAGTTAAAACTTATCTACAAACAAAACAACATATTAAAAATTCTTTTCTTTTTCCTCCTATCTATTAGGAGTTGGTTCACATTCCATAGCAAATGTTCATGCTTTATATTTGCCATGGAGGACCATTAAGAAAATGTTATCCTTAACTTTTAGAAATTCCAAAAGTTTATTTTCACTCTAGATGCAACATCATATTTATTTCCTACGAATTATATTAAATTAAATATTTGAAAAGTTTTCCTGGTCAACTTTTGAATTTATCGAGTGTTCATTTCTCTGGATATGAATTGTTTCTAATACTTGTCTTCTGTTGTCCTCTTTTTCTATACCTAAAATATCCACGTTTTCAAAATCAAAATTGTGAACATTATTAAGGGCATGTGAGGCAAGTGCTGTACATTTTTTATTACCCGTTTGTACCGAGTATTTATGCTCGTACACCGTTTTGTGTAAATACTGCTTGGTGTTCCCAATATAACATCCTTGACAGTCCCTACAAATAATTTTATAAATCACATGGGTATTGTTTTTATTTTCAATTGTGGGTTTTAATTTTGTAAAAAAAGGTATTGGAAACATTATTAGGTTTGTGTACTATTTTTATATTGTGGTTTTTTACGTACTTTTTATCTTTTCAGATAACCCGGGAATGTAATCGATACCTA
This sequence comes from Platerodrilus igneus, assembly GCA_036346225.1. Classification (NCBI taxonomy): domain Eukaryota; kingdom Metazoa; phylum Arthropoda; class Insecta; order Coleoptera; family Lycidae; genus Platerodrilus; species Platerodrilus igneus. The sequence goes on from JARFIW010001568.1 coordinate 116,215, forward strand.
TTGTTGTTGTATTTTGATCTGTTCCGTTTATTTCTTTTGTTTTAGTAGGATTGTTAAATATGTCATGTACTTTTTTTTATTGTTATTCAAAATTTTCTTTACTTATGGTCTATATTTATTAGGCAACAATTTAATCGCACTTTCAATTAAGTTATTTACCACGCTTTTCTTGTATTGGTTGGGAGCTTTTGGGTTATAATTTAAGTATCTTCCGCTCCATGCTTTTTTGTTTTGCCAATTGGTGTAGATTTTTCCTGCTTTATCATAATCAATTTCTAAATTCAAGAATGTAATTGAGTTGTTAATTTCAATTTCTTTTGTAAAACATAATTTTGAATGATACGCATTAAATTTATTTACAGTTTCATCAATTTTATTTGATGGGAGGCACATTATGCAATCATCAACACATCTTTTGAAAAAGTTGGTTTATAACTCAATTTCCTAATTACCGTGTTTTCAAGTTTCTCCCAAACTAGGTTTGCTATTGCTAGAGAAATAGGTGAGCCCATTGCAGTACCATACATTTGCACATAGATTTTATTATTAAATTTAAAGTAAGTGGTATCCATACATAATTTATTCGCTTGTATAAATTCCGTAATCGGTAGAGTTGTATACGGTTCTATAGATGACCTTTTGTCCTTAACTACTTTCACCATCAACTCTCACTGGGGATGTTTGTGAAAAGGGACTTAACATCTAGTGAAATAATTATATGATATCTAAGAACTTTTTGTTTTGTTATAAAATTTTAAAATTCCCAACTATCTTTAATATGATAATCCATGTGGCCTATGATGTTATTTAGAATTCCAACCAGAAATTTTGCCACCTGATACGTTGCCGTTTGGATACTACTAACAATTGATCTCCAGTGTGTATTCGGCTTGTGGGTTTTTGGTAAACCATATATATATATATATATATATATATATATATATATATATATATATTTATACCACTTATGTACCATTGCATTAAGGCTAGTTTGAATTTTTAAAGTTGGGTCTAATTTTTTTATTGTATAGGTAGTCGCATCATTTAATATACTTTCCATTTTTCTAATATATTCCTCTTTATACATTAACACAGTAGCTTTACATTTATTCGCTTGGAGCACAATAATGTCACCGTTGTTCTTTAGAAATGTTTTTGTTAATTCTATATAGTGACATTATCGTGCTCCAAGAGGATAAATGCAAAGCGACTGTGTTAATCTATAAAGAGAAATATATTAAAAGAATGGAAAGTAAATGATGCAACTACCTATATAATAAAAAAATTAGACCCAACTTTAAAAATCCAAACTAGCCTTGATGCAATGGTGAACAAGTGGTATAAAAATAAATATATATTTATATACATATATACATATATATATATATATATATATATATATATATATATATATATATATATATACTACTACTAACAATTTGTCTCAGGGGAATATTCAGCTTGTGGGGTTTTTGGTAGACCATATATATATATATATATATATATATATATATATATATATATACAAGCTGACTATTCCCTGAGACAAATTGTTAGTAGTATGCAAACGCCAACGTATCAGCTGGCAAAATTTCTGGTTGAAATTCTAAATAACATCATAGCCCACACATTATCAGATTAAAGATAGTTGGGAATTTCAAAATTTTTACAAACATCCCCAGTGAGTTGATGGTAAAAGTAGTTAGGGACAAATGGTCATCTATAGAACCATATACAACTCTACCAATTACGGAATCTTGATTTGGAAAACGTGGATATTTTAGGTACAGAAAAAAAAAGGACAACAGAAGACAAGTATTGGAAACAATTCAAATCCAGAGAAATAAACACTTGATAAATTTAAAAGTTGGCCAGGAAAACTTTTCAAATATTTATTTTAATATAATTCGTAGGAAATAAATATGATATTGCATCTAGAGTGAAAATAACCTTTTGGAATTTATAAAAGTTAAGGATAACATTTTTTTAATGGTCTCCCATGGCAAATATAAAGAATGAACATTTGCTATAGTCTGTGAACTAACTCCTAATAGATAGGAAGAAAAAGAAAAGAATTTTAAATATGTTGTTTTGCTTGTAGATAAGTTTTAACTATTTATGTACTTTAAAATTTTAAACAACTTGACTTAAAATTGATATTATCAATTTGTAGGAATGTAAATTAAAAAAATGTTAGAGATAAGTGATCAAAACTAATGGTAGTATTTATTGTAGATGATTTTTGAAAACGGTCCTAAATGACCGAAATGCGTAAAAGGTATTAAATGGGTTAAACCATCTTAGAGTCTTATTCAGCAGTGACCTAAATCCAAGATTGAGAAATTTATTAAACATATTGGTCAAGAAAAATATGGTACTTATTATATAAATAATTGGATATTAAAAGGAGATAAATACTACCACTCCAAATTTATTGATAAGACTGGAACCATAATATATCATTAACAGTTATCAAAATAAATTACTACAGTATAGAATAAAATGGGAAATTATTATGATTTCAACAAATTTAGTAAACTTAAGTTAAAATTAACTAAAGAGAAAAAAAGAAGGCTATTTTTATTAAGATGCAAATCACTAAATGTTGTGCCAAAATTTTTACAAATCAAACCAAAATCATATGTTTATAATAAACAGCACGATGCTCAGTACCTAAAATATCTAAATGTGTTCTATTGACACTGTATATACGTGTGCATATCACAGTGCTATTCGAACCTACATATAATAAAAGGTAATTTATCGAGTGTCCAACAAAGAATTAAAAATAATTATACTAAAGAGGTGTGGCAGAGTTTTTTCAAACAACAGGAAACTAAGTTTAATAAAACTTTCAGATAATTAAACAAAGGCACATAAATAAAATTGCACTACTTTTAGGAAATGCAGGAAAAAGAGATAAAATAAAATACAAATTAAAAACAAACCCAGACTGGTTAACTAATCTTACGAAACAAAAGTTACCAGAACAAATATATTACATGTTAAGTTTAGGGAACAGGTTTTCGAACAAAACGAATAGAATCAATAACGACCAAATAATAGCAAGTGTGGAAGTAGCAATTAAAACAAAACCAATGAAGGAAAAAATAGGAATACGAAATAAAATTTGTAATATATTGACTAATCATAAAAATAACAAAAACTACCAGATTAATAAAAACAGATTCAATCACTATATATAATTAACAAAAACATTTCTAAAGAACAACTGTGACATTATCATGCTCCAAGTGGATAAATGCAAAGCTACTGTGTTAATGTATAAAAAGGAATATTTAAAAAAAATGGAAAGTATATTAAATGATGCGACTACCTATACAATAAAAAAATTAGACCCAACTTTAAAAATTCAAACTAGCCTTAATGGAATGGTAAACAAGTGGTATAAAAATTAATTTATTTCACTGTTCCTGAAGAACCAGCTTATCTGTCATAATGGACATGCGCCATATATATATATATATATATATATATATATATATATATAAAACTTATCTTTATGACCTTTGGTATATACGCCGGACGTACAGGCTTCCACCATTTCCATGACTGTATATGCTACATTGTGGGTGTATTTCGGTTGAGAGGAATTCATACTATCCGGTTTCCAAAGAGGGGTAAATAAATCTCACTTTTTTTTCACTTATATATAATTATATACACACTACGAAGCAACCTCAAGTTTATATGGAAAACATATCATTGGTTGGTTTCTATTGCCTCATTCAGCGTTGCCAGTTCTTGTAGGTCTAGTATGAAGAGTAAATGATTCATCAACGTACAATATAATATGTGAAGCTTGTTAGTAATGCGTATTTGCTTGTAAAGCGTTTATAATTTAGTTTGCTGTTAGTTTTATCGACAATGCAGTTTGTAGGAAATATTTTACTACATGAAATCGTTTCAGTGAGATAGCGAGGTGAAATACCAGAGACTTTTTCTTAACCCTGTTTTGTTTGAATGAAATTTTGATGAAAAAATCGATTATTTACGCGTAAAGGCTATAACTAATTATACTACACAAGTATTTCTAAAACTTTCTCTCTATATAGATTAATAAACTTTTATAACTTCAAATCTGTCAATAAAATATTCTTGTAAATTTAAATATAAACTAGAAATTTACGGACTTTTAGAGGAGAATTGGTTCATGTTAAAAATCTACAATTTGCACATTCTAATCCTTTAACATGCATATTACAATATTATACCAAAATTCTTAATGTCAACTAAGTTACTTAATACATTACTATTTAATACCAATAAAATAGTAGAGATAGTATATTATTTAGTGCTCAAACAGTATTTTTTGGTTATTATTCTTTCACTAAAAAGTCAATATCGTTCTTCGATTATATAAGAAACTAAGAACGAATGTATTAGAAATGCTCCATTACAACTAAGTTATATGCGTGTAAGTACAGCCAAAGATTTTCTATAATAAGGAAAGAGAAATAGAGAGAAAAAGAGATACAGAGGTAGAGAGATACAGAGATAGAGAGATAGCGAGGTAGAGAGATAGAAGGGTAGAGAGATAGAGAGATAGAGGCGTAGAGAGATAGATAGCGAGATAGAGAGATGGAGCCATGGAGAGATAGAAAGATAGAGAGATAGAGAGATGGAAAAGTGGAGAGATGGAGAGGTAGAGAAGTAGAGAAATCGAGAGATGGAGAGATAGAAAGATAGAGAGAAATAGAGAGTTAGAGAGCTAGATGGAGAGATGGTGAGATGGAGAGATGAAGAGATGGAGAGACAGAGAGGTAGAGAGGCAGAAAGATAGAGACGTAGAGAGATAGAGATAGATATACAGTGTGTCCAAATTTCGAGTCTCTACATTGTGATTTCAGTTATTATAAGAGATAGAAATTGGGTTAAATGGGGAAAGATTTGGAGGAATCCAGGACAGTTTTGTATCCGTTTACAAAATTGGTGTAAGTTGTCTGGTTTTGGAGATATTCGAAGAAAACTAAAAATGGCGGATTTTGTTTTTTGATAATAAAACGTGAATCATAAGTCGCACCATCACAAGACTTGCACATTATTAAGACACTTTTCTAAAAGGAGTATTTTAGCATAAACAGAATCATTCGACTGTCTTTTGTTTTCGAGGAAACGCCCACAACTTTTGTTTTTCTTATGGCCGCCATTTTGAATATTAGGTGAATGTTATGCCCCTTAAAATTACCTTTTCAACGATATGCCACATGTCTATAAAAGATTGAAAAACTATCCTAAATTTTAAAAATAACTAAATTTGTATGTTCTATAACGTTTGGTAATCCCAACAGGGCAAAAATTTGATTTCTACTTTCCAAACAGTAGTAGTAGTAGTAGTAGTATCACATACATTTTGTTAAGTAGAACTCGTAAAGTATTGGATATAAATCTTAAAATTAACTTAAACATAAAACTGTAGCCTATCTTATCTAATTTAGGGAACAAAATTAAATGTGACCGAAACAGCAAACTATCATCTAAATTCCTTCCCGTAGATGCTGAAAATGCTGTCCGTTTGCATCACGGCACATTCGACAATTAATTAAAACTTTCCGTACAACTCTGCTTAACGTGCGCCTATTTATAGAGTTAAGAATGTCACGGACTCTTTCCTGCAGTTCGTTTATATTATGAGGCGGTTCAAACTCATATACCTCATTTTTAGCAAAACCCCATAAATAAAAATCAAGTGGTGTAAGATCTGGTGATCTTGCCGGCCACATAATTGGTCCACTATTGCATATAATATTTTAGCCAAAATGTTCAGCTAAAGGGCGCTAACTTCTCGGGAATTGTGAGCTGGACAACCATCTTGCTGAAACCATAGTTTTCGAAAATCATCATCATTTGGTACAAGTCCTCTAATAGCCGGAATTATTTGGTCTCTTAACAATTCCGTATATCTGGCGCCATTGAGGTTATTGACAAAATAAAAGGATCCAATCAAATTATTACCTATAAAAGTATTAATTACATTGGTTAATTTACTAAAATATTTATATCATAATTAACTACCTAAGATACCACACCAAACGTTAAATCCATATCTCGTTTGAAATTTGCGTTGCGCCGTCAGATGATGATTTTCAGTGCTCCAGTGATGCGTGTTATGTTTATTGAACACCCCGCAATTGGTAAACCGCGTTTCGTCTGTCCATATTATCAATTCTGGAAAGTGCGGTTCTTCCTCGCATTTTTGGATGTACCAATTACAAAAACGCATTCGTCTGGCGAAATCTTCTCTTTTGAGGCCTTGGACAATAGTAGGTTTATAAGGATGAAACTTTTCCTTTTTTAAAATATTATGAACAGTTGATTTTGGAATATTAAGTTCACGGCTTACAGATCTTACGGATGTGGATGGATTTCGTGTTACCGCCTCAGTAATGCTTAGAACACGTTCCCTATTGTTTAAGTCGTATTGTTCCCTAGTCTGTTCAAAAGCACCATAATTCAGTAAATTCATTAAAATTTTTCTGAAGTATGTTTTATGCGGTTGTCGTCTTTCTGGATACAATTCCAAATATCTGGCGGATGCCGTATCAGCGTTCCGAAACGATTGTAAATAAGTATTTAGCATATCAAACTTTTCCTCATTCGAAAACTTGTAGACATGTGCCATTTTTTAAATTAAAAATGCAGCACACACAAGTTTATCTAAATTTTAGAATTGTTTGACATATAACTGTAATTCAATAGTAGTACATTTATGGCGTAATCAGACCCACATTTCCACCAGCATCCACATTTCCACACACATCTGGACCAAATTTACATGTAAATTCCCATAAGGAGAAAATGAGGAGATTCATCTCCACATTTCCACAAGCATCCACATTTCCACATACGAGATAAACCTATTTTTAAGATTTTTTACCGCTAACATTCTGGACCAAAAAGTTTTCTTCGACTAGCCATTTTTTTATCTTTCATCTGAACCAAATAGTTTTCTTTGTCTAGCCATTGCATCTTTCGAGATAAACCTATCTTGTTTGGTATCAATTAATATTAGAATTTTCTCAGCTACCCGAATCTTTAGGAATTTTTAGATTGCATCACCCCAAGGAGCTACCCCATTTTAAGATTTTTACCTGTAGCGACTTTTGAGCGTTCTTATAATTTTTTTAGTCATGCGATACATCTTGTTAGTCTAAAATTTTACGCAGAATTTGAATCTGCAAACAGATTTGAAATCGGACAACGCCCTGCAAAGTTACACTTTAAGCTCTCAAACCTCTAAATTTTGCTCGTATATATTTAACTCCATTTTTTAAAACCTTTTTCGCTATCCAAGATATATGCTTTAACCAAACAGTTAGAGGTAGTAACACAAAAATTAAGCACGCAAAATTTTAATAATTTATTTTATCCAATTTACAGTTTAATAAACTTATAGAATGCAATTTTTACAAAGTATAAACATTATTTCCTGTGTGTAGCCGAATCCAAGTAGTTTAACCTGTAACAAAAAAGAGATTAATGTGTTGTTTAAATAGACCTGTAATAAAAAGAGATTAATGTAAAAAAAGAGGAAACGTGTTTTCGGTCAATAAGACATATTGTTAATCTAACAATATGTTTTACCGTCCAGCGACACCACGTGGAGGTAAACACATGTCGCCGGGAACAAAGGAAATTTTAAGGATGGGGATGGTAGGTATTTCTTATAACTAACTTACATACTATATATACATAATAAAATATATACAAATATAAACAACTATCTTATATCTTTATGCCCCCATGCGTAGGTTGATATGCTTCCGGGGATGACGTAACGCTTGTCATCTGCGCCCGATAAACTGATTTTATTAATAAGCTCTGTATAAAGTTGGTGTTTCTTACTCCGGATTGATACCATCGTATGCATGAGGGCATCTCTATTATTAATAACAACATCCTAAAACTATCTACACTAATCCCCGCCACCACATTACGACTAACACCCTTAATTTTCTTAACAATGTCTTTCTCACTAATAATGCAGTAGGACTTAGCCCTACTACCTACAAATTCCAACACCAAATCGCCACAAAACTCGTCTTTAAATTTCCCCACAACTTTTTTGTTCACACGCGGTATATTGTACTTATTGTTTGGAGGGTAATCACTTGTATCAAAATGCTCAATGTTTGCACTAATGTCACTATACAAGTCTTCAGTTTGCACACTATACACTAAGGAGTCTGTATCTGTATAAAGCAGGGACAATCTGGGACCATACAGAGGAACCATAGTACTGTAGTGAAAGTCGTACATTAGCGTTTTGGACAGATCTAAAATTGACAATCCTGCATAAATCGGCTTGTCGTACTTCACTTTTACACGATTCATCTGTATAATCGCCAGATTTTCCCCCAACACTAAGCAACTGTTAAAGTTTGGTCGAGCAATTAGCTTGTTCGCGCACAACCATTTACCAGAAGCATCCCACCGGGTCACGATTTTCACATCTACACGTTTGTCCACGTTCTCCATAGTCTTCCCGAACACCGCATTATTCATTAATTTATAAAAGTCTTTCTCAAATGCGTTTTTCGCCGACATCCTCAATCCGGTGTTAAGGTCGATATACGCCTTCAACCATGGAGACTGAGTAAACTCTAAAACCCGGTGGATTGCTTTTAGTTTTAGACCGTATCGCATACACTGTTGCAAATTCCGATAATGAATAATATAGTTTTTCTTTTCCGACAGAGTTGCTAACAATTTAGGTGTCTTTGATTTGGGTGATGGAGGTACCATGTTTTCAGGACAGAAGGGTAGATCGTTGTGGGAATGGTGTAGATGTTCGGGGTACTCCAGATCAACTTCTAGAATATAACCTTTCTCGTTGGTTTCAGGTATATTCAAAATTAGTTCTTTTAGGAGAGCAATCTTTCTAGCATCCATCCATCTAAAATCACCAATGGGCAGGTGCTGTCTCATTGCCCACCCATAAAGATTATTAGCATCCAGATATGCTAGGTACTTGGATGGCTCGTCAGGGTTGTAATTCTCCATATACCTATTATTCGCTCTAGCATATCGTTGGCTGCATTGAGTCAAGCCTCCCCTGATTCCAGCCTTAATAAAATTATGCATGCTAATATCCATCAACAGCTCCAGTTTTACACCAGTATGCTTAAGCATCGCATCCCAGCTCAAACTTGGAGCTGTCAGGTACTGGCATGGATCCAGATCATACGTCTGCTTGCATACAGAGCGGAAGTTTTCAAAAATATCTGCAAGTAGTAGCACATCGGTTTTCAGGTATAAATCGCTATACTCCCCAAGCGTGCAAATGCCAAACGTATTCCACACCTTCCGTGCGTGCTCGTAGTCCACATCGCTGATATCCGTAGATGTTAAATTATTAAAAGGTTTCTTTCGGTGGTAATGATGTCTCGTTCAGTACTACAGCATCGGTGATATAGTTGTATGGAAAAACGCCTTTCCGCGTCAACAACCCAAACTCTTGCTCATCGGGGTAGTATTTGCGAGTTTCTACAAACTGAGTAGTATCAAGATTCTGACTCAGCTTGTCCAACGATGAGGCCATGAATCTTAACGAGTCTATAAACCTGAGCTGTACCGCTGTATTGTCAGATCCTTCAGGCTCACCATCAAACTCCTCTGGTTGTTCACCATATAACCTCACATTTTTAGTGAACGATACGAAGCGTTCCTTATTATTAGGGATTACAGTGATCCTCTCTTTATCATACCCCAACTCCTTCACAATAAAATGACTATCGTACCCGCTTAAATTGTGAAATACAACAGGGATGAAATGAGGTACCCTTTACTTTATATTGCACTGCGGGTGTGCAGCGGAGCGAAAGCGACCAGTCAAGTGGTCGTGATCCCTAACTCTTTCACTCCCAAGAGGCTTTTTACAAATTCCGCAATCCACTGTCATATGAAACAACAATTCATCTAGGGGTTCCATTGGAAGCATGGGGGGTGTTTGTTTTTAAAATTTCACCCAGTCGTCGAGCTTCTTCTTCCATCTTCTCCATAAACACTTTGGCAGCTTCAGGCCCCCCTGTACAGCTCAAACTTGTTAAACGAGTCATCGTATGAACATTTTATGTAGTATGCGAAGCTGTACGGCTTGTGTTCCTGGATGCTATTCGTGAACGAAGAAGATGTATCTGGAGTAGCAGTACTAATAGGTTTTAGCACCGACTCGAAATCAGCGTATATCACAAACGGTACGGTCATTTGTTTGTGAATATTAACAAATTCCAGCACACATTTAGCTGCAGTCGGCATTGTAGTCACAATATGGTTGCATTCGTGCTCTGTATGTCGGTGTAACTCCTCCTCCGAATGAAAGTATATCAGGCATCCATCGCATAACAGTTTGAATCCTGTGCGGGCAGATAGCTGAGTTTTAACCAACCCGCTTAAATTGTTGATCAAACAAAAATGTTCCTTTCCGTCTTTCTGAACATATAACAAATTTACGTGTCGATCCCTCTTGCGCGCTGTAAAGTGAAGCGGTCCCACAATCGACTTGCCTTCTATACCAAAAACATTAATGCTTATAGCATTCTGCTCCTCGAACCGGGGTATGTCCTTTATGAGCATTGGGAACTGCAGTCCTGTCAAATTGAGAATGGTGCTGTAATGGGGATAGCTACCGACTCTTTGCGGATTGTGAGCACTGGGGTAGAGCGCAGCCACAACACACCAGGCAAAGCATGCGTTGTCCTCATTTTGTATATTTATAACTGCTCTGGTGTTTCGAACCCATTTGGGGAGCTCAATGTACGAAGACCCACGCAAAGGGTTGTACTTGTTTACATTTATCTCCAAGTACAACGCCTGTTTCAGACTCCATCCTAAAACACTCATTCATTGTTTTAAAAGTATACATACCACTAGTATTAGCATTTTTAATTCTGTATGTAGCTACTCTTGTTTTAAAAGCGGTAGCTACAACCTCTACGCCTCCATCCAAGACACGACTTGCATTAGTCTTGTGAGTGTTGGAGCGCTGGTGGGCTGCCATGTTAGCCACATCCACACCACACTCTTCGCATCTTCGCAACCTCTTAGGAGCAGGTTCCTCAACTGTTGGTGCAGCAGGTCGCTTGACCCCGGATGGACCTGCAACGGGGACAACCACACCATGCTTGGCATCCTTGTGACGTTTTAGGCTGTCCCTCCGCGAGAAGGATGCTGGACACATATCGCAAACAAAAAGACCGGTGGATTTCGATGCTACGTCATGTTGTTGGAGCAGATGCCTCTTCAAATTATCACCCCTTGAGAAGACAGCCCCGCAGACGTTGCAGACAAAGGAAGCCATTTTCTATAAAGAAATTAAAACTGGTCAAAGACTTTTAACAGTTGTAACTAGCCGAAGACTAAACAAAAACTGAATTTATATCGCCTCGTACCATGCTTTTATACACATCATAATTAAGATCGTATAATAATTAGGTAGTTTACTTTTAAAAACCCAGCATCGTTTAACCTTGAGTAACATTCCAAACTAGTCTATTAACGTCGGTGAAAATCAATTAGCTAGTTTACTTTTAAATTAGGAGAAACCCAGCGTCGTTTAACCTTGAGTAACATTCCAAACTAGTCTAATCACGTCAGTAAAAATTAATTTGCTTCTTGCTTACGCACTACAACTATAATTATAGGATATATCACTTTAACTTTCACTTCTACTCTAATTGTTTACAGACATTTCGAGCCTGGAATTTTTTTAAAAGAAAACATTAATGAAGAAGGCAAAGGTCACCTTTCACAATAAACCTTAGAAAGCTTGGGTGATTTCAGTAACAAGGACAGCTCAAATCGTATAAAATACGAGCACGATTCCTCTATGTTCAGTACAAAATACAGCATAAAAGTAGATACAATGATATCCATTAAAGACGGTATAGTAATGTTTCAGCGGAGTTTGAGTGATGCTAGGATTAATATCGAACGTGGTTATATTTATGGTGATGATGTCGGGTCATGTTATGACGACTCCAGGTGGATAAAGTTGCAACAAGCATGGACTGTTTGTGATCAATTCGACCGGAATCAAATAAATTACCATGAATTATTGGATAAATTTGAAGAATTAAATTTATTGAGAGACTTTATGGAATGCTTTTGAGCTATATAGAAAAATTATAATTGTAAAAGTTTTGTATGTGTATTTTATGGTAAATTTATAAATAAAAATGTTAATATAATTCGAATATTTATCATTCTAAGTCACCTGAGTACAATTTACGCATGCGCAACAACAATTCTGAAACATTTAAAAGGAGGAGCTGCATAGGATTCCTTCTCAGTCATCTCAGTGAAATCAGTGCAAAGCAATGGAGTCTGTAGATGTTAATGATGCACAAGTTTTGTATACCGAAAATCTGATTAATAAGTTTACGTATAGTTTAAGTGAATTGGGTGAACACCCTCATAATGTGGAAATTGGGTTTGTTATAAACCAGAGAATAAAACCCGTATTACGATTGGTGTGTAGCAAGAAATATTGTGGCAACCATGTTCTGGAATTGACATACGAAAATTGGTTAGCATTTACAAATTTTCAAGTGGAATTTCAAATCAACGTATTTTCTCGTGACGTGCTAAACACTCGATTAAATGGTGCACCGAAACGGAAGATCTACACATACAACTAGGAGGTCCGTTCTTTATCACTCTGTCACCAGTGTCTGGATCAACCGAGAACGAAACGTTCCAGTTAAAAATAATAATGGGTGATAGCTCGATAGTTATAAATGAATTGGAGTGCTGTAAAATATTCCATATGCGAGAGTTGTTTGAGTATCAACTTAAACAGTTGGAAAGTCGTGACTTCCCAGCATTATACAGCGAATTAGTAGGGTTTGTTGCTAATTCTAATTTAAATGATTGCGATGGGTTTAATACTATGACTGAAGGAGAGAAACGAATTAAAATCTTGATTGAAGGCGAAGTTCGAATTGGCAATATTTTATTCTACAACGAATTGAATCAGAGCGCACTAAATGCATTGGAGCTGGTTATATGTTTTCCGGATATATTTGTGCAAGACATGATACGTACAAGAACATTAGTGGAAATGTTTAGACGTTTAAATTTGTCGGAATCTGAAGATTCTGGTTATGGTGATAACTAGAAAGAGTATTTTATAAAAGACAGCCCAAGAGACATGGATGTAAATGTATTGTTATTGTAAATATATTGTAAATATTTTTTGAAAAAGTATAAATATACTCGTTGTTGTTTATTTATTTAGTATAGTTTGAGATTTTTTTGAGTAAACACATGATTATCTGTTCTGGAGAGGGTTTAATCAACAGCGCTATAAACAGGTTACCGTTTGAGCTGCATATTCCAGGTTATCAGTACTGCGGTCCTGGTACAAAGTTGGATGAACGCTTAGCAAGAGGTGATCCTGGAATAAACGAATTAGATAAATTGTGTAAAGACCACGACATTGCATATTCCAAGTACCCCGACGATCTTCCAGCCAGACACCGAGCAGATAAAATTTTAGAAGAAGAAGCCTGGGGAGAGTTAAGTCTAAAACGCAAAGTTTGGGGAAAAAGCCGCAGCTTGGTTTGTGACAAACGCTATGAAAGCGAAGAGAAAATGGGTATGGGTTTAAAGAAGAAAATAAGTTTTAAAGGTGGATTTTGAAGAAAATACGATCCGCAATAGACCGAGTTGGTTCCGACAACTTGAAAAAGCTGTTAGATGTTGGTATTCTAATTGGTAAAAAATCATAAAAGGAGCCGGTGGGAGAAACAAAATTAAAGTCCCACGTATTATACCCGTTCCACAGAAAGGAGGTTTTCTGCCATTGATCCCGATATTCGCTGGACTAAGTGCCCTAGGAGCACTAACAGGTGGTGCTGCGGGGATAGCTAAAGCAGTAAATGATGTCAAGACAGCCAACGAACAGCTTAAGGAGAGCGAACGACACAACAGATCTATGGAGGCCATTACCGTTGGGAAAAAGGAAATGGAATGTTTCTAAAACCATACAAAAAGGCACAGCATTATTCTTGAAACCGTACAAACAGGGGCGTGGCATTTGTAAAAAGTATCAAAAACTAAGCAAGTTACCTCGAAGAGCTCTTACCGATGTAGATATAAGGAAACACGCATCTAACATTCCTCATTTTCGTGGTGTCTTTTCTAGAGATCAGTTACAGAAGATTACACCGCGTGTCAACGAATCGGGAGTGATTAATTTGGATACCACCAAAGGTTCGGGTACACATTGGGTGGGGTACCGAAAACGCGGAAATAGTGTGTATTACTACGATTCGTTTGGAGACTTGAGACCGCCGGAAGAAGTAAAGAGATATTTTCGAGGTTGTAAAATTTACTACAACAGTGTAACGGAGCAGACTTACAACACATACAATTGTGGACATTTAGTGTTAAAGTTTCTTAGTGACGATGGCTAAAACAGTGAGCGTGTTCGGGTATGGTAATGTCATATCGACAGGATCCATTTACCCACCAATTAAATTGAAACAGGACGGTGAATATGCTTTGGGTCTAGTGGGATTGTACACTTGTAACACTGTGCAAAACATACATTCAGGAAACAACATATTATACTTTAATGATCCAGAGCATCGCAGAATAACCATTGAACCCGGATCATATGAATTAGAAGAAATAAATGCATATATACAGGATGTTTTCAAAAAATGGTTCAGTCAGAAGCCGGACATCAACGAGAACATTGAAAAATATTTTAAACTGAGTGCCAACAATAATACATTAAAGTGTTCTATACGAAGCAGTATACCGATTGATTTTGGGGCAAACCGTAAAAACAATATTGGAAGCATCTTGGGGTTTACCAACCGCAAATTGGCTGCAGATACCGTGCATATCGCTAATCAGCAAGTGAACATAATATCGGTCTCAAACATTTTTGTGGAAACCAATATCACCAGCGGATCATTCAGAAACAATTTTCTTACGCACAGCATATTTGAATTCAGTCTATCTGTACCACCCGGGTATAATCTGGAAAAGGAACCTAACCACGTCATATATTATCCGCTGAGCGTAACAGAAATTGATAATATTACAATCAGACTAGTCGATCATTTGGGTGAATTGGTAAACTTTTCACCGGAAACATACACCTGTGTGAGACTGGAAATAAAAAGTAGCTGAAAATGCCTATCGATTTTGTATATAAAGCACGCTACAACACCCCCAGACGATTAGAAGTGAATACGGCGTCAAAGCGTCAAGTTGTCGAGAGACTTACAGCAGAAGAAATACGTTTCTTAAAGTCTTTGGGATTAAAAGTTATAAATGATGGGAGGCAGAAGTAAACGCAGCTTAGATCTCCACGGTGATCACCACATTAAACTTGGAAGGCTTAAATATGAGGACGTGCCCAAATTGGATGTGTTTGGAGGTTATAAATTAGACGAGACCATAATAAAGGAAGATTATTATACATATCTTCCCTTTACATTGAATGCAGAAAACAACGATAGAATTTCAATTGAAATCCAGAGCAGTGATAACATCACATACCCTCATGAAAGTTTTATATTTATAAAGGGTACCTATAAGCCTACGGAAACATTAAGGGAAGCGTCAACAACTGGAGACCCGATTAGAGCAGCAGAACCAGACCCTAAAACTTACGAATTTACTAGAAATGCACCATATTTTCTGTTTGAGGAAATTCAATACAAATTGGGTAATAATCAAATAATAGATGTCTGTCGAATCCCTGGAATTACAAGAACTATTAAAGGTTTAGTATCCATGGAAGAATCAGAAACAAAATCTATTACACATACCGGGTGGAAACCCGATACCATATTCCAAGATGGACGGTTTAGTTGTGCTATACCGCTAAAACCATTTTGGGTTTTTGAAGATTACAAGAAAACTATCGTCAACATGCCTCAAGAGCTGATTTTAATCAGATCCAAGTCGGACGTAAATTGCTACAAGTCGGTTGGAAATACAGTAACATTCAAAATACAGCGTATTTCATGGGAGGTTCCGCATATAACATTAAGTGACTTTGCCAAGGCATCGCTGCTTTCGGAAATGCAAAATCAATCATCTATAATGGTTGCATTCAGAAAATGGGAACTACACGAATTACCGTCTCTAACACAATCAAAGTCGCAAGTATGGAGAATTAAGGTATCGAACGAAACAGAGAAGGCTCGCTGGATATTACTGGCGCTGCAAAATGGGAAGTACGACAGGAAAGAAGAAAATGCTACAAGCTTTACGAATGCCAATATAACCAATGTCAAAGTGTTTTTAAACTCTCAGATGTTCCCTCAAGGTCGATTAAATTTGGATTTCGAGCAGAATGACTACTTGCCAGCGTACCTGTCTTATGCATCTTTTATGGAAAAATACTACCCGAACAAATCGTCAAATAAATGTTTAATGGACTACAACAGGTTTAAGGAATCACCTGTCTTTGTAATCGACTGTCGTCATCAATTTGAAAGCATCAAGGATGCAACTGTTGATGTAAGAATGGAATTAGAAGCTTCAAGAAATTTTGAACCGTCGATGAAGGCTTATGCTTTAATTATACATGACTCTATGTTTGAATATAATCCGTTTACAGAAATTGTTAATAGATTTATTCACAATTAAATATTTTGTATATATATATTTTTAATAAAATTGTATAAAAGCAAGGAATTAATTTGTTTCAATTAGTCTACTTTTATTTGTCGAATGGTGAGCATCTCCCACTCTGTACATAAGTTCTAGTTATTTTAGAGCGAATTTACCTCCATCAGAATAGGGTGAAATTGCCCCATAGGGTGAAATTGCCCCATAGGGTGAAATTGCCCCATAGGGTGAAATTGCCCCATAGGGTGAAATTGCCCCATAGGGTGAAATTACCCCATAGAGTGAAAGTGTCCCCGACAGTATTGGTTAGCATGGTTCGCAATTACATAAGAAAACGAAGTAGTGGATACAGTAAGGAAGCATTAGAAAAAGCTATAGAAGAAGTTCGACTGGGTAAATCAACAAATTTACTCCATCAGTAAAAAATACAACATACCGGAAGAGACGTTAAGCTATCACCGCAAGCAGCAGCAAAAGCAAGCGTACGCTCGAAGCAATATGGAGACTGCGAAACAAGAAGTTAAAATACCTATACAGAATTATGATAACTTTGCTATTGCTAGTGCAAGAGAGGATGGTAAACATGGTTCATTGTTCCCGTCTAACATGCGAGCTATATTCGCTGGGCCATCGAGTTGTGGAAAAACTAATGCTCTAATATCTCTGATCTTGCACGAGAATGGACTTAGATTTCAAAACGTTTATGTGTTTTCTAAAAGTTTATATCAACCGAAATACGAATTATTAAGAAACGTTTTTACACCATTAAAAGAAGAAATTGGGTACCATGAGTTTGAAAATTACGATGATTTGATCGAACCCAGAGATACCAAAGAAGATTCAATTATGGTTTTCGATGATATACCTGTAAACGAGCAAAGTAAAATCACTCAATTTTTCTCGTTCGGCCGACATAAAGCAATAGATTCGTTCTATCTATGTCAAACTTACGCTAGTGCCTTAAAACATAGACTCAGAGATAACGCTAATGTAATAGCATTATGGAAACAGGATGACACAAACCTTCGCCATATCTTTTCGGATCATATAAGTGGTGACATGACATATCCGAAATTTAAAGAAATGTGTTTACAGTGTTGGGGTGACTCAAAACATAATTTTATAACTGTTGTGAAAGATTTTGATTTGGATAATGGTCGGTATCGGAAGAATTTCGACGAGTATATAAATATTTGACATTATTCAAAAACAGCTAGTTCTCATCCAAAGTTTCATGATGACGGACGTTAACAATTTTATTGCGAATAAACGCAGTCTTCATCTTATGCAGGATGCTGTACGAAAAAAGTTTGTAGCGTACAAAAAGGGTGACGCTACATCTCAGCAAAAATTCAAAGAGGTGCACAAACAATTGATCGATCCACTGCAAATAACCGCTTCCCAGTTGCAATCGATCACCGAAAAAATTCCCATACCTACAACAAAGGTTAAAGTCGAAAACATGGACGTACCTATAAAGAAAATTAAACAACTCGTTCCAGAAGAACCGTTCCATCTTTACTATGCGGATGTGTTAGCTAGAGACGAAGACGAAAATATTGACAAATCAATTTATGGAGTAAAGTATAATGTGGAAACCGATACATGGAGTTTGTGGAAAAGTGTATTGATAATTAACCTGGAAACTAGCGATATAACATTAAACAATGTGATATATCCAGGTACGAGGGGTTTATACAATCTGCTGGTTTACAAAGACATCAGCCCCGAAGATGGTGATTTTAATTTGCATGAAGATTTGCCGAATTACTTGGAAATGATCAAATCTGCGTCGATTTTGAGAAGAAAGTTTAGCCCATTTGCGGTGCACGATTTAAGCGGATTCCCAACAAATAACAAAAAGTTTAACAAATATGTGCAAAAATATCTCACCGAATTTCGGAGGAATCCCGAAAGAAAACAGCCAAAGAGAAGAAAACAGTCTAAGGGATCGGGTTTAGGCTTTTCTAATCGGTTTTACAAAAGTTTAAATTCAAAGCCGGTGCAATATGTCTACTGGAATAATGTACATGAACTTGTGGATCGACTGAGATTGTTGAACGCATCCAACCGAGCTGGAAATACAAGCGAGGAAAACATTAACGAGATGGTGTCCATAATAGAAGAGTTGAGAGAAGAAGGTATAATACAGTGAGCTCAGCAAATAATTACACAGTTTTAAAATGCCTATCGACCGCTTCGGACGTTCAGAGCGTAAAGATGCTGATATTCGGCGAGGTCCTCCAGGTCGAGGATTTGTGCTAACGTTGGATGGTGATGGGTACGATATGCAGCAAAGAAGGTTAGTTGATGTAATGGATCCTAAAGACGACAGTGATTGTGTTAATCAGAGAAGCACTATAGTATTCAAGTCTGGAGAAGAAACAATTAGTTTTCGTAAAAGAAGGCTAGTTGATGTAATGGATCAGTAGGGTAAAATCAAGGATTCTGGAACCTCATTTGCTCCCAAATCCCTCATTTGCTCCCACATCTGGACCAAATTTACATGTAAATTCGCACTATAAAGTTTTATTTTTTAAGAATCTCCTCCTGACTCCTCCTTGCTCTCCTCCTTGCTCGGACACCCCCACAACCATTTTCATTACGTCACACCCGCATTCTTTCCACCCGCGAGATAAATCTTTCTCCACATTTTCACCCACGAGATAAACCTATCTTGTTTGGTATTAATTAATATTAGATTTTTCTCAGCTACCCGAATCTCTAGGAATTTTTAGATTGCATACTCCCCAAGGCAGCTACCCCATTTTAAGATTTCTTACCTGTAGTGACTTTTGAGCGTTCTTATAAATTTTCTCAGCTACCCGAATCTCTAGGAATTTTTAGATTGCATCACCCCCAAGGCAGCTACCCCATTTTTAAGATTTCTTACCTGTAGTGACTTTTGACCATCCTTATAAATTTTTATACATGTAGCACATCTTGTTAGTATAGAATTTTATGTAGAATCCGAATCCGTAAACAGATTTAAAATAGGGCCACCCCTTACCATTTTACACACACCCTCTAAATTATAAATTTCCTTTGCGTGCTTGGATTGGCCTCTTAAAACTTTTTATTACAGACAATTTTTACTAATACAGTTTAAATTTTGTAAACCACATTTCTAAATACATATTCACAATTTTTTATTCTTAACCTAGAACTTCTCATATCGGCTTGTACTTATTAATATTTATTTCTAAATAGAGCACTTTTTCCAAAGACCAACCGGACCCGCATGTTTCAAATTCCTCTGATTTTGTTCGCATGGTTTCGCTTAAGACCTCGTACATATTTTCCAGATTACTAGAAGACGTTATAACCACATTTTTTGTGTTAAAGGATTTCACATCGGACTTCTCTTCCCCCATTTTGGTGTAAACGCCGTAGAGTTCGCAGTAGACTTTTATTGCTGTATGTTGTATTCTTTTTTCATTAATTAATCGAATAAATCGCTCTTTCTGCTTCCAAAGAAACTCGGACACTCCATCGTCGACACTGGCGTTCTTTATGCGATAGCTAGCCATACGGTTGTTAAACGCTGTACTAACCATTTCTACACCATCGTCGCTAGTAGCGGTAACTGATGCATTTTTGTCTGTTGCTTCTCAAGTGTGCGGCATAGGTAGTCTTTTCCATTTCGAAATCGCATACTTTACACATAATTCGTGGTTGTTTCGTACAAGGCCCTTTAACAGCTGGCGGAGCTGAACGTTTACGGCTTAATGACATGCCGTGCTGTTTTTCCTTGTGTCGCTGTAAGTTGCCCATTCTCGTAAAGCGATACCGCAAGACCCACAGTTAAAGAACTTTGCTGCAGACGGATGTATAAGCTAACCTAGGCGATGTTACACCACGACATTTGTTCTGGTGCCGTTTGAGAGCATCCCTTCTGGTAAAGTAGACGTGACACGGCTCGCATTTAAAACGTTTAGTACAAAACAAAATCCGCACTCTAAGACTTGACTTGTAAACGAACTAACTTATAACTAAAGAATTTACTCCAGCGTACCTGATTTATGCTCCTTATAGAATGCAAACCGAAGGTTTCCGAAGACATCCGAACGAAGTTGAGGATTCGGCGGGGAACTAAATGACGTCATAATCCTCGCTGCTCGTCCAATACATTTAGCGCCAATGCATGCACCTGGTCCGCTTCGTCGATGGTGCGAATGCCGTTAGTAGAAACACCGGAAAACGTCTTCCATGTTATACGGATCGTGTGCATATTAAAAATCCAAAAGAGCGGTAGCACACGCACACAAGTTGTCTGCAAGTCGTGCTGTAGAAGATGCAGTGCTACTATAACCAAAAACACTTTAAACCATTACTAAGAAAATACCAACTTGTTGTCTACAGGATACTTACAACAATTTAATTTTAAATAACTTCTACGTCATACTTTAGGAAATGATAGGCTTGAATATTTTCCAAATGAATCACCAAGCGAAAGTATATGCTTAGCGGTATTCAAATTACCCATTAATTTCCCATTTTTACGACTGTGGTTAATTATAGATTAAAATTTAATTTGTGTACGTTCGAGCTTCCCGTAAACTAACATATTTTATAGCAACAATGCGCTGTATAATAGATGCATACCCCTTCGCCGCGCTACTGCTATTCTTGTAATTGCTAGAAAAAGTCACTCTCCTTTTTACTGTTAGGAGCGATGCAAAGCACCATTTTTTATACTTTCTATAGCACATCGCGCACTTTTTCGTCTGATAATTATGCTTCTGTAGGCTTTTACACTTTCGCATAGCGGTCGGCCGCATGTATTGATTTCTAGAACCGGTAAGTACTCGATATCGTCCAAATAGAGAATTAGATGCTCGATGTCTGTCAACTTCCAATTCCCTCGTAAAAGGTAGAAAAACTCGGTCAATCATCCATTAAACTTCGACCCGCTACCGTTTTGATAATTTCCAAACATTTTTCGAACGACAATGGGCTGAGAATTTTTAAACCTCCGAGGGATTTTTAAGTCGTGGTCAATTACACATCCGAGCTACGCGTAAACTAACATATTTTGCAGCAACTGTATAATACATGCATACCCCTTCTCTGCGCTACTGCTATTCTTGTAGTTGCTTGGAAAAGTCAGTCGCCCTTTTTACTGCTAGGGCCGCTAAAAAGCACCATTCCATACTTTATTTATAAGTGTAGCACATCGCACACTTTTTGTCGGTTAATTAAATTTTTGTTTATGTAGGCCTTTACACTTTCGCTTATTTAAACATCTAATACGACCGATTAACCACTTTCGATTATTGTAACGGGGAACCACCATACATCCCACCGCACCGTTCTTTTTGAATCCAGCGATCCTATGGGCTTCACGCACTAACACCTGACGTATCTTTCCTACTATTTGTTAAACAAAACCACCGGTATCACCATTGTGGACGTAAACAGATGTTTGTGGATGTGTACGAGTATGTAACCATATACATTAACCAGTCTAAGCTATTTTATTTAGTCCACGAAAACTACTATTTTTCTAAACCACAATTAATAATCGCCTTTATAGGTCCCACATTTCGACCATTACCCAATGACTGGTGCTACGTACATGGAAACTTTAATTTCTTATTGGAGAGAATTCTTATTCTCCCGCGCACTGCCGCGTAGTTGCATGCCTACCCCTTTTGGAGGTATATGCTCGTTATAGGTTGTAAGACCCTCGGTTTTACTTAACTACAATTCGTGAAACCCCTTTAATCTTTTTAATCGTATCTTTCTCGCCTACATTACAGTAGGACTTAGCCCTATTACCAACAAATTCTAATACTGGACCCCCCATTAAATACGTCTTTAATTTTCCCTACAACTTTTTTTTTGACAAGTGTTATATTGTATTTATTATACGCAGGGTAGTCGCTCTTTTAAGATAAATATATTTTGCTAGGTATCAACTAATATTAAATTTTTCTAGGGACCCCAAATCTGTAAACAGATTTTAAATAGGACCACCCCATACAAAGTTATGCGTTTTAAAGACCCAAATTATTAATTTTTGCTCATCTTTATTTAACACCATCTTTAGAACCCTTTTTTGCTATGCAAGACATATGCCTTAACTAACCATCTCCCGAGAAATCTAAAACCGCCGTGTCTCGCGAATACCACGTGGAGATAACACGTATACTCTGTCAACCAGGATAGAAGCCGGAAGGATTTGGAAGGTGGGAGAAGAACTTAAAATTATGGAATCTTAAAACTAATATATACAAATATAAACAACTATCTTATATCTTTACGCCCCATGCGTAGATTGTTGTACTATTAGGAATGATGTACCTTTTGTCATCTTCCCTCAATAAACTAATTTTATTAATAAGCTGCGTATGCAAATCGTATTCTTTACTCCGGATACATACGCGAGGCAAGTACTCGATACCATCCAAATAAAGGTTTGGATGCTTGGTGACTGTTAACATCCGCTTCCTCGTGTACGCCCAGACATCCCAGCCGCCATGCACCCTGCATGCACACCCCTTGCCATACACCCCTGCGCGTGCACACCCTGCCCATGCGTGTTGCCCATGCGCATCCCTCTCTGTGCGAGTGCTATTTCGGGGTAACGTCACAGCCTTTTATAAATAAAGAACAATGTTATATACTATTATAAAATGTTTATTCTGACATTATACATAACAAATTTAAAATATTTAATACCAAGCATGGGGTCATTTAAACTTAATTTTAATACAAAGTTATACACAGAAGACAGTCCTTTCTTTATGTTTGTTTGGGTGGCTTTAATTTTATCTAATTTTATTCGCAGCTTAAAATTTAAATCGATACCCAAGTCCTCTATCTCCTTTTCTAACCAATAGTTTGATACATAGAGACCGTCTAGGTTTTCGAATTGTAAAATGTACCGAAGTTTGCCTCTATATTTAAAGTCTTTGATTCCGCCGACAACCAGATCCATTCCTTCGTGTAATTCTTGCAAGCTTGTGACAATCTTTTAATCGCAGCTTTCCCACTATATCCTGCATACGTATCTTGTTAAGCTTGATCGACTTCTTCTTGTCGGTATTGGAGAAATCATATTCTCCCACAGACTGTTGCGTAGTTGCATGTCCACCACTTTTGGGAATATATGGTTGTTATAGGTTGTAAGACCCTCGGTTTTAAATGATCCAAGGTTCTTTACTGAGCAAATATACAATGTTTAACGGACCCCCTTTGCGTGTGGTGTACGCAAAGATTACAGAAACCCGCATTCCTTAGTTCGTCTTTGTTATCTGCCATTTTGATAAATACGTTTTAGAATAACCTTTTAAAAATATACGGATTTAGTACCATCCTTTTCCAAGGACGCCTACATAACTAAAGAGTCTTTTTTACTAACCACAAATGCATACAACTTGTAGAAACCAGATGTATCTAAGTCAGTCCATCGACACATAAAATAATCTTTTAATTCTTCCTCATTTTCTCTAATAAGATGTTCTTTGTCTAACACATCTTTGTATTGATCGCGTATTGTCGCAGTGTTTTCCATGTAGTCCAATTTTCGCCTTTTTGCATCCATTTCCTCTAATTCCAGTTGTCTTTTCCTTCCACTTACAGCGTATGGTATACATAATGGGGCAATTTCCTTTAGCGTAAACGGATAGAGTTTACTACCAATATTTACGCGTTGTCGTACAACCTCTGGACGAATGTTAGGCGTATCTATCAATCCCAAGTCCGAAGTACTATTTCTTTTGGAATTGTAGAATATGGTGTTGCAGATTGTGTAAAATATGTACTACCTGCTTTAATGTAGCACTTGTGTAAGATTTTTATTTTATCTTGGTTGTCTTCCTCCTCTACTATCTCCAAATAATTTACAGGTAAATAGTTAAAACTAAAGCCAGCACATACTTTATCAATTTTCCTTTCCTCTGGTTTTTGGACAACTTAATTTGCAAGCCTGTCAATTTCTTTGTATTGCCATTCCCCAATACACGTACTGTAGCAGGTTATTATACACTAAACAGCAGCTATTTTGTAGCTTGTCCGATAGCTTACTCCACATTTTGGTAAGTGGTACCGAGTACATTGGCGCCTTTAGGAAGTATAACACTATCTTCCAATAAGGTTAAACAGTCTTTTAAGGTTTATACACCGTTCCGCACTGACATAGCTTCCAATTGCACAGTTGTATATTGTCGCTTCCAATCGCGTAATACCATGTTCTTTGGCCAGTAGACGCAAATGTTTCCCTTAAACGTACATCTGGACAACGTAAAAATCTAGTATATGATTGCCAAGTTGTTTATTAACACCAGGACTTGTTATCTGGCACACAAATTTGTTGTAAATCTTAATTCTTGCATTGGTTGTTAGCCATGTTAAACAATCAATCCCACCAGTTTTATCGTTGTCAACTATAATATTACACTTTTCTTCGTATTCTCCCTTATAGCAAAAGTTATGCTTTGTGGTTAAATAATTACACATCTCCATCTTGCTAAATATGCCTGCAAAATCTTGGGTTACATCCATGTCAAAAGATAGAAATAATCTTTTCGACTTCGTCTAATATATCTGGTAGTTCCTCAATAAAGTTTCCAACTTAACATCTGCTAGTTCCACTTTGTATGGAACACATATAGGATTTTGGAATTTTTATTAATGCATTCGAGGTCTTCTTTTCCGATAATTTCTTTTACTCTCTGGCCTATCTTGTTACTGCTTTCCAGAAAACAGGCTTAGCTTTAACACCATGCCTAGCGAAACAAATCGGTCGAACTTTCTTCGTAGATAGCTGTTAAATGCACCACAAATTTCTTTTTAGGATAAACATCCTTTTTTGTTTGCAGATGCTTGTTCGGTGTCAGAAAGGTCAAATTTTAACCAACATTATATTGTCACAAAATGGTTCTGTAATTGGTGTGTGTGTAGTCCGCCAGTCAGCATCTTTTCGCCTTCGACATAACAAATATTACCAATATCTGTCACCAGATTATTGTTGCACATATTTTCTGCCAACAGCCATAATCCAAATCGCTCATTTGTCGGTTTCACTTTATTCCCAAGTTGAGAAACGTTAATCACCTTGGAGACGCTTATGTTTACCGTTCTAGCTACCGTCAAATACTAAATTGAATACGAAAATTTGTTCCTTATGTATCCTACAGAGTGGGGCGTATATTACCGAAAATAGTCGAATATGTTGTTAAAAATGTCTTACTATAACTAAGCTCACCCAAAACTACTTCCTTATATACCAAATTTAATCTCCTGCTCACATAACCACATAACCACATGACCATATGACCATGACCACATGACATGACCATATGACCACATGACCACATGACCATATGACCACATGACCATGACCATGACCACATGACCATATGACCACATGACCATATGACCACATGACCATATGACCATGACCACATGACCACATGACCATATGACCATATGACCACATGACCATATGACCACATGACCATGACCGCATGACCATATGACTTGCTTTTTGTGTGTTTCTCATTAAAACCCATTAGCACTAATTGCTTTTTAATGAGTTTTCCATTAAAAACCAAGTGTGGACCTAGGTTAGATAAAGGAAAATTAATAGGTTGGGTCAGCGCCGCGGCACTGGCTAACCTGTGGCTATCAACCAATCACGAACTCGTGCGCAATATGTGCTGTGAGCGCTGGGCGTCGCTGATCGTCTGTGTCGCTGATCGTCGTTCATATGGTCATGGTCGTGTCATGTTCATGGTGGTCATGGCTCAGTGCTGTGGTCGCTGTCATGTGTTCATGGTGGTCATGATGTTTATCGGTCTGCAGTTAGTGACGGGTGTGGTGTTTCGACGTTCGGCGTCTGTGGGATTGGAACAGACATCAGTATGTTGACGGTCTGACAGGTGGCGTCTCAGGTGACTGGCGCTGGCTGAGGTGGGCCTCGTTTGTGTCTGTTGCGCAAGGTCTGGTGACAGTGTTGGTATGTCGGGCGGGGACGGACTGTGTTTCTGACGCTGTTGGTTCGACGGCGTCTGGCTGGCTGTTTGTCTAAAGTTGCTGCTGATCTGTCGTCGATGGTCGTTAGCTCCGTTTTCTCTGAGCGCGTATAACCGGAAAGGTATCGACCTCGAATCGTGTTTCAAATCTGTGTTCCTCGTGGAACAGATGGTGGGGATTGGAGGCAGATATGTGAACGAGGTCGAGACATCTTTGGGTGGATGTGACAGATGGTGTGGATGATGTGTCAGCATCTATGAGGTGAAGAGGGTGTTATGGTTGACGGCTGCGAGGATGTGGCTGGTGCAGGTGGTTACAGTGGGCCAATGACGGGGTGTCAGGTGACGGCGATCATGCTGGTGCGTTGTCCGGGAAGCGTTGCGTCTGCTGACAGGCGTGGTGCGCGTTGAAGGCGGTGGATGGTGTCGTGCGCGGGTAAACCGGGGCTGTTTAACCGGTGAGATATTGCTGCCAGCTGCAATGTATCGGACAAATGATAACTGCTGTTGTGGTGTATCGGAGACACTGACGTGGGGTGTTGGGTGGGTCGGAAAAGGAGAAGGTGATTGATGCTTTGGCTGACCTGTGTGATGGAGGTGGGAACAGATAAAAGTCTTGAGTCTACGATGAAACGGGTGGCTGTGTTTGACCAGTCTTGAAATGTTCAGCTGGGATGATGATGTTTGGTCGTCGATGGCGCGCGTGATGGTGTCTGTCGGTTGCGCAAAGCCCCGTGCCATGCGCTGTGGTGGATGTGGAAATGGATGGGCGGTGGATGCGTTGCTGCGGACGCAGATGTCAATGTGTGATGAATCATGTGGAAATGAGGAAGGAAAGATATGTTGTCGATGAACGACAACATCTGGTTCTGGTGATGCGTTGGGGAAAGACTCTTTGGTTATGTGGGCGTCACTGAAAGAGTGCTCCGTATGACAAAGGTTATTCTAAAACGTGTTATCAAATGACGAACAGGGCTGGAGAATGCAGTTCACGTCTTGCGTACCAAAGGTGGAGGCTGCTGTGTCATGGGCTCGAGGGTCTGATGACCATGTTCTGGTGGTGGATTTCCTCAAGCCGTGAGGGTCGATCAGCGGCCATGCGGGCTGGTGCGGAGCTGGGTGGGTGTGCAGAGAGGTGAGGCTTGTGTCAGGAATCGGGCATGGCAGGCAGGCTGTTGCAGGTCGAGCTGGACGTGTCAGGCGTTGAGATGGAAAAGATGAGTTCAGCTGAAAATAAAATGAGGTCTCAAACAAACTGTTTGATGACCATGTGCGGCATGTTGTGTTAATGTGTCAGAATGCGCGTATGTGGTGTTCTTTGTTATAACTGTGAACACTCGCTGTCGATCCATGCGCTGAGGTGAGAATGCTGTGGTGTGTGCATGCGGGGCTGGGCGTCACGCGGATGATCTGGTGACGTCAACCTGTCGGATGATTATCGTGCTGCCTGCGCGTACGGGTTGCATGCGGTGGTTTATCGAGGAGATGACGCATCATTCTAATGGTCACGCGTGGTGAACAGATAGTTGTTTATGTTTATATATTGGTACAGATTCTCCACCTTCTCGCTTCCGGTGATGTTGACGTGTGTTCACGTGTTATCGCGAAAAGGCGGTCTGCATGTAAAGATGTTAAACAAAGTGCATGAAATGTGGGTGACAATAATGATGGTGGGTCGTTTGCTGTACAGCGGTGAAAGTTGTCTCTGTGGGCGATCTGACAGTTGTCAAGGTTGTGGTCGCGGGGTGACGTTGAACCTGTGCTGTGTGGGCGACTCTGGAAGGTCAGGACGCGTGCGAGGTCTGGCTGTCTCACAAGTGAGATCTGATGACGGAGGTCAGGTGGTCTCCGGCGTGGGCAGTGTGATGGTTTCTGTGGACGGTCAAATCACTGAACATGTGTATGTCCTGGTGTTGATGCTGGGCGTGCCGGTGGTTTGCTGTTGGAAAATAAAAATGCATGCGGGTCGTGCGTGCATCGCTGGTCATCGGTTGGTGATTGTCGGTGGTTGTGCTCGAGGTGGTAATCTCGTGTTTAATGACGGTTGTGATCAGTATGGTGTGCTCGACAAGGTGTGCGATGTGTGCGAATGTGACCCTGTGGCAGACTCAGTTTCATGGCAACGTGGCGAAGGCTGCTGTGCGGTGCTGCATGTGACCGTTGCGTGGCTCAGATGTGATTGACCACGATCTCGGCCAATCTCAGCCGTGTCGTTGTCTGAAGTATCAAACTGGCGATCACGTGGATGATGTGACAGTTCTACCTGATTGGAGGACGATCGACATCTGGTTCTATCGTGCCGGTTCTGAATCGGCCGTGCGACCGACCGCTAGTGTGTAAGCTGATCGGACGAGTTAACGCGATGTGGCATAAAAATGCATCGCTCTAACAGTGGCGGTGACTGGTGTGGCCGCGTGCAGCTCTGCTGGCGCGTTGTGCTAAAAAGGTTGGGCTGGGCACGCTACGGTGATATGGTCTGTCGTAAAATGGTGAGAGTGTTGATCGCTGGCGCCTGCGCGGTGAATGCGTGTGTTAATTGTGTGGTATCTGTGGCTGGGTGTTCGGTGGTTTAAAGTGTTTTTGATTCCGTGCTGGCGACGACGGCTGCACTGCTGGTTGCACGATCCTTCCTGTTGTGGAGACGTTTTCCGTGTTTCTGGCTGGCATTCGCACGACTCGCGGTTATCTGATTGACACTGCATTGACGAGCGGCTGACGTCGTTGGTTATGAACATTCGTTCGGTTTCATTCTGAGGGCATAAATCAGGCTGCTGGGTGGTGCTGGATGGATCAGTCGTTGCAAGTCAATGGAAGTCCGGTTTGTCTTGCAATGCTGCGTTCGAAGGATGGCGGGCAGATGGTGGTGGCATCGCGGGGTTAACGTCCGTCTGCGCGGTCGTGGGTCTGCGGTCGCTGAGGAATGGGCGGCGGCGGCGGCGGCACGGCGTAACAGGCGTCGCTCACAGCCTGGTGGTATGCGTTCGTGGAAAAACTGACGCGAGCAACTGGTGCACATCGGTTCTGGCATGAAACGTTTATCGCATAAAGAACGCCGGTGTCGAATATGAACGTAAAGATAAAGCCTTCAATGCAAGAAACCAGCGTATCGCAATGCTTGCTCAACCAGTTGAGCCATCTGATGCAGTTAATAAACAATATGTAAATGAAAAATTGGATAAGCTTGTATCTGACTTTAAAACGTTTATACAGTTTTTTATTAATTTGACTGCAACTTCTGAGACAAATGAGAAGGAGCTCGGTCTTGCAATAGCATCGATTTACGAGGCGTCACCAGCAGCTATAAAAAACAAATACTACAAACCAAAGCTTCAGTTTATGTCAAAGGTGCAATTGGATAAAGATAACCCTATTAGTTTAGCAACAGTGTTAAGCAAAATGAGTAAGAAATCATCGTTAAGGAATTATTTAAACCTGCAAGAAAAAATTTTCAGCGTCGTCATACAAATCTGAAACATGTGAAACGTGATCTTATCCAATCGGACTTGTGCGAAATGCAGCCTTACTCGCGTGTGAACAATGGGTACAGATATATTATAATAGCAGTGGACTGTTTCACAAAATATGCTTTAGCTGAACCTTTAAAAAATAAAACTGGATCAGAAGTTACAAATGCTATGAAAAAAATATTGGACAAAATGCTGCAAGGATAAAATAACTTAAAATCAATCTACAAACGGATTTTGGGAAAGAGTACTACAACCGCTGGTTTAAAAATCTTATGCAAAAATGTAAGATAAACCATTACTCTACGTATTCCGCAATCAAAGCTAGCATGGTCGAGCGGTTGATTAGAACAATCAAAACAAATTGTACAGAAGATTTTACTTGCAAGGCAGTCATAAATGGGTGAATATTTTGCCTAAGGTTATGGAAGAATACAATAATACACCGCATCGGGCTATTAACATGACACCTATGGAAGCAGAAGAACATCCGGAAAGAATAAAACTTTACACCGCTAACAGCGTTTCTAAAAGTTACAAGAAGTTGTATAAGGTTGGAGACATTGTGCGTATATCAAAATATAAAGCAGTATTCGATCGAGGATTTCTGTACTGAGTACAGAACTATTCAAAATTGTTAAAGTACAAAAACGAGACCGACAACCTATCTGCTACAAGATTTGGAAGGTCGGCCAATTCTAGGTGCTTTTACGAAGATGAAATTCAGCTTACAGCAGCACCCTGACACGTACTTAGTGGAAAAAGTTTTACGGAAACGGAAGCACGGACGCGAATTATTAGTGTCGTGGTTGGGGATGGTAAAGTTGGATTAAGAAAACAGACTTGCTTTAGTATCATCCAAATAATTACCTGGATGAAAAATCATAAAAGGAGGAGTAAAGTCCCTTAACTGGATATATAGGAGAGATTTGCTTAGAACCCCATTCCCTCTGTGATTTGAAGCAGGAAGCATGTGTTTCATAATCGATTTACAAGGATATCAATACAAAACTAGTGATTTCTATTGCAAGGAGATTGCCATTTTGGATGTAGCGAATAATGTAATATGGCATGAGATACTGGACATGGCTGTGGAGTATAACACCCTAAGTGATGATTTCAAAAAGCAAGTTCGGTGGTTAAAGCAAAGAATCCATGGGCTTAGCTGGGATGGACAGTCCACAAGTGGATATACAAATGTAGGCGATTTGCTGAAAGAAGTCATACCACCCGATGCTATTATCTATGTTAAAGGCGAACAGAAAAGGCAGTTACTATCAAAATATTTATCAAACAACATTTTAAACATGGAAAGTGTATTCTCACTTCCAAAGCTCAAAGAATTAAGAAGATTCGGTGATAGGTACAATCACTGTTTAAACCATTGTTTGAATAATTTAAGCTGTTCTAAAGAAAACGTATTGTTATTGAGGTCTTTTGTTGATGTATTAAATTTTTAATAAAATATTTTGTGAGAATTGTTTTTTATTCTAGCAAAAGCATACCTTTAAAATTTGAAAAGAATATATCTGTAAAAGAGCGCATTACTTTGGAAAAATTAATGTTTTAAAATACAAATAAGAACCAATAACAGAATACATAATAATTGGTGTTTGCAAATAAATTCAGTTCTACTTTAATAAAAAACTGTAAACTTACCTTAAATCCTCCTTCAAAACTTTCCACAAAATAACTACGCGAAACAACGGTTTAAAATTTCGATGTACTATAACACAAAAGCGTGCGAAACTAATAGAATTCTACTAACCAGGCTGCGTTATATACGTTTTGGATCCGTTAATTATACTACTAAATGAGGTTTGTATTTTCCGTAAATACGCACTTTTCAGCACCTCGTGTTATTGGTAATCTACAAACAATTATATCTCGATTTCAAATGCACAAACATAATTAATAGAAAGTCCAAGAAAAGAAATTATAAACAGCATTCAAATGTTCGTTAAGAATTTAAAATATTTGCTGGATTACAAATAAATACAAATGAATTAATACTACATTGAAAGTTTCCGGAATTTGCGTTATAATGCTTCTACCGCGTCACGCCTAGCAAAATATATTTATCTTAAAAGAGTGACTACCCTGCGTATAATAAATACAATATAACACTTGTCAACAAAAAAAGTTGTAGGGAAAATTAAAGACGTATTTAATGGGGGTCCAGTATTAGAATTTGTTGGTAATAGGGCTAAGTCCTACTGTAATGTAGGCGAGAAAGATACGATTAAAAAGATTAAAGGGGTTTCACGAATTGTAGTTAAGTAAAACCGAGGGTCTTACAACCTATAACGAGCATATACCTCCAAAAGGGGTAGGCATGCAACTACGCGGCAGTGCGCGGGAGAATAAGAATTCTCTCCAATAAGAAATTAAAGTTTCCATGTACGTAGCACCAGTCATTGGGTAATGGTCGAAATGTGGGACCTATAAAGGCGATTATTAATTGTGGTTTAGAAAATAGTAGTTTTCGTGGACTAAATAAAATAGCTTAGACTGGTTAATGTATATGGTTACATACTCTCGTACACATCCACAAACATCTGTTTACGTCCACAATGGTGATACCGGTGGTTTTTGTTTAACAAATAGTAGGAAAGATACGTCAGGTGTTAGTGCGTGGAAGCCCATAGGATCGCTGGATTCAAAAAGAACGGTGCGGTGGGATGTATGGTGGTTCCCCGTTACAATAATCGAAAGTGGTTAATCGGTCGTATTAGATGTTTAAATAAGCGAAAGTGTAAAGGCCTACATAAACAAAAATTTAATTAACCGACAAAAAAGTGTGCGATGTGCTACACTTATAAATAAAGTATGGAATGGTGCTTTTTAGCGGCCCTAGCAGTAAAAAGGGCGACTGACTTTTCCAAGCAACTACAAGAATAGCAGTAGCGCAGAGAAGGGGTATGCATGTATTATACAGTTGCTGCAAAATATGTTAGTTTACGCGTAGCTCGGATGTGTAATTGACCACGACTTAAAGATCCTCGGAGGTTTAAAATTCTCAGCCCATTGTCGTTCGAAAATGTTTGGAAATTATCAAAACGGTAGCGGGTCGAAGTTTAATGGATGATTGACCGAGTTTTTCTACCTTTACGAGGGAATTGGAAGTTGACAGACATCGAGCATCTAATTCTCTATTTGGACGATATCGAGTACTTACCGGTTCTAGAAATCAATACGTGCGGCCGACCGCTATGCGAAAGTGTAAAAGCCTACAGAAGCATAATTATCAGACGAAAAGTGCGCGATGTGCTATAGAAAGTATAAAAATGGTGCTTTGCATCGCTCCTAACAGTAAAAAGGAGAGTGACTTTTTCTAGCAATTACAAGAATAGCAGTAGCGCGGCGAAGGGGTATGCATCTCTTATACAGCGCATTGTTGCTATAAAATATGTTAGTTTACGGGAAGCTCGAACGTACACAAATTAAATTTTAATCTATAATTAACCACAGTCGTAAAAATGGGAAATTAATGGGTAATTTGAATACGGCTAAGCATATACTTTCGCTTGGTGATTCATTTGGAAAATATTCAAGCCTATCATTTCCTAAAGTATGACGTAGAAGTTATTTAAAATTAAATTGTTGTAAGTATCCTGTAGACAACAAGTTGGTATTTTCTTAGTAATGGTTTAAAGTGTTTTTGGTTATAGTAGCACTGCATCTTCTACAGCACGACTTGCAGACAACTTGTGTGCGTGTGCTACCGCTCTTTGGATTTTTAATATGCACACGATCCGTATAACATGGAAGACGTTTTCCGGTGTTTCTACTAACGGCATTCGCACCATCGACGAAGCGGACCAGGTGCATGCATTGGCGCTAAATGTATTGGACGAGCAGCGAGGATTATGACGTCATTTAGTTCCCGCCGAATCCTCAACTTCGTTCGGATGTCTTCGAAACCTTCGGTTTGCATTCTATAAGGAGCATAAATCAGGTACGCTGGAGTAAATTCTTTAGTTATAAGTTAGTTCGTTTACAAGTCAAGTCTTAGAGTGCGGATTTTGTTTTGTACTAAACGTTTTAAATGCGAGCCGTGTCACGTCTACTTTACCAGAAGGGATGCTCTCAAACGGCACCAGAACAAATGTCGTGGTGTAACATCGCCTAGGTTGCTTATACATCCGTCTGCAGCAAAGTTCTTTAACTGTGGGTCTTGCGGTATCGCTTTTACGAGAATGGGCAACTTACAGCGACACAAGGAAAACAGCACGGCATGTCATTAAGCCGTAAACGTTCAGCTCCGCCAGCTGTTAAAGGGCCTTGTACGAAACAACCACGAATTATGTGTAAAGTATGCGATTTCGAAATGGAAAAGACTA
The DNA here is from genome assembly GCA_036346225.1 of Platerodrilus igneus. Lineage (NCBI taxonomy): Eukaryota > Metazoa > Arthropoda > Insecta > Coleoptera > Lycidae > Platerodrilus > Platerodrilus igneus. The sequence goes on from JARFIW010001568.1 coordinate 150,619, forward strand.
CCTATGCCGCACACTTGAGAAGCAACAGACAAAAATGCATCAGTTACCGCTACTAGCGACGATGGTGTAGAAATGGTTAGTACAGCGTTTAACAACCGTATGGCTAGCTATCGCATAAAGAACGCCAGTGTCGACGATGGAGTGTCCGAGTTTCTTTGGAAGCAGAAAGAGCGATTTATTCGATTAATTAATGAAAAAAGAATACAACATACAGCAATAAAAGTCTACTGCGAACTCTACGGCGTTTACACCAAAATGGGGGAAGAGAAGTCCGATGTGAAACTTTAACACAAAAATGTGGTTATAACGTCTTCTAGTAATCTGGAAAATATGTACGAGGTCTTAAGCGAAACCATGCGAACAAAATCAGAGGAATTTGAAACATGCGGGTCCGGTTGGTCTTTGGAAAAAGTGCTCTATTTAGAAATAAATATTAATAAGTACAAGCCGATATGAGAAGTTCTAGGTTAAGAATAAAAAATTGTGAATATGTATTTAGAAATGTGGTTTACAAAATTTAAACTGTATTAGTAAAAATTGTCTGTAATAAAAAGTTTTAAGAGGCCAATCCAAGCACGCAAAGGAAATTTATAATTTAGAGGGTGTGTGTAAAATGGTAAGGGGTGGCCCTATTTTAAATCTGTTTACGGATTCGGATTCTACATAAAATTCTATACTAACAAGATGTGCTACATGTATAAAAAAATTTATAAGGATGGTCAAAAGTCACTACAGGTAAGAAATCTTAAAAATGGGGTAGCTGCCTTGGGGGGTGATGCAATCTAAAAAATTCCTAGAGGTTCGGGTAGCTGAGAAAATTTATAAGCACGCTCAAAAGTCACTACAGGTAAGAAATCTTAAAAATGGGGTAGCTGCCTTGGGGGGGGGGGAGTATGCAATCTAAAAAATTCCTAGAGATTCGGGTAGCTGAGAAAAATCTAATATTAATTAATACCAAACAAGATAGGTTTATCTCGTGGGTGAAAATGTGGAGAAAGATTTATCTCGCGGGTGGAAAGAATGCGGGTGTGACGTAATGAAAATGGTTGTGGGGGTGTCCGAGCAAGGAGGAGAGCAAGGAGGAGTCAGGAGGAGATTCTTAAAAAATAAGACTTTATAGTGCGAATTTACATGTAAATTTGGTCCAGATGTGGGAGCAAATGAGGGATTTGGGAGCAAATGAGGTTCCAGAATCCTTGATTTTACCCTACTTGGATCCTAAAGAAGATAGTGATTGTGTTAATAAGAAATCTGTAATCAAGCTCGTGAATCAAGCCTTTTCATACTGCCTAAAAAGTTCTGATGATATACAACGTAAAGATAAAGCCTTCAATGCAAGAAACCAGCGTATCGCAATGCTTGCTCAACCAGTTGAGCCATCTGATGCAGTTAATAAACAATATGTAAATGAAAAATTGGATAAGCTTGTATCTGACTTTAAAACGTTTATACAGTTTTTTATTAATTTGACTGCAACTTCTGAGACAAATGAGAAGGAGCTCGGTCTTGCAATAGCATCGATTTACGAGGCGTCACCAGCAGCTATAAAAAACAAATACTACAAACCAAAGCTTCAGTTTATGTCAAAGGTGCAATTGGATAAAGATAACCCTATTAGTTTAGCAACAGTGTTAAGCAAAAATGAGTAAAGAAATCATCGTTAAGGAATTATTTAAACCTGCAAGAAAAAATTTTCAGCGTCGTCATACAAATCTGAAACATGTGAAACGTGATCTTATCCAATCGGACTTGTGCGAAATGCAGCCTTACTCGCGTGTGAACAATGGGTACAGATATATTATAATAGCAGTGGACTGTTTCACAAAATATGCTTTAGCTGAACCTTTAAAAATAAAACTGGATCAGAAGTTACAAATGCTATGAAAAAATATTGGACAAAATGCTGCAAGGATAAAATAACTTAAAAATCAATCTACAAACGGATTTTGGGAAAGAGTACTACAACCGCTGGTTTAAAAATCTTATGCAAAATGTAAGATAAACCATTACTCTACGTATTCCGCAATCAAAGCTAGCATGGTCGAGCGGTTGATTAGAACAATCAAAACAAATTGTACAGAAGATTTTACTTGCAAGGCAGTCATAAATGGGTGAATATTTTGCCTAAGGTTATGGAAGAATACAATAATACACCGCATCGGGCTATTAACATGACACCTATGGAAGCAGAAGAACATCCGGAAAGAATAAAACTTTACACCGCTAACAGCGTTTCTAAAAGTTACAAGAAGTTGTATAAGGTTGGAGACATTGTGCGTATATCAAAATATAAAGCAGTATTCGATCGAGGATTTCTGTACTGGAGTACAGAACTATTCAAAATTGTTAAAGTACAAAAAACGAGACCGACAACCTATCTGCTACAAGATTTGGAAGGTCGGCCAATTCTAGGTGCTTTTTACGAAGATGAAATTCAGCTTACAGCAGCACCTGACACGTACTTAGTGGAAAAAGTTTTACGGAAACGGAAGCACGGACGCGAATTATTAGTGTCGTGGTTGGGGGATGGTAAAAGTTGGATTAAGAAAACAGACTTGCTTTAGTATCATCCAAATAATTACCTGGATGAAAAAATCATAAAAGGAGGGAGTAAAGTCCCTTAACTGGATATATAGGAGAGATTTGCTTAGAACCCCATTCCCCTCTGTGATTTGAAGCAGGAAGCATGTGTTTCATAATCGATTTACAAGGATATCAATACAAAACTAGTGATTTCTATTGCAAGGAGATTGCCATTTTGGATGTAGCGAATAATGTAATATGGCATGAGATACTGGACATGGCTGTGGAGTATAACACCCTAAGTGATGATTTCAAAAAGCAAGTTCGGTGGTTAAAGCAAAGAATCCATGGGCTTAGCTGGGATGGACAGTCCACAAGTGGATATACAAATGTAGGCGATTTGCTGAAAGAAGTCATACCACCCGATGCTATTATCTATGTTAAAGGCGAACAGAAAAGGCAGTTACTATCAAAATATTTATCAAACAACATTTTAAACATGGAAAGTGTATTCTCACTTCCAAAGCTCAAAGAATTAAGAAGATTCGGTGATAGGTACAATCACTGTTTAAACCATTGTTTGAATAATTTAAGCTGTTCTAAAGAAAACGTATTGTTATTGAGGTCTTTTGTTGATGTATTAAATTTTTAATAAAATATTTTGTGAGAATTGTTTTTTATTCTAGCAAAAGCATACCTTTAAAATTTGAAAAGAATATATCTGTAAAAGAGCGCATTACTTTGGAAAAATTAATGTTTTAAAATACAAATAAGAACCAATAACAGAATACATAATAATTGGTGTTTGCAAATAAATTCAGTTCTACTTTAATAAAAAACTGTAAACTTACCTTAAATCCTCCTTCAAAACTTTCCACAAAATAACTACGCGAAACAACGGTTTAAAATTTCGATGTACTATAACACAAAAGCGTGCGAAACTAATAGAATTCTACTAACCAGGCTGCGTTATATACGTTTTGGATCCGTTAATTATACTACTAAATGAGGTTTGTATTTTCCGTAAATACGCACTTTTCAGCACCTCGTGTTATTGGTAATCTACAAACAATTATATCTCGATTTCAAATGCACAAACATAATTAATAGAAAGTCCAAGAAAAGAAATTATAAACAGCATTCAAATGTTCGTTAAGAATTTAAAATATTTGCTGGATTACAAATAAATACAAATGAATTAATACTACATTGAAAGTTTCCGGAATTTGCGTTATAATGCTTCTACCGCGTCACGTAAGGTAATTTAGGTAATTGATGTAGAATATCAATATGTAATAAGACCCATTTACTTTCACTCTAATTATTATTTGAACAGTACTTAATCTGGTTTATTACATTTTGTTAATTCTGAATTTAGGTAGTTAATGATGTCATACACAAATCAATTAATATTAGAATCTAAATCGGTAATTCACTAATTAACATGACTGGTATCTAGCGAAAGTTGTAGCACGCATTTTCAATTACGAATGCATTCTTCTTTCATTACAGGAGAAATTCCATAGATTTCATACCATTATTAACCACGCGATCCTTACACCAAAAGTCGACCTTGCCATTTCTACATTATTGTTAAGCATGCATTGGAATTTTTGGATGCGGTAATTTCTTGTTTAAAGTAACTTAGTTAAATAAAGTGTAATTTAGAATTCATAAGTGATTGTATAGTCAGTTATTACAATTGAAAACACATTCAGGGAATAATTTATTTGCTCTATATATTTTACAGTAGCGTTTCCGGACAAAACCTTCTGCTTTTAATTAATTAAAAGCATGCAAGTTTCTAGTGTATATTCCTAAATAGAAAATAAGTAGTTGATGTACCGTTGAATGGAGTTCATCCTTGTTTACACAAATTTCAGATCCTGCGAACTAGCGTCTTTGTTAATATTATTTAAAAAAATCAATACGTTAGATGGATAAGGTGTTCAGTGGCGGCTATTTTATCAATAAATTTTATTTAATATGTTTAGTTTTTTATTTTCAACACCAAAATTCTAAGGTTCACAAAACAATTTCTACAACCGGTTTTAAGACGTTGAAAAAGAGCTAGCAGCGGAGATCTGAAAATTAGAAATAAAAAGATTCGGGTAGCTGAGAAAAATCTAATATTAATTGATACCAAACAAGATAGGTTTATCTCGAAAGATGCATTGGCTAGACGAGGAAAACTATTTGTTAGTTTTGCTTATAAAGCAAAGGCGAAATTTAGAGGTTTGAGAGCTTTAAAGTGTAACTTTGTAAGGAGTAGTCCGATTTTAAATCTGTTTACAGATTCAAATTCTGCGTAAAATTTTAGACTAACAAGATGTATCGCATGACTAAGAAAATTATAAGAACGCTCAAAAGTCGCTACAGGTAAAAAATCTTAAAATTGGGGTAGCTCCCTTGGGGGTGATGCAATCTAAAAAATTCCTAAAGATTCGGGTAGCTGAGAAAAATCTAATATTAATTGATACCAAACAAGATAGGTTTATCTCGAAAGATGCATTGGCTAGACAAAGAAAACTATTTGGTTCAGATGAAAGATAAAAAAATGGCTAGTCGAAGAAAACTTTTTGGTCCAGAATGTTAGCGGTAAAAAAATCTTAAAAATAGGTTTATCTCGTGTGTGGAAATGTGGATGCTCATTTATCTCGAAAGATGAAAAATGGTTAGTCGAAGAAAACTTTTTGGTCCAGATGTGTGAGGAAATGTGGGATTCTGGAGGAAATGTGGTGCTGATTACGCCATAAATACACTACTTTCAATTGTTTGGTTTTGTCACATACCACCGCCTACTATTATAAAACGATATCATTTTAACTCTAGTACCACCATAATTAATAATTTGTGACAAATGCTGTTTGTGTACATTATAAAATGTGTATTGTACTTTTCATAAAGTAGAAATCAAATTTTTGCCCTGTTGGGATTACCAAACGTTAAAGAACATACAAATTTAGTTATTTTTACAATTTAGGATAGTTTTGCATTTTTTTATAGACATGTGGCATATCTTTGAAAAGGTAATTTTAAGGCGCATAATATTCACTTAATATTCAAAATGGCGGCCATAAGAAAAACAAAAGTTGTGGGCGTTTCCTCGAAAACAAAAGACAGCCGAATGATTCTGTTTATGCTAAAATACTCCTTTTAGAAAAGTGTCTTAATAATGTGCAAGTCTTGTGATGGTGCGACTTATGATTCATGTTTTATTATCAAAAAACAAAATCCGCCATTTTTAGTTTTCTTCGAATATCTCCAAAACCAGACAACTTACACCAATTTTGTAAACGGATACAAAACTGGCCTGGATTCCTCCAAATCTTTCCCCATTTAACCCAATTTCTATCTCTTATAATAACTGAAATCACAATGCAGAGACTCGAAATTTGGACACACTGTATAGCGAGATAGAGATGGAGCCATGGAAACATGGAAAGATAGAGAGATAGAGGGATAGAGAGGTGGAGAAATAGTGAGATAGAGAGATAGAGAGAAATGAAGAGATAGTGGGATAGAGAGATAGTGAGATAGAGAGATATAGAGGTAGAGAGATATAGAATTATTGAGATAGAAAAAAGAGAGAACGAGAAAGCAAGAGAGAAGGGTAGAGAGAGGGGGTAAAGGGATAGGGAGAGAGCGTAGAGGGAATGAAGAAATACGATGATAAATAGATAAATATTGATAGAGCGATGCCACGATGGAGCAATGAAGCTATAATGCTACAGAGAGATAGAGAGATTGAGAGAGTGTAAGAGAGATGGATAAAGATAGAGACAGATAGAAAAAGATAGAGAGAGCGACAGAGAGAGATAAGCAGAGAGAGAGAGAGAGGGAGTCGGAAAGATACAGAGAGATACAGTGAGGTACAGGAAAATACAGAGGAACACAGAGAGATACAGAGTTTCAGAGAGATGCAGAAAGATACGGAAAGATTCGTACAAATGCAGGAGATCCGCAGAGATACGGAAAGATATGGAAAAATACGGAGAGAAACGCAGCGATATGAAGCGGCACGGAGAGATACGGAGTGATACGGAGAAATACGGTGTGATACGGAGAGATACAGAGAAATGTAGAGAGATGCAGTGAGCTACAGAGAGAGACAGATACGGAGATATACAAAGAGTTACGGAGAGATGCGGTAGATATAGAGTGATACAGAGAAATATGAAGAGATATAGAGAAATACGAAGAGATATGGAGAAATACAAAGAGATTCTGAGAGATATGGAAATATTCGGATAGAAACGGAGAGATACGACGAGATAGGTCAACATACGGAAAGAAACGGACAGATATGGGTAGATGCGGAAAGATATTGAGAGATACGAAGAGATAAGCAGAGATACAAAGAGATTTGGAAAGATACTTAGCGATATCGAGATTTGGAGGAATACGGAGAGATACACAGCGATACGAAGCGATACGGAAAGATACTGAGAGATACGAAGAAATATGGAGAGATATGGTTATGCGGAGAGAAACGGAGCGATACGCAGCCATTGGAGCTATACGCAGAGATATGGATAGATACGAAGAGATTCGAAGAAATACGTAGAGATACCGTGGAATAAGGAGAATACAGGTCGATACGCGGCAGATACAGTGATTTACGCAGTGATACAGAGAGAAACGGAGTAACACGGAGAGATATAGAAAAATATAGAGAGATAAAGATACGGAGATATATGGAGAAATACGGAGAGATACTTAGAGATACAGAGTGATACAGAGAGGTTCAGAGAGTTGCAGAGAGATATAAAGAGATACAGAAACGAAGATATACGGAAAAATATGTAGAGTTACGGAGAGATACTGAGATATACGGAGAGATACGGAGAGATAAAGAGGGATACGGGGAGATAAGGAGGGATACGGTGAGATATAGCGAGGCATAGCGAGATATAGCATGATGTAGCGAGATAGAGCAAGATACAGAAAGATACGGGAGATATAGAGCGATTAAGGGAAATACAAGGATATAGATGGAGAAAGTGAGACATAGAAAAACATAGAGAGACAAAGAGACATAGTGACATATAGTGACATCGAGCGACATAGAGAGGCATAGGGAGACGTATAGAGCATAAAGAGTCATAGAGAGACATTAAAAGACATAGAAAGACATGGAGAGATATAAAGACATGGAGAGATATAAACACATAGAGGGATATAGAGGAACATAGAAGTACATAGAGGGACATAGCCGCACATAGAAACACATAGAGAGACAGTGGGGGACAGAAAAGCATAAGGAGGCATGAAAAGACACAGTGAGGCATAGAGAGACATAGACATTGAGAGATATAGAGTGATGTAGAGAAATATAGAGAGATATAAAGATATAGTGAGATTAAGAGAGGTATATAGAGATATATGGAGAAATATAGAGAGATATAGAGCGATATAGAAAGATATAGAGATATAGAGGGATATAGAAAAATATCGAGAGATATAGAGAAATATAGGGGTTTCAATGAATGAGTGTCGGTCCATGAGTGGGTATGTTGATCTATGACTTGACGAATGAAGCAGTGAATGAGATTGTCGTTCGGTAAGACGGTTGGCAAATGTATTACTGACTAAGTGGGTTTGTTCGTTGGCAAGGGAATGAGTGAGTGTTGTTCGATCGCCCAGTCAACAAGGGAGCCTGAAGATAAGCTGGTGAGTATATTGGTCGGCCTGCCAGTCGGCGAATGGTTGGGTAGTCAATGCGTCGATCGGCGAGGGAGTATATGAATAGGTCGGTCGATGAGTGAGTCAGTGAATGAAAGAGTGAATTAGTGAAAATGTGTCGCTCGGCGAAATGGGGAGTGAAGCAGCGAGTGAGTCAGTGAGTGATTCAGTGAGTAATATACAACATGTGTCGATCGGTCAGTAGATCGGTTGGTCGGTGAGTGAGAATGCATGGGTGTGTGAGTCAGTGAGTGTGTCGATCGACAAGTTAAGAATGAGTAAATAGGCGAGTCAATAGGTTAGTAAAAGTGTGTCAGTGGTTGAGTTGGAAGTTAGGCGGTAGATAAGTGTGCCACTCGACAAGGGAGTGTATCAATGAATCTGTCGGCGAATTTATTGATCGGTCGATAAGTTAGCCAATAAATGAGTCGTGTATGAGCGCTTCACTGAGTGTATCAGTGTGGAGTCAGTAAATGAGAAAGCGAAAGTGAGTTAGTGTTAGTGGGGGTGTCGGCTGGTGAGTAGGTTGGTCGGTTGACTAATGAGTTATCGAGCGAATCTGAGTGAGACGATAAGTTAGTTAGCGAGTGCATCGATTGTTCGATGAAAGAATGAGACGATATGCAAATGAATCGGCGTGTGAATCATTAAATTTGTAAGTTAGTAAGTAGCTGGTTAGTCAAAGAGTGTCAGTTAGTAAGTCAAACGGCAAGTTTAGATGTGAACCCTGCGAGAGCAAGTTAGTGAGTTAGTCTGCAAGTTGGTAAGCGAGTTTTGTGGACCATTTAGTGAGCGGGTCGGTCGGCAAACGAGTCGGTGAGTGGGTCAGTGAGTGTGTTTTACGATAGGTCGTTCTGTTGCCACTCGGCAAATGAGTCAGTAAGTGTATTGGTAACAAGTGGTCGAATAAGTCATTGAATAATTTAGTGAGTGGGTTGGTCGGTTAGTTGGCCGAACGTAAAGTGAATGAGTGAGTTTCGGTCGTTCGGATAGCCGGCGAGTAAGTCTATGAATATGTTGCTCGGTCGGCGGGTGAGTGAGTGTCAATTGGTCAGTCAATAAGAGTCAGTGAATAAATGTGGCAATCGTTTGGTAGGTGAGTTAGTGGATGAGTGGTCGGTAAGTGTTGACCGGCGTGCGGCAGAATCAATCAGTGAGTGAGCGAGTGTGACAACTTGTCGGTCAGTCTGCAATTGAGTGTCCAACGATATCTCAGTGAGTGAGTAAGTGTCTTGGAACAAATTTTTTTGAAAGGGCTTAGCTATCCTCAAGTGAAACGTCTTTCGAAATGCACCAACCCCAAACGTTTATTGAAAGCCAGTGAAGCTAATTTTTCTTACATATAACTGGTCTCACGTTATGAGCAAGTGTAACGAAGTCTTCCGACATAACTAGGAGTCTATTCCTTGGGTAGAGCTATGAGAAATGGGGGGGTAAGTCGAAATCTGATTGTAAGTCAAACTTAATCCAAAACAAATAGGCGCCATCAAGTCCTGACTTATTTATGATAATTCCGTGGTATATTTCTAGGGGCGGACGTGGAAACCCAAAGAAAAAAATCGCCTTCGATGGCAAAAACTCGTCTTAACAAAATAAGACGCTGCTCCTGTAAGAAATTGTAATAATTAGATTAATAGAAAGGTGGAACACTATTTGTGTCCCGCAAACATACCTAAAGAAATATTAAAAAGATATTTTCTATATAAAATTGGCATCAAAATTCTACTCTTAAGGATATTAGTTTCCTGTTGTTAGGTTTGACCATATTTGATCAAAATAAAAAACTTTAATCTTGAACCAATAATTTACTCAAAAGATTCTCTTTTAAAACAAAATGCAATGCAACAAAATTTCATAAATAATTAAATGAGTTCGTGAACTTTAAATTAAGGTTTATCAAAATAGTTGATAATCAAACATTTTACAGCTTAGTGTAAACTTGTTACACTAAAAAGGTCCGACCCGTTCAGATCTGTTCGAGGGGATTAAATTTTAAAAACATTGTTACTCAAGTTTTTGCTTTTCTAAATTACTTGTATTAGTTTTAATTTCTATAAAAAAAAGCAGATCACAAAAATATTCTTGTTTACTCAACTTGGGCAAACGCTGCTCGAAGCATTTGTTTTCTAAAACACATCTGTCAGCAGTATACTGCAGACAAACAGGTGACGTCAGTAACACCTGTTGCTGTTACTAACGGTACAAAATGAACCACGTGTGTGGTTTCTAAAACCATCAAAATCGTGAATTATAATTTTAACACTGGAAAATTCCAGCACAACAAATAATTGAAGTTTTTATAACATTCGTACTATTGCCTAATCAAACAAATTAAAGTGTTTCCAAAGTATAAACCATCAAAAAAAGATTCTTAAAACTAACTACGAACCAAAACTGCTTTTTGTGGCATTGAAGAGGTACTTGTTATATCAAGCGGAATTTACTGTCTATTGTGTGAACCCAGCTCATCCTCAACAGCTCCTAGCACATGGAATTACTCCAGGTGTCGAATTAAATGTAGTCACAATACTTCCGTCAGCTGCTGCATTAAATTGAATCACGCTGCCTTACCAAATAACATCCTTACGTTGTGTACTAAAATGGTCTTCTATAAATTAGTCAAATTTTCCATCTTCTAAGTTGCTTTTTATAGGTTGTAATACAAAGTGGTGTTTTCAAAGTTGCATTTATTAATGTTGTTTTTGCGCTAAATAAAATATCTCTATTAAACAAATTAATAACGTTCTTAGGATACCAACCGCTATTTAAAGATGTGTCTCGACTGCTCAAAATTTATACGTAGATTGGCGGCCTGCGTTCTTTCGTGCATCTTGACTCTACAATCTCGCATGGCCGACTGGTTATCAATCGCGCTCGGACGAGCGTAGTGTCCCAGGAGGGGGCTGTCAACCAAAACGCGCTTGCAAATTGCTATCGAAGACACAGATATTTGACTATACATAGAATGCTACATAAAGATGCCGCTTTAGCGTAATACCAAAGTTGTTAAATGTATTTTACTTATTATTTTAATAAAAAGTGTTCTATAATTCTTGCACTTTTATGAACGGATTTAAGAACCAAAAAATAAAATTGTTACAGTCTATATCGGTCAAAAAGTGAGCAAGTGATGAAGTCGGTAAAAGAATGCATGGGTCAGTAGTGAGTGAGTAGTGAGCGTGTTCCGATTGACGAGTTGCGGAATGAATCAGTGAGTGATTCAGTGTGTGTTATAGTGTCGACTGGCCGTCGCATGAGTCAATGAACGAGAAATTAATTTCATGAATGAGTGCCGGTCGGTAAGTGAGTATGTCGCTCGGTACCTCGGCCGGCGGGTTAGTCAGTGAGTGTATCGGTCGACATATTAACACGGTTTCCTAACACAAAAAAAACATACACACCGTTAGCCGCAGGAGTAACCGTATTTTACCAAGACTAGACTCTGGTCGGTGAGGGGAAGTGAAAATTTGCACCAAAATACAAATAACCTAAGGTCGGCATGGTGAACAAGAGTCTTGGAGAGCGCTACCTAAATCGGAACTGTAGGCCTCCCGCGAAATCAATCTAGAAAATTTCTCACACAATCTGTAGATGCTTAACAGACATAAAAGGAAATACAATAACATATAATCGTTTACTGACACATGAACATCAACTTTACAACATAACTAGGCTTAAATTCAAGCGCTTGGGTTAATGAAACTGTATGAAGTTTATGTGCATAAAAATTATAAATAACCTTACCTTGAACTTCTATAAAATTCTCAAAAGAGTAGAGCAAATACAAAATTTTCACTAATAATTCGCTCTTAAATAACGGATCATCAATTCCTCAAAATTAAAATAATAAGGGCGGAACTACAAATTAGTTCACAATAAGATGCACGTTACCAAGCATCGAGGATCAAATTAAGAATAGAACAAATAATCACGACTCGTATTGAAGTGATAAGAAGTAGTTTTATGCACGCTATCAACATACAAGAATTAAAACTTGAATTTATGAACGAAACTTGATAAATTACAATAAGGAAATAAACCATAGGCGTCGTATTTAGAAACGAAGTATATCTAAAAATTGGGAAACGCGTTACGTAAAATTGAACCGTAACATTCCGTATTACTGAATGAGCAAGTCTGCAAGTGAGTGAGCGTTGGTGGATTAGCCAGTCAGCAAGAGGCTCAGAGAGTTATTTGGTGAGTATGTTGGTCGGTCAGCCAGTCAGCGAGCCGGCGGATAGTCGAGTATGTCGATCGATCTGTCGACGAGTGAATCAGTGAGTAAATCAGTGAGAATGTGTCGCTCGGTAAGTAGGGGATGAACCAGTGAGTGAGTCAGTGATTGGTGTAGTACGTGTACGTGTCGATCGGCCAGTAGATCGGTTGGTCGGCGAGTGCGAGTAAATGACTGTGAGCGAGTGAGAGTATGTCGGCCAGCAAGTGGTGAGCGCTTGAGTGAATGCGTCAGGGAGTCAGTGAGTGGGTGAATCAGTAAGTGTGTTGATTACGAGTTGGGAAGAGCATCGGTGAATGAGTATGCTAGTCGGCTAACCAGTCAACAAGGGAGCGTGTTGATTCATCGATCGGCAAATGTGTCAATTGGTCAGTCGGTGAATTCATCAATGAATGAATCAGTGTAGAATGAGAGTGAAGGTATTGGTGGGTGAGTTGTGGATCCAATAAGTGAGCGAGCGATAATGCTTTAGTGAGTGTTGGTAAGAGTGTAGATCGGTGAGTTGGTCGGTCGGTTGGCAAGTGAGCTGGTGTGAGTGAGGCAATAAGTGTGTCAATGAGTGTGTCGGTCGGTCAGTCGGTAAGTGTATGAGATGATAAGCAAATGAATAGGTGGATAAGTCATTTAGTGATTTAGTAGATTTGTAGTGAGTGTGTTTGCTTGCTCATCAGCGAGTAAGTCAGTGACTGTGCCGGCGAATATGTAATTGAACAAATCAGTGAGTGAGTGAGTAAGAAGTTTGGCTAGTCGGCAAGTGAGTAACCATTGTCGATCGGACGGTCGGCGAGAGTCAGTGAGTGAGTGTGTCAATTGGTCAATCGGCAAGTGAGTAAGTTAGTGAGCAAGTATGAGTTGGCCGGCAAGTTGTAGAGTTAGCTGGTGACTGAATGGATACTGTAACGGACAACGATCTGTTTATTTATTGGTCCATTGGTTTGATATATAACATCGAAATACATATATATTAAAGTTAAAGATTTTTACCGCAAATATGAAAAAGAAAATATTACTCATATCAAACGGGAGTTCGAGTATTGATTTATTTAAATCGATCTTTTCTTCAAAACCGTTTCCTATACGTGGCTTATTTACAAAATTCCAAAGATAATTCAAATAAAATGCACTTGTAGGTATTTATTAAAATATAATCTCGATAATCAATCAAAACGATAAAATTGTTATTTTCTCTAACGCTAGCTGTTAATATGTAGTATTTGTATAATTATAAATTTGTAAGACGCATTAACAACACAAAAACTAAACGAAGACTGGAATTTTTGATTAAACACTAAATAATTTTAATAACAAATGCCTCTACTATCGAAGCAATTGATGCGAGTATAAATCGTTTTACGTAAAATTGGAAGCTTAGGCCTTGAACGATAATACATTTTTTAAGAAATTCAAATAACTTTAAAATTGAACAACGATCAATAAACACTCAAGGACAACTCACGTGGTTGTTGACGTGTCTAAATACTATGACAATAGACCGAAACAAAGTTTTATTGCATTTAACTAATTAATTATTTGGTGACAGTGGTTTCCACAACATAAAAGTTGTTTATAAATATAACGTAAACTATATTAGCGTAATTATAAAATATGATTATAGAATTTGGGTGAAAATGTTATTAAACCTGAAAACTAAGTTAATTTTATTTTTATGCATTACTTCACTCCGTGATGTACCAATTTTAATTGAACACTCAATTCAACAAGAATTCTATGTGAGTATAGAATTCGCCAAATAAAGACTAAATGCAACATTTTATTCAGATGCACATTATTATATTAACAAGTCTATTTATGTCTTTATACGACAATGGTACTGCTACAGTAATGTGCGATTTAAGAACAAATAATATTTTGTTTAGAACAAATCGCATTCTTAAGTGACTTTTAAAACCAAACTATACAAAGATCGATAACTATTAATACGTATAAATACATAGGGACTTGTATATGCGGAGCGAAAGAATCTGTTCTCCATAACGTACCTAAAATTATATGTTATGGCAAAATCAGTAGTTTAATTACTGGCTGGATTCAGACGCAAACACACCATTGAATTGATGCGCTTCTATCCCTTCCATGCTACTGCAATGTTGCCAATAATAAGAGGCCACATTGCACGATAATTATAACATTTACTGAAGGAAAAATATATAGAGGTCTCTTCGTATTATCCGTAGGATGTATCAAAAACGCTAGCGCCAGTGGTGAATGCAAGGAACTAAAACCCCTGAAATCATAAAAACAGGAGTAGTGACCTCCACAAAAATTTTTGCAGTTATGCTCTATGCACCCTATAGATTACTTACATGCACGAAATTATTAATTACGCCATGGCCTCCGATTTTGGAGTCCATAGCGTCATATATAAGGTCTCAACGTATCGTAGCGCAGAGTTAGTACAGATATATATTTATATATATATATATATATATATATATATATATATATATATATATTTCTTAACACTTAACAAATCTATTTCAATAAAAATAAACATTTTAGTAACACTGTGGTGACATAATATAGCATGGTGACATCATTATTAGGTTAGGATCTAGAGTTCTCTACATCTAAGTGGTTTTAAAAGATCAAAAATAAATATAAACGAAGCGATTTCAAAACACCCTGTATAAAGGAACAACCAGAAATTACGTGCGGAAATTATATTAGTTGATTCATTTTTAAGTATTTGGTATTAACAAAATTTTATAAATAATTAATGAAATTTAAGTAGGTTTGCAAAGAAATTGAATGGTAGAAGCCAATGCCATTAATTTATTAATTAATTTGAATTTATATGAACGATTACTGATGTATAATATGCATAAAAGCGTTTAAAAACCCGGTAATACCAACATTAGAGGCGTTGCTAACGTACAAATATATCAGGAGGGTTGAAATACGTGGAAAATCCAAATCGTAGAAGTGTTATTTAAAATGTTACGATTGAACACCTGCGTATTTTTAAATGTCAAGTTTTGATAAATTCTGGAGACAACAAACAAAGATTCTACGTATATTGTAAAACCGTCGCATGCGTTCTATAGAAATCCTAATGAAGGGGTTATTTAACGCACGTAGACAGTCCACGTGTGTAAACAGTGAACAAACAAGGATATCGATTTTTCAACCACTTAAGCAAGGTTAGACCGAGACGTACAAAACGTATAAGCATGAGACCACAATAATATAGGAGGGATTTGAGAAACGTCATTAAGTCTACGATTGGTCGATATGTTAGTTCAACTTGATATAGACACGAAGATAGTGTAGCGTAATTTTCTTAAAAATTTATAACGAGGTACTGAAATTCGCGGATTTGAAAATTGGGGTTGAGTGCAAAATTGTCAGAATGTGTTGTTGTGAGCGGGATTTCGGATAACTGGGGGCCTGGAGAGGTTACAGTCGAAAGACATAAATACTCGAGAGGACTAGGACTCGCTCTCTTGTCTTTTAACTTCGTGCCTTATTATTTCGATCGTCCCGAAAGCACGTATGAATGTTAACACAAGTTGTAAGTATTAACAAATAATTTAAAGTGTATTGCTTAGTGATAGCCTTTAAATTAATTAAACCGCAGTTAGTGTACCGAAATTACTTATTTTAATTTGAGGATCACCTATAATTTTATCAACTCGTGTCGGGACATTAAATAACGTAGATTACTGAGAAAGACGTATAATTGGAATAAAATTTGGAATTTGGTTACATCGAGAAGGCGGCGTTGGCGGATCTATTTCGATAGAGTTCGTCTAGTAATAGCGAGGACGACCTGCAGACCTGGTAGAAAATTACATGGCATCATCTACAGAGCGAAGATCTTCTAGAAATTCCAGGTAACCATTTAAAATTGTGATTCCTATAACTGTAAATATTGGGGTGGCGTATGAGAGTGTTTTCCAAGGTAGTGTGAATTATTTACGTATTGAACAGAATATGTGTAAATAACTTTATTACGGTATTCAACTAGAAATTAAAGGTGTCTAGAAAGCTTTTAAACGTTCTCTCAGAACGTGAAATTTTGTGAAGAGTACATGGCTTGGTTTTTTTTTTGTTTTCAAGTATGCAAAGTAGAAGGGCATAATTGGGTTATTATGAGCTCACCATACCCCACAGTTTACTTAGAGTATTAAAATAAATAAATAAATAATAAAGAAGGAATTTTAGAGAAGGTATTATTCAAGGTCCATTTACTCCGAGTACTTTTTATGTGGTTGATGATATTAAAAATTAAATACAGGACATTTCAAAATAAAATTTACTGAAGTGTAACGTGAATTATAAAATAATAATGAATTGCATTTATAAATAGGAATAAATAAAAGATTGTATGTTTGTTGTATTTTGTGGTTTTATTGGGAGTGTGCGTGAATGATAGGATTTATGAATGAATATAGCTATCCAAAAGGAGGTCCAAATGAGCTAGCCGGAAGCAGTTGAAGAAGGCCATTCAACCGAGGAAGAGAGGAAAACGGGTAAGCAATATCTTTTTTGACTTATTTAAATTTTTGAAAATTTTTCTATTTTCGAATTTGAAAATTTTATATTATTTTCGAAAATATTTATGGTTGGTAAGGATTTACCAGAGTTCCACGGCAATCTTATGGCGACCCAAAAGTGAGGCTCGATTTCCAAGTAAAATTTTAGTGATTTTATTCCAGAAAACTGGCGATCTGAGAGAGAGAGTTTCAGTTTTTTTTTTGTATAAATTTAAGAGTATTTTAGTGTGTGTGAGAGTGATTTGAACGTATGCAGAGAAAGGAGTGGTTAAGAAGTCAAGAAGTGGAAATTGGTAGTGACGATAGTGCCTTGTGTGAGAAAAATTCAAAAATGGAGGAGGCTGGAGGTAGTAGGGATCAGTCGAGGACGGAGTCAGGAGATCAAGGAAACGAGATGATAATGAAGATGCTCGAAAGAATGAATGAGACGTTAAGCGGGGTTAGAGACGAATCGAACAAAAAGTTTGAGCAAATTAGTATGAAAATTGATAATTCGACGAAGGAATTTTCAGAATTTAAAAATAGTTTAACGGTAAAAATGGGGGAAGTTGAGAATAGAGTTGATAAAAATGAGCGTGATATTCGAGGCTTAAACCTGGAAATAAGACAATTAAGGACTGATGTAAGGATTTTCTGTGAGGATGAGATTAATGCGAAAATGACTGAGGTAACGGACTCGTGTAAGGATCAGTTAGGTCGAGTTGAGAGAGAAGTAACCGAAATTAAGCATAATGTAGCGACTTTAATGGGGGATGGTCCAAGGTTTGTAACACGGAATGTTTCTTTAGAGCAACAAATGAAATTTTATGGGGATAGTAGAGTAATCTCGCAAATATTTATTAATAACGTTAGAGGGTTAATAAATAACGTATACGACAAACAGGCCAAATTAAATATTGTAAAAGCTTTATTAAAAGACCATGCTGAAGCTTGGTATAATTTAATAGGACAGGAAATTGACACCTACACGGACTTTGAAGACAGATTTTTAAAGCACTATTGGAGTGACCACAGACAAGACCAGGTACGGGACGACTTAATCGCGGGGAAATTTAAGGGAGAATTTTCAGGAGGTAGGGAGCAATATGCTATACGAAAGTATAGCATAGCAAAGCAACTGAACCCACCACTGACGGACCGACAAATTATCAAGTATTTATCACGACACTTCGAGGTAGAGGTAAGACAACACGTAGCACTACAGAACATAGTGGACAGAGAAATGTTTTTGGAATTCCTGCAGAGGTACGACGACGTAAGTAGTGGACGACTTCGGGAACATAGGGAAAGACAGATCAACACAGTTAGGTTCGACAATAGAAGGGACAACTAAGCTAGACGGGGGAATAGTTACGAATACCAGCGACAGAATTGGGAACAGCGACGGCCATACTTTAGAAGTAATAGTTTAGGAAGGGGACCTGCACCGAGACCGGGACCTACCAGACAGAACAGTTCACCGGACATAAGGGGGACTGCTAACACAAACACGGAACGAGTGGAAACGCCTAGGACATACGCTGAGGTGACGGCTAGACCAGGACCGAGTAGGGAAAACAGACCTGGACAGGATTTTTAAAGACGGACAAGTCACTAGACATCACTGTGTACAAGTATGAACATCCGAAGGAATTTTTAAAAATTGAAGAAGAAATTGAGCCAGAAATAGTAGAAAAATTTTGTTTGCCTATAATTGAAATTAAAATTTTTGAGAAAAATGTAGGAGCTTTATTAGATTCAGGAGCTGAGGCGAGTTTGGTATCGGAGCAATTCGTCAATGAAATTAAAAATAAAGTGTGTGATAGGATAATGCCAATAAAAAGAAGTCACCTGGTTGCACCGAATTCTGTTCAATACGTAAATAATTCACACTACCTTGGAAAACACTCTCATACGCCACCCCAATATTTACAGTTATAGGAATCACAATTTTAAATCGTTACCTGGAATTTCTAGAAGATCTTCGCTCTGTAGATGATGCCATGTAATTTTCTACCAGGCCTGCAGGTCGTCCTCGAATTACTAGACGAACTCCATCGAAATAGATCCGCCAACGCCGCCTTCTCGATGTAACCAAATTCCAAATTTCATTCCAATTATACGTCTTTCACAGTAATCTACGTTATTTAATGTCCCGACACGAGTTGATAAAATTATAGGTGATCCTCAAATTAAAATAAGTAATTTCGGCACACTAACCGCGTTTTAATTAATTTAAAGGCTATCACTAAGCAATACACTTTAAATTATTTGTAAATACTTACAACTCGTGTTAACATTCATACGTGCTTTCGGGACGATCGAAATAATAAGGCACGAAGTTAAAAGACAAGAGAGCGAGTCCTAGTCCTCTCGAGTATTTATGTCTTTCGACTGTAACCTCGCTAGGCCCCCAGTTATCCGAAATCCCGCTCACAACAACACATTCTGACAATTTTGCACTCAACCCCAATTTTCAAATCCGCGAATTTCAGTACCTCGTTATAAATTTTTAAGAAAATCACGCTACACTATCTTTGTGTCTATATCAAGTTGAACTAACATATCGACCAATCGTAGACTTAATGACGTTTCTCAAATCCCTCCTATATTATTGTGGTCTCATGCTTATACGTTTTGTACGTCTCAGTCTAACCTTGCTTAAGTGGTTGAAAAATCGATATCCTTGTTTGTTCACTGTTTACACACATGGACTGTCTACGTGCGTTAAACAGCCCCTTCATTAGCATTTCTATAGAACGCATGCGACGGTTTTACAATATACGTAGAATCTTTGTTTGTTATCTCCAGAATTTATCAGAACTTGACATTTAAAAATACGCAGGTGTTCAATCGTAACATTTTAAATAACACTTCTACGATTTGGATTTTCCACGTATTTCAACCCTCCTGATATATTTGTACGTTAGCAACGCGTCTCATGTTGGTATTACCGGGTTTTTAAACGCTTTTATGCATATTATACATCAGTAGTCGTTCAATTAAATTCAAATTAATTAATAAATTAATGGCATTGGCTTCTACCATTCAATTTCTTTGCAAACCTACTTACATTTTATTAATTATTTATAAAATTTCGTTAATACCAAATACTTAAAAATAAATCAACTAATATAATTTCCGCACGTAATTTCTGGTTGTTCCTTTATACAGGGTGTTTTGAAATCGCTTCGTTTATATTTATTTTTGATTTTTTAAAACCACTATATAATCCCCCTATTTCAATTCTAAGAAAAACTATCTCCGGTTTTTCTGAATTTAAATACCTACATTCTATTTTAATTTTAACTGATATTTCTATACACCCATCTACTCACCTAACACTACCTATACCTATTTAATCCACCTATCACTACTTATCTACCTATTTCTATCTATTTCTACATCTATCTCTACTTATTTCTATCTATCTACACCTATCTTTATTTTTAATTACCTATTCACACCTATCACTATTTTTTACCTAACTATTTTTATCTATTATTAGCTCTTCACCCTCTTATTTCATTGTCTTTTCTTCTTTCATTTCCCCTTTTTAGTCCTTTATTGATTTTTTACATACATCTTTTCGTACTTTTGTCTTTATTTTCCGTCTTCATAACTTTTAACCTCACCTATTATCACTATCTATTCTTATCTTAACTCAACCTACCTAATTCTATACCTATATCTATCTATCTCCCATATTTATCCCATGCCTAATCTTCTTTATACACCTATTTATATCCATATCTATTTAAATTTTACTCTATTATACACCTATCTCTACTTTTCTATATACACCTATCCATATTTATCCTATTTCTACTTTTACTTTTCTATATATCTATTTCTATTTCTACTTTTCTATATACACCTATCGCTATCTCTCTATTCTATATCTATACTAAAATTCACCTATCTCTATTCTTTTCGTCATTACACTTTATCTTGTTATTTAAACCTAATTCTCTTCTTAATCCTCCATGTCTTTTTTCTAACCATCCTAATACTCTTCATCCCTATTTTTCCTCCTTCTATTTCTATACTTATCATCCTTGTTATTTCACATAAAATAAACTTATCCCTATTATCCTGACTCTTAAATATTTCTTCTTCATTCCCTATACTTGTCTGTTTCTCATTTATTATACTTTCTCTTTCTGCGGACAAACCAAACGATACTACTTCCACATCTTTATCTTTCCCCTCTATACAAAACTTTTCATCTCTTCTAGACCCTTCATGTACAATATTCATTTTATAAAAATCATTTAAATTCAAATCCAAATTAGCAAAATTATCTTTGCTCTTTAACTCACTTATGCCTACATTTACCTCTTGTGTGTCACATAACGCTATTTTTACTTCTATCTTTCTTAATTCTGCCTCGTTATCCACTATTAACTCTGCGCCTGACTCTACTTCTACTTGTTCAGCCTCTTCTTTCACTATCCATTGTACCTCGTCTAACCTTTCCTCACTATATTCCCCTGAGTCGATCTCTCTCACTTCTTCATCATCTTCCTCTATACTATTAATACATAACCCCATGTCATCTTCCGTGACATCATAACTTGCCTTCCAGGGTAATATCCTATCCCTAATCCTAACTATTTTCCTCTCCATATCTATTATAACCCCTAACTTCATCATGCAATCGACCCCTAATATCCCTTTAAACTTTAACCCAGGTACAATTATAAATTCTTGTTCGCAGCTTACTGAACCTAACTCTACTTTCAAAATAACTACGCTATTTACAACAGCAAATCGTTTTTTATTCGGTGCAACCAGGTGACTTCTTTTTATTGGCATTATCCTATCACACACTTTATTTTTAATTTTATTGACGAATTGCTCCGATACCAAACTCGCCTCAGCTCCTGAATCTAATAAAGCTCCTACATTTTTCTCAAAAATTTTAATTTCAATTATAGGCAAACAAAATTTTTCTACTATTTCTGGCTCAATTTCTTCTTCAATTTTTAAAAATTCCTTCGGATGTTCATACTTGTACACAGTGATGTCTAGTGACTTGTCCGTCTTTAAAAATCCTGTCCAGGTCTGTTTTCCCTACTCGGTCCTGGTCTAGCCGTCACCTCAGCGTATGTCCTAGGCGTTTCCACTCGTTCCGTGTTTGTGTTAGCAGTCCCCCTTATGTCCGGTGAACTGTTCTGTCTGGTAGGTCCCGGTCTCGGTGCAGGTCCCCTTCCTAAACTATTACTTCTAAAGTATGGCCGTCGCTGTTCCCAATTCTGTCGCTGGTATTCGTAACTATTCCCCCGTCTAGCGTAGTTGTCCCTTCTATTGTCGAACCTAACTGTGTTGATCTGTCTTTCCCTATGTTCCCGAGGTCGTCCACTACTTACGTCGTCGTACCTCTGCAGGAATTCCAAAAACATTTCTCTGTCCACTATGTTCTGTAGTGCTACGTGTTGTCTTACCTCTACCTCGAAGTGTCGTGATAAATACTTGATAATTTGTCGGTCCGTCAGTGGTGGGTTCAGTTGCTTTGCTATGCTATACTTTCGTATAGCATATTGCTCCCTACTTCCTGAAAATTCTCCCTTAAATTTCCCCGCGATTAAGTCGTCCCGTACCTGGTCTTGTCTGTGGTCACTCCAATAGTGCTTTAAAAATCTGTCTTCAAAGTCCGTGTAGGTGTCAATTTCCTGTCCTATTAAATTATACCAAGCTTCAGCATGGTCTTTTAATAAAGCTTTTACAATATTTAATTTGGCCTGTTTGTCGTATACGTTATTTATTAACCCTCTAACGTTATTAATAAATATTTGCGAGATTACTCTACTATCCCCATAAAATTTCATTTGTTGCTCTAAAGAAACATTCCGTGTTACAAACCTTGGACCATCCCCATTAAAGTCGCTACATTATGCTTAATTTCGGTTACTTCTCTCTCAACTCGACCTAACTGATCCTTACACGAGTCCGTTACCTCAGTCATTTTCGCATTAATCTCATCCTCACAGAAAATCCTTACATCAGTCCTTAATTGTCTTATTTCCAGGTTTAAGCCTCGAATATCACGCTCATTTTTATCAACTTTATTCTCAACTTCCCCCATTTTTACCGTTAAACTATTTTTAAATTCTGAAAATTCCTTCGTCGAATTATCAATTTTCATACTAATTTGCTCAAACTTTTTGTTCGATTCGTCTCTAACCCCGCTTAACGTCTCATTCATTCTTTCGAGCATCTTCATTATCATCTCGTTTCCTTGATCTCCTGACTCCGTCCTCGACTGATCCCTACTACCTCCAGCCTCCTCCATTTTGAATTTTTCTCACACAAGGCACTATCGTCACTACCAATTTCCACTTCTTGACTTCTTAACCACTCCTTTCTCTGCATACGTTCAAATCACTCTCACACACACTAAAATACTCTTAAATTTATACAAAAAAAAAACTGAAACTCTCTCTTTCAGATCGCCAGTTTTCTGGAATAAAATCACTAAAATTTTACTTGGAAATCGAGCCTCACTTTTGGGTCGCCATAAGATTGCCGCGGAACTCTGGTAAATCCTTACCAACCATAAATATTTTCGAAAATAATATAAAATTTTCAAATTCGAAAATAGAAAAATTTTCAAAAATTTAAATAAGTCAAAAAAGATATTGCTTACCCGTTTTCCTCTCTTCCTCGGTTGAATGGCCTTCTTCAACTGCTTCCGGCTAGCTCATTTGGACCTCCTTTTGGATAGCTATATTCATTCATAAATCCTATCATTCACGCACACTCCCAATAAAACCACAAAATACAACAAACATACAATCTTTTATTTATTCCTATTTATAAATGCAATTCATTATTATTTTATAATTCACGTTACACTTCAGTAAATTTTATTTTGAAATGTCCTGTATTTAATTTTTAATATCATCAACCACATAAAAAGTACTCGGAGTAAATGGACCTTGAATAATACCTTCTCTAAAATTCCTTCTTTATTATTTATTTATTTATTTATTTTAATACTCTAAGTAAACTGTGGGGTATGGTGAGCTCATAATAACCCAATTATGCCCTTCTACTTTGCATACTTGAAAACAAAAAAAAAACTAAGCCATGTACTCTTCACAAAATTTCACGTTCTGAGAGAACGTTTAAAAGCTTTCTAGACACCTTTAATTTCTAGTTGAATACCGTAATAAAGTTATTTACACATATTCTGTTCAATACGTAAATAATTCACACTACCTTGGAAAACACTCTCATACGCCACCCCAATATTTACAGTTATAGGAATCACAATTTTAAATGGTTACCTGGAATTTCTAGAAGATCTTCGCTCTGTAGATGATGCCATGTAATTTTCTACCAGGTCTGCAGGTCGTCCTCGCTATTACTAGACGAAGTCTATCGAAATAGATCCGCCAACGCCGCCTTCTCGATGTAACCAAATTCCAAATTTTATTCCAATTATACGTCTTTCTCAGTAATCTACGTTATTTAATGTCCCGACACGAGTTGATAAAATTATAGGTGATCCTCAAATTAAAATAAGTAATTTCGGTACACTAACTGCGGTTTAATTAATTTAAAGGCTATCACTAAGCAATACACTTTAAATTATTTGTTAATACTTACAACTTGTGTTAACATTCATACGTGCTTTCGGGACGATCGAAATAATAAGGCACGAAGTTAAAAGACAAGAGAGCGAGTCCTAGTTCTCTCGAGTATTTATGTCTTTCGACTGTAACCTCTCCAGGCCCCCAGTTATCCGAAATCCCGCTCACAACAACACATTCTGACAATTTTGCACTCAACCCCAATTTTCAAATCCGCAAATTTCAGTACCTCGTTATAAATTTTTAAGAAAATTACGCTACACTATCTTCGTGTCTATATCAAGTTGAACTAACATATCGACCAATCGTAGACTTAATGACGTTTCTCAAATCCCTCCTATATTATTGTGGTCTCATGCTTATACGTTTTGTACGTCTCGGTCTAACCTTGCTTAAGTGGTTGAAAATCGATATCCTTGTTTGTTCACTGTTTACACGTGGACTGTCTACGTGCGTTAAATAACCCCTTCATTAGGATTTCTATAGAACGCATGCGACGGTTTTACAATATACGTAGAATCTTTGTTTGTTGTCTCCAGAATTTATCAAAACTTGACATTTAAAAATACGCAGGTGTTCAATCGTAACATTTTAAATAACACTTCTACGATTTGGATTTTCCACGTATTTCAACCCTCCTGATATATTTGTACGTTAGCAACGCCTCTAATGTTGGTATTACCGGGTTTTTAAACGCTTTTATGCATATTATACATCAGTAATCGTTCAAATAAATTCAAATTAATTAATAAATTAATGGCATTGGCTTCTACCATTCAATTTCTTTGCAAACCTACTTAAATTTCATTAATTATTTATAAAATTTTGTTAATACCAAATACTTAAAAATGAATCAACTAATATAATTTCCGCACGTAATTTCTGGTTGTTCCTTTATACAGGGTGTTTTGAAATCGCTTCGTTTATATTTATTTTTGATCTTTTAAAACCACTTAGATGTAGAGAACTCTAGATCCTAACCTAATAATGATGTCACCATGCTATATTATGTCACCACAGTGTTACTAAAAATGTTTATTTTTATTGAAATAGATTTGTTAAGTGTTAAGAAATATATATATATATATATATATATATATATATATATATAAATATATATCTGTACTAACTCTGCGCTACGATACGTTGAGACCTTATATATGACGCTATGGACTCCAAAATCGGAGGCCATGGCGTAATTAATAATTTCGTGCATGTAAGTAATCTATAGGGTGCATAGAGCATAACTGCAAAAATTTTTGTGGAGGTCACTACTCCTGTTTTTATGATTTCAGGGGTTTTAGTTCCTTGCATTCACCACTGGCGCTAGCGTTTTTGATACATCCTACGGATAATACGAAGAGACCTCTATATATTTTTCCTTCAGTAAATGTTATAATTATCGTGCAATGTGGCCTCTTATTATTGGCAACATTGCAGTAGCATGGAAGGGATAGAAGCGCATCAATTCAATGGTGTGTTTGCGTCTGAATCCAGCCAGTAATTAAACTACTGATTTTGCCATAACATATAATTTTAGGTACGTTATGGAGAACAGATTCTTTCGCTCCGCATATACAAGTCCCTATGTATTTATACGTATTAATAGTTATCGATCTTTGTATAGTTTGGTTTTAAAAAAGTCACTTAAGAATGCGATTTGTTCTAAACAAAATATTATTTGTTCTTAAATCGCACATTACTGTAGCAGTACCATTGTCGTATAAAGACATAAATAGACTTGTTAATATAATAATGTGCATCTGAATAAAATGTTGCATTTAGTCTTTATTTGGCGAATTCTATACTCCACATAGAATTCTTGTTGAATTGAGTGTTCAATTAAAATTGGTACATCACGGAGTGAAGTAATGCATAAAAATAAAATTAACTTAGTTTTCAGGTTTAATAACATTTTCACCCAAATTCTATAATCATATTTTATAATTACGCTAATATAGTTTACGTTATATTTATAAACAACTTTTATGTTGTGGAAACCACTGTCACCAAATAATTAATTAGTTAAATGCAATAAAACTTTGTTTCGGTCTATTGTCATAGTATTTAGACACGTCAACAACCACGTGAGTTGTCCTTGAGTGTTTATTGATCGTTGTTCAATTTTAAAGTTATTTGAATTTCTTAAAAAATGTATTATCGTTCAAGGCCTAAGCTTCCAATTTTACGTAAAACGATTTATACTCGCATCAATTGCTTCGATAGTAGAGGCATTTGTTATTAAAATTATTTAGTGTTTAATCAAAAATTCCAGTCTTCGTTTAGTTTTAGTGTTGTTAATGCGTCTTACAAATTTATAATTATACAAATACTACATATTAACAGCTAGCGTTAGAGAAAATAACAATTTTATCGTTTTGATTGATTATCGAGATTATATTTTAATAAATACCTACAAGTGCATTTTATTTGAATTATCTTTGGAATTTTGTAAATAAGCCACGTATAGGAAACGGTTTTGAAGAAAGATCGATTTAAATAAATCAATACTCGAACTCCCGTTTGATATGAGTAATATTTTCTTTTTCATATTTGCGGTAAAAATCTTTAACTTTAATATATATGTATTTCGATGTTATATATCAAACCAATGGACCAATAAATAAACAGATCGTTGTCCGTTACAGTATCCATTCAGTCACCAGCTAACTCTACAACTTGCCGGCCAACTCATACTTGCTCACTAACTTACTCACTTGCCGATTGACCAATTGACACACTCACTCATTGACTCTCGCCGACCGTCCGATCGACAATGGTTACTCACTTGCCGACTAGCCAAACTTCTTACTCACTCACTCACTGATTTGTTCAATTACATATTCGCCGGCACAGTCACTGACTTACTCGCTGATGAGCAAGCAAACACACTCACTACAATTCTACTAAATCATTAAATGACTTATCCACCTATTCATTTGCTTATCATCTCATACACTTACCGACTGACCGACCGACACACTCATTGACACACTTATTGCCTTACTCACACCAGCTCACTTGCCAATCGACCGACCAACTCACCGATCTACACTCTTACCAACACTCACTAAAGCATTATCGCTCGCTCACTTATTGGATCCACAACTCACCCACCAATACCTTCACTCTCATTCTACACTGATTCATTCATTGATGAATTCACCGACTGACCAATTGACACATTTGCCGATCGATGAATCAACACGCTCCCTTGTTGACTGGTTAGCCGACTAGCATACTCATTCACCGATGCTCTTCCCAACTCGTAATCAACACACTTACTGATTCACCCACTCACTGACTCCCTGACGCATTCACTCAAGCGCTCACCACTTGCTGGCCGACATACTCTCACTCGCTCACAGTCACTTACTCGCACTCGCCGACCAACCGATCTACTGGCCGATCGACACGTACACGTACTACACCAATCACTGACTCACTCACTGGTTCATCCCCTACTTACCGAGCGACACATTCTCACTGATTTACTCACTGATTCACTCGTCGACAGATCGATCGACATACTCGACTATCCGCCGGCTCACTGACTGGCTGACCGACCAACATACTCACCAAATAACTCTCTGAGCCTCTCGCTGACTGGCTAATCCACCAACGCTCACTCACTTGCAGACTTGCTCATTCAGTAATACGGAATGTTACGGTTCAATTTTACGTAACGCGTTTCCCAATTTTTAGATATACTTCTTTTCTAAATACGACGCCTATGGTTTATTTCCTTATTGTAATTTATCAAGTTTCGTTCATAAATTCAAGTTTTAATTCTTGTATGTTGATAGCGTGCATAAAACTACTTCTTATCACTTCAATACGAGTCGTGATTATTTGTTCTATTCTTAATTTGATCCTCGATGCTTGGTAACGTGCATCTTATTGTGAACTAATTTGTAGTTCCGCCCTTATTATTTTAATTTTGAGGAATTGATGATCCGTTATTTAAGAGCGAATTATTAGTGAAAATTTTGTATTTGCTCTACTCTTTTGAGAATTTTATAGAAGTTCAAGGTAAGGTTATTTATAATTTTTATGCACATAAACTTCATACAGTTTCATTAACCCAAGCGCTTGAATTTAAGCCTAGTTATGTTGTAAAGTTGATGTTCATGTGTCAGTAAACGATTATATGTTATTGTATTTCCTTTTATGTCTGTTAAGCATCTACAGATTGTGTGAGAAATTTTCTAGATTGATTTCGCGGGAGGCCTACAGTTCCGATTTAGGTAGCGCTCTCCAAGACTCTTGTTCACCATGCCGACCTTAGGTTATTTGCATTTTGGTGCAAATTTTCACTTTCCCTCACCGACCAGAGTCTAGTCTTGGTAAAATACGGTTACTCCTGCGGCTAACGGTGTGTATGTTTTTTTTGTGTTAGGAAACCGTGTTAATATGTCGACCGATACACTCACTGACTAACCCGCCGGCCGAGGTACCGAGCGACATACTCACTTACCGACCGGCACTCATTCATGAAATTAATTTCTCGTTCATTGACTCATGCGACGGCCAGTCGACACTATAACACACACTGAATCACTCACTGATTCATTCCGCAACTCGTCAATCGGAACACGCTCACTACTCACTCACTACTGACCCATGCATTCTTTTACCGACTTCATCACTTGCTCACTTTTTGACCGATATAGACTGTAACAATTTTATTTTTTGGTTCTTAAATCCGTTCATAAAAGTGCAAGAATTATAGAACACTTTTTATTAAAATAATAAGTAAAATACATTTAACAACTTTGGTATTACGCTAAAGCGGCATCTTTATGTAGCATTCTATGTATAGTCAAATATCTGTGTCTTCGATAGCAATTTGCAAGCGCGTTTTGGTTGACAGCCCCCTCCTGGGACACTACGCTCGTCCGAGCGCGATTGATAACCAGTCGGCCATGCGAGATTGTAGAGTCAAGATGCACGAAAGAATATATTTTAAATTCTTGATCACAGGCATATCTAAAAAATTTTTATACGCTAGATTATAAATGTGGTACATAGATTATAACTTACAAACTTGAGGTTAATTGAAAACTAGCATAACAAACATAATAAAAATCTTGGAAAAACTCGTAAAACTAACAAAATTAAAAGTTCTTTAAAAATAAATTGTAAACATTAAACTTGTATATACATCAATTTGATGTCATAAATTTTGAAGTACAAATTTTTGTTTCATAGGATATAAGATAACTGATTTGTTTGATGACAGAGTATCGAGTGCATAAATGTATGTGTGTGTTCATGTATATTATATGTTGTGAGTGTATGTATGTGTGTGTGTGTGTGTGTGTGTGTGTGTGTTTGAGCGCGTGTGTGTGTGTGTTTGAGCGTGTGTGTGTGTGTGTGTGTGTGTGTGTATGTTTAGTTTAATTTTTGTCATTAATTTTGTTCAAAATTTAATAAATACGTGTATATGGAACTTAAGTTACTAATATCTGTTTTCTTGTTTATTGTATTTTTAGTTTTATAAATATGATACATTTCCAAAAAAATTCTTTTTGATTTGATGCTCTCTATTTCTAAGATATCTGGATTTTCAAAATCCATACTGTGATTTTTGTCTATTACATGTGTGGTTAATGCACATGCTTTTGGTTTAATAGTTATGTCACTCTTATGTTGAGTTATCCTTTGTTTTAATAGTTGAGAGGTTTGCCCAACATACGAATGAACGCAATTTAAACAATTAATTTTATATATTAAATTCCTCTGGTTCATTTTAGATATTTTGTCTTTAGTTTTAGTAAAAATATTTTGTAATGTTAGTACGTTACGTTTAGCAAACTTTATTTTTTCATTTTTAAAAACTTTTATTAATTTTGGTGTTAAATGTTGAATATATGATATTGTTTTGTAAGAGAATAATTGATTGGTACTGTTTTGATTACTGTCGTTTAATTTGTTTGTGTTAGGATTAAATTGTTCGGATAGTAATTTTTTTATTAAATGGATTGGATAACTATTAGTTCTTAATATATCAGTAAGAATTTTTATGTTTTTTGGATACAAAGAGGGATGAGAAATTTTTTTTATTCTTTGTTTTAAACCTAATATTATATTTATTTTTGTTGATAGTGGATGATAGGAATAAAAATTCAAATATCTCTCTGAATGTATTGCTTTTTTATACCAATCCAAAATAATTTTGTTCTCATTGTTTCTTATTAGTAACGTATCAAGAAATGGAACTGCTCTATTACATTCTTTTTCAACCGTAAATTGTATGTGAGGATTATAATTATTAAATATGTATAAAGTTTCGTCTATTTTATCTTCAGGAACTGCTGTTATGGTGTCATCGACAAATTTTTTGAGAAAAGGTATTTTAAATGGTAAATTAGCTATAACATTGTCTAACAGAGTATTCATAACTAGATCAGCAAGTACTGGACTGATGTTTGAACCCATAGGGCATCCAAATATTTGCTGGGCAAGTCTGAACATCAAACTAGCATCTTTAAACAACAGAAAGATCTTCCTTCTTCAATGCAGGAAAAACGAAGTATTACCAAGTCATATTCCTAATGCACTAAAAAATGTTTATAATTTATTAAGCAATAGTACTAAATCTATGGCTAACAAAATTAAAAGATTTAATGATAATTTAACTATAAAAATATTAAATTTAGAAATACAAATTACACATCAACTGGTTACCAATTTCAACAAAGAACTCAAAGCAATACAAAACAAGGTCAAAAATATTTTACCAAACCATATATATTTTGAATACCAACGACGATTGAATATAACATACAACAAATCTTTTTATAAAATCAAAAATAATAACCTAAACAAGTTTAATGACATTTTAAAAAAGCAAAATGTCATGATATGTCATACAGACAAATGGTTTAAAAATATTAGTGATCTTGAAATTCCAGTTGATATACAACAATTTTTGTCATTAGGATCAAAATTTAGTGTTAATCCAAAAACAAATAGCAACTTAATTTCTAACATTTTAGCCGAATTAGAAGATGTTATACAGAATACTAATAACGAAGAGAAGAGAAATTTATACAGAACTTATGTTACTAATATCATTATAAATTTTATTCACGAAAACTCAAAAAAGAAACGAAAAATGTTAATGAGATTTTTAAAATGCCAAAAATTTTTGAAAGAAAACAATAATTTAATTATTTGTAAAGCCGATAAAGGCAATACAACAGTGTTAATGTCCAAAGAAGACTACACCAATAAATTAACAAATTTATTAAGTGATGAAATGACATATAAAGAATTAAAGAAGGATCCCACATCTTCAATTCAAAATAAATCTTTATGTATAATAAGAAATTTAAAAAATAAAAATCTCGTAAGTCAAGCAGATGCCAAAAATCTTAATAATTATAGCAGCACTGCACCTCGATATGCACTTCCAAAAATTCATAAATCCGGATACCCCTTAAGACCAATTGTATCATCCAACAATTCTCCAACAGAAAATTTATCTAAATACCTTTCACAAATTATAAAAATCAGTTTAAAAAATAAATACAATGTCAAAGATTCATTTGAATTTTCCGAATTTATAAACAACTTCCAATTACCGGAAAATTATGTATTAATTAGTTTAGACGTAGTTTCATTATTCACAAACATACCTAAAAACTTAGTAAAACAAAATTTATCACTTATTTAGAATAAAATAGAATTGAACTGCAAAATTAGCAAAAAACTTTTTTTAGATATAATAGATTTTATTTTTGAAAGTAGTTACTTTAGTTTTAATAATAAATTTTTTCAGCAAATATTTGGATGCCCTACGGGTTCAAACATCAGTCCAGTACTTGCTGATCTAGTTATGAATACTCTGTTAGACAATGTTATAGCTAATTTACCATTTAAAATACCTTTTCTCAAAAATTTGTCGATGACACCATAACAGCAGTTCCTGAAGATAAAATAGACGAAACTTTATACATATTTAATAATTATAATCCTCACATACAATTTACGGTTGAAAAAGAATGTAATAGAGCAGTTCCATTTCTTGATACGTTACTAATAAGAAACAATGAGAACAAAATTATTTTGGATTGGTATAAAAAAGCAATACATTCAGAGAGATATTTGAATTTTTATTCCTATCATCTACTATCAACAAAAATAAATATAATATTAGGTTTAAAACAAAGAATAAAAAAAATTTCTCATCCCTCTTTGTATCCAAAAAACATAAAAATTCTTACTGATATATTAAGAACTAATAGTTATCCAATCCATTTAATAAAAAAATTACTATCCGAACAATTTAATCCTAACACAAACAAATTAAACGACAGTAATCAAAACAGTACCAATCAATTATTCACTTACAAAACAATATCATATATTCAACATTTAACACCAAAATTAATAAAAGTTTTTAAAAATGAAAAAATAAAGTTTGCTAAACGTAACGTACTAACATTACAAAATATTTTACTAAAACTAAAGACAAAATATCTAAAATGAACCAGAGGAATTTAATATATAAAATTAATTGTTTAAATTGCGTTCATTCGTATGTTGGGCAAACCTCTCAACTATTAAAACAAAGGATAACTCAACATAAGAGTGACATAACTATTAAACCAAAAGCATGTGCATTAACCACACATGTAATAGACAAAAATCACAGTATGGATTTTGAAAATCCAGATATCTTAGAAATAGAGAGCAACAAATCAAAAAGAATTTTTTTGGAAATGTATCATATTTATAAAACTAAAAATACAATAAACAAGAAAACAGATATTAGTAACTTAAGTTCCATATACACGTATTTATTAAATTTATCCATATTTAACCAGTGCAACTCTTTTATCTTATGCGATACATGATCAAATTTTTTTAGTCCAAAAACTAAACGACAACAAGTATTTTGAATCCGTTGTATTTGTGTCATAGAAGTGCTATCAAGGTTTGGACCATATATAAAATCACAATAGTTAAATAATGACAAAACTAGCTTCCGACAACAGCTTCTTCAATTGTAAGGTTAGTATAGACCGACAAGCATATAGTTGTTTAAGTGCTACATACGACCTTTTTATTAACCTTGCAACATATGACTTAAAGCGTAGATCATCGTCAAGTATTAAACAGAAATTTCTTGAAGAACTAACTAATGGAAGAGGTATTGTTAATTATGACTTTTATCTTATCCTTAACACAATCTCTAATTTTCTCTGTGATCCGAAACAATATCAGCATCAATAGTACCTGCACGAACAAATAATTCATCACTTGATAAATATATGGAATCAATAAAGAGTACTGCTGTTATTTACTATGCGCGTAGGTTCGTTTATTACTTGGATGAATCCATAAGAATCAATGCAGTGTGTGATAATATTACTTAAATTGAAAAGATTCACATTGACATCACCTAAACATATTATATTATCCATCATTGGTGCTAAATAAGATAATATATTATCTAGTTCGTCAACACAACTAAGCGGATTAGAGTTTGGGGATCTGTATACTGTGCCTACAGTAAAAGTTTTGCGATTTAATTTAAACATTATCCAAAATATATTCAAGTATACGAGTCAATTGCAAACCAAACAAAATAACCAGACATTTAACTTCCTTCCTTACGTACACACCAACCCCACCCCCTGGACCTTTCCTTGTGGTAGCCAACACACTTGGCCGATTTAAAGTGTCACGTTGGTGGTATTGATGTAATGATTGTATCCTTTTTTTAACTTTTGAAAGCAAACAAGTTTTCTGTAAACGAGTCGATATAAATTTATTGCACAAATAATAATGACAATGAAACTTAAATCTAAATTTCTTGTATAAAAACTCTAGCAGGTCATGAATGGTTAAACATCAATCGCTAAACATTAATAATTTGTTAACATAAATATTGCACAATAAATAATGCAATTTGGTGACCGTTACCATACACTTGTGTATTGTGTTTGTGTTGGTCTCGTGCTAACAAAACCAACTAAAATTACCGTGTAGATAATACTGGTTATTCTGATCAGTATCACAGCCACTGCTATCACTATTTGTATCACCCACTTTGATAATTAAAGGTTCGACAACATCAAACTGCTGTTCTATTGCCCACCATTCCATCATACATTTTTCTGCATGTGTGATACATTTTTGCCAATATGACCCATCTATTCTTTGCAAAGATTCTTGCCATATCAAGTTGATATTTGTGTCATTATAAAGTTGGTTAAGCCGTCCAACATTTTTATTGTAATATTTTTTACAGTTTGCCCATACCAACTCTATAGGATTAAACTCGCAGTGATACGGAGGTAGCCGCAAAACTTTGTGTCCGTACATTTCTGCTAGGGTATTTATTTCATAAATTTTTGGTTGTGGATGTTTTTTAATTAATGATAATAGTTCCCTTTTTAACGTGTGACTGCCGCAACTAACATTGTGTTTAAACAAGTAATCAATGATATTTAGCATTGTCTAGAATAATTACACTGCGTTTGCTTAAATTAGGAATTAAACGTTCTTCAAACCATTTTGTAAATAATGCTGCATTCATGTCTCCATGATAGTCAGCACTTGGAGATTTTGTAGAATGCAAGTGCTGCATTGGGGATGAATCCAGTTTTGTTGCCTGCATGTACGACTATGAACCTGTAATAAAAAATACTTCTATTAAATGTAATTTTAACTTTAAAAACTAACCGTTTTCCTTCTCCAGGAGGTTTTCTCTTTACACTGAGCTTGGAACCATTATGCCAACTCTTCTTAACAGAACCTCGACTAAAAATCCACGTCTCATCCAAGAAAACAGGGTCATAAGTTACAATTGTTTGTACATTTCATATGCCCTTAAAAACTTCACTCGTGCAGCAGCAATATGTTCATGTTCAAGCACAGCCCTTCTACCATCGTCCAATTTAAAAGAAAAACCAATTGTTGATAGAAGTCTTGTCAGACTAGACTGGCTGAAGTTAAAAATTTGAGCGGTTACAATTTCTTGTCGTAAAGATTTAACAGTTACATGGAGCCCTAAAAGCATAATACTAAAAACAGTAAATAAAATTGTTATGAAAACTATATTACATTTGGAATACATTTCGTAAATTTTTCGTTTAACCACATCTATTACAAAACCATCTACATCAGACGATTTAGACTTGTTGAATTTTCGGTGCTTGCTCGGTGACTCAGGAACTTTATTTTCTTTTCGGGCTTCTAAAACTCTCTTTTTTTAATGGAACGAAGAGAACTCAGTCCTATCCCACAAGCCTCAGATGTTCGCTAACAATAAGCAACAGTTAAAACACAACATATCACTTGAAAATTTGATTATAACTGCAATACTGACTCAAATGGGACCAAGGTTCTATGATTATCACGTTCTCTTTCAAAAAATGTTAGAACATTTATCACCAACAACTGAGCTTGAAAGTTTAAATGTTTGTTACAAAGCGTGTTCATTTTGATAAGTGTTGACCAAACACTATTCAATGTGTAGAAGGTTCTTAGTTTAAAAAAAACTGTTTGTTGTATATCAGAATTATCTTTAAAAGAAAAGTAAAAAAACGCAAGTGAAATAACAAAGCACAAATTCTAACCTAACCTTAAAAATGTTTGACAATTAATTACAAACGGAAATATTTTATGGACATACGTTCAGAGTGGTTGCATTGAATTATACAGCCGACGAATATTTTTCTACCTATCCTTTATAGATGGGGAAGAGCCAGGTAATAGAGTAGCATAACAATATTTTGGCTGTGTTTTATTCATATGCGCAACGATGAGTCATGCTTGACTTTATTTGATTTCAACTATATCTAACGCTTTGCTTGTTGTTCAACAACTTCGAAATTGCTGAAGACCATTTACGATGAATAGTTACAGAAATGGAGAAAAACCAGCATCGTACCGTATCCTAGCAACCGTTATTTGCCTAACTTGGAAACGAACCACTAAACTACTAAAGTTAAAATAAAGTAGTTCCCTCTATCATGCGAAAGTTATACCACAAAGGCGGCTATTTTAAAATTAGTTCGTGTTATGAAAATAGAGGGATGCTATCGCGCCCTTAAGCCCAGTTACTTTCAATTTAGTCAGATGAGTAAAATTGTATATAGAAATATTTAATGAAAATGAATTAGTAATCAACGTGGGTATATGTAATTAATGAATGTATGCAATAATAATTGGAAAAGTTTGCTATGGGATATTCTGTGTAAATAAATTGTGATAGACTTTTTTGTAGTCGAGCTTCTTTTATAGAAAAGTATGGCACGATTTTATAGGTAACCGTAGAGCAGCTGTGGCCAACTTCACTGATGAAGCTAAGTTGCTTTTCATTATAGAAAAAACTGGAAGTATTTTGGCGTCCAAAACAAAGGGCATCATCAGAGGATAAAATAAGTATTGAAGACCAAAGTAAGTCTAGAGGTGCTTGCTTTTTCCAGGTTTTTTTAGAGCTAGACTTCAGAACAAACAAATGTGTAACATCCAAAGTATGGGTCACAAATTTACCAACTTGTTTTCAGGGGAAACCCACAGCAATAAATAAATAAATAAATATATATAAATATATATATATATATATATATATATATATATATATATATATATATATATGTCAAGAGTAAGAGTCAACAAAATATAAAAGGGTCATTTAACAATTTATGACAAAGGCAATAGGTAACTAAGAACGTTCGAAGATCCCTAAATAAGTGAAAAGATAGTTTTGCTGGCTTTTAAAAACCATAAATCTGGTATAGGTAAATATTCTGTAAAAAAGAAAAATTTTTGAGAGTTGTAAATATTTAATCATTATATTGTATAGTGTAGAACTGCTTTATTTAATTAAATAAGCTAGTCGGGGCAAAAACCCTAAATTAACTTTCCACGGTATAGGGGCTTGATTGTTCAGGGGAAATATCACAGCATTTTATGACATGCCCAATCATATGGTCTAATTTCATAGCATTTTATGGCGCCAACGTGGGCAAGAACACCACAAAAAGAAAATTAAAAATTAAATATTGTAGGAGCGAGAAATTTAGAAATTAAAATTTGTAGAGGCGCGAATAAAAATTTAATTTAATAAGGGTTAGGAATTTAAAATCTGAAGAAATATGAAATATTAATAATTTAAATTTTAAAAATGGATAAACGAATAAAGGGAACCAGAGAGGCATTAAGTAACCAAGGGGTAGAAATAGGGTCCCAAGAAAGCGTAACTTTACAAAATATATCTATGGAAATGCAAGGACAACGGTTGACGCGAAGTCAAAGTGAAGAACAACAGATATCACAACAATCTGAAATTGTCTGTTTTATTAGCGTTAACGAGGAAAATGGACAAAAGCGAAGAGACCATCAAGATGCAAATTAATGAAATTGGAGAAAAGCACGGTGCCGAAATAAAAATTTTAAGCGACGGATTAAAAGAAACGAATCAGACAATCGCGGAAATGCTGGTACAATTTGAGAATAAATTTATTAGAATGATGGATGATGTGGATAAAGTTAGAGACAAGGTCTGGAAACAGAAGTTAGATCAGAAAACATGTGAATAGGAAACTAATGATCGGATTACAGATTTAGGTAAAAAGATGCGGGAAATTCAAGGAAATTATGAAATAGGACTTAATGATGTAAATAGAGAATTAGGTAATTTAAAATCAGAATTCGAAAATGCGAGTAGACAGGGAAACTACACTAAGATAAATATACCGGAAATATCAGTTGAGCAATATTCCAAATTTTACGGAGACAACAAGGTGAATCCAAAAGTATTTTTAAATAATATAAGGAAATTAATACAAAGATCAACGGATGAAAGGTACAATCTAAATTTTGTTAGATCAATGTTGAAAGAGAGCGCGGAAATATGGTTTGACTTAAGGGCGCGATCGGATGTATGGTTGGCTGCCTAAAATCCATCAAAAAACAGGTTATTCTGTTTGGTAAATAGCTTTTGTTGGATTGAAAATATGCAAAATGTAACTTCACCATTAGACACAAAACTTTGTACTTTCTAACGAAGGTTTGTTTTTTTTTCTAAAGTGGAGTAATAAAGAAGGAAATAGCTGTTAAAAGTAATTTTAAAATTCACTTACTTTATTTTAGTTACTACATCTAACAGAATCAATTTGTATATAAAAAAAAGCATTCGTTGGATAGCAGAATACATATATAATCGTTCTGTAAAAAAAAATTCAAAAATATTGATCATGATAGCCGTCGTGTACTGAATGGATTTTATCGAATTATTACATTAATTGTACGCCATTTTAATAGAAGTTGTTCACGACTTTTTCCGAAGATGGCACTGTTAATGATGTGTAGAATAAGTTTTAAAACCAGAATATTTTAAATTGACTTATTTTGGACTTTGTTTTTGTCGCATTGAAATGAAGTAAACTAATAATATATGGTGAATTACCATTTGATAAGTGTAATATAATAATGATTGGATTAATTGCGAATATTTATGAAGCCAAAAATGATATAACCTCAACATCCATGGTTGTTTATAACAGTTTATAAACTTCCATGTTTATGTTTACAAGCGATAAGTAAATTATTACAGCAGTGTTACTTTGGGAAACTTATACTATGTTATAATAGTTTTTAAAAAAAGGGTAGTGTGCCGTATCCCAAAACGTAACTAGAAATTCTACAATATTCAATGTAAGCAAAATATTGCTTCAGTTAGCAAAAGTGAAGTTTATTAAAATATCTTAGTGGAACCATCACACGGAATTAGGATACATATTGTTACAAATTAGGCTACACCTTTGGTACTCAGCAAAATGATTTACAAATTTGAACGATCTGATGGGAGGACGTTCTCAAAAAACAATAATTATTCCTACATCATTTTACACTTCACTTTGGGGAAGTTCATTGTCTTGTGTATCTTACCAGGGGTCTGCAATGGTAATTATATTTTCGATTTGAAAAGTGTCAAAATCAGCTTTAAATACATAGGCAACTTATTAGTCTTTCCATTCTTTACCCCCACATAGCAGGCTTCAAAACTCCCACTAATCATGAAATATATATTAAGCTAAATTAAAAATAAAAGTGTAAAAGTTTGTTTAGGATTAAACGAATTACAAAACTAGACCTATCTTTAGGTGATTAGAAATAAACCATAAAAGAATTCCTTTTTGGTTAATTCTGTCAAAAAATAGCTATTTTGTTACATTAGATTGCTTTGTTAAAAACGAGTAAACGTTTATTTCAATAAATATTTCATAACTGATAGAATATTTGGGGTCTTCGGTTTAATATCTTTCATCAAATGCTAATATCGAAAAAAGTATTTCCAATACAAAAAACTTTGACTTGTTACCTGTAAAGTGTGCTTTATTAAAACAAAGTTATTACAAATGTTTTATTTTTAATGAATAACTAACAAAATAAAAATAGGTTCAATTGTTGTAATATTTACACTAATGTGTATATAGGTATTTTTGACCGTTAAATCATTACCAACCAAAAATTTAAAAGGAACACTGTTTTACACCATACGTAGCAATGTAAATGATATAAAACTATCGGTAAAAAGAGGGAATAACAGGCATTTGTAAATATTTGTTAAACCCCATATTTTAAGGTCAATACATAAATGTTTAATAATAAATATACCAACAGCTTTCGAATTGAAATTGACTTTATTGTTGTTAATATTACATTAAATATTAGTATATAAGACATATTTGCAGGTCCATGCAGGCGAAGTTTAGTCATAGACTACTTTTACACCACTACATACTTCTACAAGAAAAATTAGTGAAACAAATGAATAATTACACAACAATTAAAAAATATACAATTACGCTATGTTCCTGCTTATCCAAATGATTTGTTTACAAGAGTAGCACATTCACACGTCTTACTGCTTCAACATACTCGCGATATTGCAAAACGAGTCATTTAATATCTTCCAACCACAAATGCATTAGTTTCAGAATTAATAATATATTGTGTATTTGAACGATAGTATTATTGTTCATCATAAAGTACGAGTCAGAATACAATATGAACAAATAATAAATGTATAGCCTTTGCAAATAATTTTTTGAATTGGGAGCAGGTAGACCTCTCACGTAGTAATGGACCAGAATAATGAATATATGAATTGTGAATGATCATCAGATGAACAGTTGGTAGTACTTGCAGTATTAATTTCTTCTACAGAACACCTGTTGTAATGGCTTATGTGGACATTTTACTAATTTTTTTTGTAGACTGAGTATTGATCTAATGGATCATACTTTTCTACATCTTTACTCAAATGACACAATGTGTGGATATTGTACGCAAAACATTCTTTGCCATAAAAATTTCACAATGTTTCACAAAATCTGTAAGAAGTGAATTATTAGCTAATTGGGAACTAAATTTTTGAATGTGAGAACTTGGAAATAAGGGTATGCCATCAATATTGAAACTCGATTATTTCTTTATCAGGAAATACGCTATTTAATGAGATGTGCGGCAATAAATTTACTACTCCTAATTGACCAATAGCCTTATTTATTGATTAGTATGAGTTTTTAACAAAGTTTTGCAGTCCAGAGGTTGGATAAATGATATGCAGACACAATTCGCAGCAACTTGGTAGTAGCTGAGTAGGATTTGTTACGATCAGTTACCCAATTGCTTAATTTCATAGATAAATTAGTTTCAGAGACATTAAGAGTATGTTAGCAATCCTGGGTAAGGCTATTTGGAAAACTAGATTCATCGTTCGACTCACTATTATATACAAACTTAAAGCGATTTTTTTTTCTAAGGGCTTTCTTGTTGCTGGCTAGCCTCACGCATGGGCGCCAGTAAAACAATATTTTTTTTCTTTATTCGCTGGATAAAGTGAAAC
Source organism: Platerodrilus igneus (assembly GCA_036346225.1). Classification (NCBI taxonomy): domain Eukaryota; kingdom Metazoa; phylum Arthropoda; class Insecta; order Coleoptera; family Lycidae; genus Platerodrilus; species Platerodrilus igneus. Next base: position 192,031 of record JARFIW010001568.1, read on the forward strand.
TTTAATTATTCGCAGCTAAGTCTGGGAATTACCCCAAGGGTGAGCAATGAGAGAGGGTGTGGGGATGGTCTAAACTCTACAATAAACTAACAAAAGGAAAATGGGTTGAGCGCCACTGTATCTGTATGAACGGTTACACTAAAGATTCATTACTCCTATGAGAAGATACAGAAACTCACGGGATGTACACACAATAAGAAACTTACAACTTACTGAGCTAATGTATCTGGAAACCTCTGGAACATACTTACGACCTCTCCGATCTCGATGAACCTGGAATAAAAAAATACACAACAAATTCTCTATTAGAAAGACACAGTTTGTACTTTCCAATAAAAAAACAGACTAATAATTACAGGTGGAGCATATTAAGATTACCACACCAAAGATATTTAAATCAAAAATGAATACCTAGAACAAATCAGTTGTAGCATATCTGTGCTTTTTAAATTGCCTCAGCATTCGTATAATTTCATTATTCAACAAACTTATTTTTTTTAAAAATTTAGTAAAATTAATTATGCATGGAATAAAAACTTGAGTCTAAAAATGAAATTTAATATAGTTTCTCTTTCTTGATTTTTTTTTAAATATGTTTACAAAAATGAACTAATAAAATTGGTTTTTCTATACATCTGCCTTTGACATAACAAGACCTTAAGTTAATAATATTTTAAAACAAGTTTTGACACCAAGTGCTCAGATCTGATTATTGGTTTACATATGTTTCTCATAAATTATTTCTTAAAAAATTTGAATCACATGCAGTTAACTTGGACAAACAACTTTTCATTTAAGTCAGGTATTATGAGCTTATGAAAATTTAACATCTGCAAATAAATTTTCGAAAAAGCAAGAAATGGATTTTGTAATCTCATATTTTTAGCAACTGAATATCTGCTAATCTTACAATATTATTACTATAGCATTTCGTGACTATTTTCTCCCACGCTGTTCTATATACACAAAATTTAACTTGACCAAACGATCCTTGAAAACTATTTATGTGAGCATTCACGAATTCTCACAAACAAAACAAAAAAGAAGGTTTGATACCTGTAGATATTGATGTCTTCATCTCTAGTTATTAAACGGCGACGTACGTCCTCCGAAATCTGTTCATCAAATTGTCGTAACAAAACATTAAACAACAGCTGTAGTTGCCCTGATAAACGAATAGCTTTCCAATCCTTTATTCAAATATATCACCGCCCTACCATATCATTATGTTATTGCAACATCTAAATATACTTTTCCGACATTCTTTCTGTCATTTTAATTCTTCATTCGATGTCACAGGAGCCTGGAGCTTCACTCTGTGTCCCAAGGCGACTCGCCCCCCTATTATTACCATCCCATGCCGATCCGGAGGCCCCACTTCTGCAAGGCCTGAAGATTCCTACTTTAAAAAAACAATGCCAACTCGACTACATTTACAAAAGCAATGGCCGACCTCGTTCCATTCTAGTACGGCACCTTATTTGCGTGGCGCATTACCTCGTGACCAGTACACGCACGCGCTATTCCAATTCTAACGACTGAAAGGGAAGAATCCGCCTGCAAGTTAGACAACACAAACGACTAGACCCCATATAAATACGTTCCTTGAATGTATAATATTAATAAATATCTCTGTGCAAAGCATTTAAGTTATTTAAGCGAACATGATTTCCTGTTTCAATATAGAATTGTTTCTCTTAGATATTATAGCATCAAATACGAGAATTAAATACCACAGAATAAAATTATACTGAAGCGATTCTTGCAAACATTGTGCTATAGAATATATAGTCGTTACAAACTCTTGTAGTGTAACCGACCTGAAGGCTGACCCAAACGCTCTCTATAAACGGTACACCGGGCTCCATGATCTAACATCTAGTGGCAGTGGCTCGACGACTCCTACGTTGTGTTGTTATAATGTAACCTAAATTCACACTGGGAAGATGGCGTTAAGGCGGGAAGGTTTGAAATAAAACTACAGTATTTTCCTAACTTTACGTTTAATCAAAAGAATAACCACTAAATAGGCCATTCGCATGGAAAAAAAATGACATTCAAAGCAAACAGTGCCGTACTCAACCTGGGTGATTGGTGAAGAGCACGGCAGAGAAAACCCCAAACTGCCCTTACACTTCCAACTGCATTTAGCACATCTCGACAAGGACGGGTAACGTACAAGTACCCAGATCACCAACATTGAATTTAATGGGATGTTAACTGTTACCCAGACATACCACACATGACAACTGAAGAAACGTTACTGTAAACCAGCTAGTCTTTTCTGGTAGGTACCGAGGTCGGATAACCAATACTACCCAGCTAAAGTTGAAGAGGGGGGACACCAGGAAGATAAAATCAGAGGTTCAATTCAATTACATCACAACAATTATCACAAATGTTAAATACTAGTTAATTATATAGAAACATCGGCTAGATAATAGGATATACAAAACAACAAGCAATATAATTAACTTTAAACCGAGATATGAGCGATGCAGTGGAATATGTGGGGTATAAGCTGAAATAAAACAATTACACATGATAAAATGACAAATGAAACATAAAAATATCAAACATTATTAAATAAGTTGACAGCAAATAAATGCCAAAATTCTATAGCACAAATACAGTGCCAGAGTCAGACACTAAATGTTTTATATAAATGCATGTTAGTTAAATATATAAAACCTAGTAAGCGAACGTTAAAAAATATTCATTCTGATAGCATCAGTTAAAACGTACCTTTTAAAATTTAAACACATCCTAGCATTACAAGTTCTAACTAAAAAAAAATACACAACAATTTTGTGGTGAATTCAAGTTCTATCTTAAAACCAAAATAAATATAACATAGAAATATAACACTGTTCATATTCAAACTTGCCTAATAATTTGATTCAATACAATGTCAGTATTTATCATTAATTGTCGTAAAATTACAGTAATTATTATTATTTATTATTATTACGTACTCAACAGGAATAATCCAATTATAGAGTAACGATACATACAGATATTTTATAATAAATATCTATAGTACTAACTAGAATATTGCAACAAGTTAATTAACATTCTACTTAACTCCTTGTAAGACAGCCCAAAAATATCACACTGATTTGCTATATTATTGTACATCCTACACATTGTGTATAGTGGTGAATTAATCAAAAGATTTGTCCTAGGGGTTTCTGCTAGATAAAAGGTACTAGGTAACCGAGTGGGGTAAGTCGGAACATATATGCTAATGTACTGCAAAACATGTGAGTTATCTACCTTCCCATGTACTAGTTTATGCAGGTAAAATACGGCGTTTACATTTTCTCTGAATTCCAATGTTTGTAAGTTAAACAATCCCAGTAAGTTTTTTTTTGACATATTCCAGTCATAATGCCCTGTTGATTTATAGTAAAAAAAAGTACCTCTGCAATTGATTCTGCAATAAGTGCAATGCAATTGTAGTTTCAACTCTAAATCTAAAATCACACTCATTTATACATAAAACAACCGGCATCAAATTCTAAGCCAAAAGCAACAGGTAACACATAAATATTCCCTTCAATGATTAAATAACTAATAGTTTTACAATAAATACCAACATCATATTCAAAACAACGCTCCGACTGTCGACTCGATCGACCGTCTCGACACATGCACCTTCTGATACTATAAATTCTGACGTCATGGAATGCATTCAGAAAGCCTGAAAGTGATTACTGAGTTACTCTAACAAATACCTTCGAATATCGAAATGTACACTATAATATTTGTAATAATTATCGACCAATGAGAAATCACTTAGAAACAGTACAGATTACTTCATTCGCCCCTTTGAAAAAGTTTCGAACGAAAATCATGAGGCTGGACATCTTCAGCACTCCTTTAAATAGAAATATATTAACATGCCCTTAACGACAAACCAACCAATAGCTAACTGGGAGTTCTCTATAAAAACCCAGGACACAACGAAGTTATAACTGACAGTGTAAGGATATCAGAATTGAAACACCAAGATCTATCATAGGCAGATCTCCTTCCAATGCGGCAACCAAGAGTCGGTATGATAGCTACCGTACCTTTCACTAACTGTCAATAATGGTAACAGGTTCAAGTATTGAAATAAATTAGCAACCCCCAAAAGACGTTAGGATACCGCAACCTAATTGTGCGATGTACGCTTCGGTGTAGAGACGTATTGGTGTTGCTCTGTGCTAATATCAATTTTAATACCTAGCAATAATTTTATGTGTGTGTATTATTACCGTTATCTTACTATGCCTTTTACTCGAGAACAGGTGAATGATATTACTGATAACATTAAATAATCCATAACTAACTTAATGCAAGATGTCAAATTCATGGAGGTTAACACTGAAAAAGTGTCCGATAGAATAATACAACCGTTAGAAGATAAGTTGACTGGTTTACACAAAATTATAAATGAACTTAAAAAAAAAAAGTCGATTTAAAAATAAAGCTAGATGACCTAGCAAACTACACTCGTCGAAATAATATAAGAATTTTTGGTATGGAAGAAAAGGTTGATGAGGAACTGTATACTACAAAGTAACAAACGTCTTTTGTTGAGATGTTCAGTTGTCCTTGAATCTACAACAATAATTATTACAAAATTAGTGTATACACACATACACACACACACGCGCGCACACACACACACACACACACAGTTCGCCCACAAAATGTACTTCATATTTGCATACCTGATAATAATAGTTGTGAGTCCTTTTAAGTTTTATTTCGCCATTGACTAGCTGGAGGCATGTTGTCTTATATTTAGTAATTCCTTCAATTAAAGATAAATGTTCTTGCGCAATTTTGTACATACACTTAATTTCCATTATGGCATTACTGCCTATAAGTCCTAGAAAAGAATATCTGTATATCTATACTGAAAGCAATGCATACCATCTGGTGTTGCTCCCAAATATCCTCTTGCTAAGTCTACAAATAGGCCACATTCTCTTACCAAAATTTTCCTCTCCATCGAAAATCTTTCCTTGACCATTGGTTCCTTCATTTTACCATATTCTATAGCCCGACTATTGGAAAAGTTTTCATATAGAATAGTTTTGACAAGGCCATGGCAAGAGGTAGGTCCAGTCTTTTAACAACCGACCCAAAGTGAGACGCTGTCAGCCTATTTTTTCTATTTAATAAAAAAATTGGATTTTCAAATTGCACAATTGTTTTACACTGTATTTCTTCCTGCATTGTTTTTGTTATCTGTTAAAAGCGATGATACTTACACAATACATGTTTTTCAAAAATGCTTACCTGCATGGCGTTTAATAATCTTTTTCTTTCTGACTCCATTTCTGTCGATGATAACTCTGCTTGCTCTGCTTTTGGTCCATATGAATTGTTTACAATTTTTGGTAACTTGATCTTTGTTTTTTTCTCGGTCATTTGTGTTACAATATGTCTTCTTGCAGCAATCAACTGCGCTTTATGTGTTTGTTCAGCTAGATACTTTTTAAAATAGTGACCCGGACTTACATTGAGAGCAGTCTTCTATGGAGTAGAATGCCAATCGAAGCCCTTGTCATATCGCAATCCTGTTAGATGTGATCTACTCTCAAAGGATCCTCTTTGGGTAAGATTAAGCCTCTTCCCAGCATTAAATCGTGCTAAGATACCCATAAACAGTTCTGCTCGATTATTTGTTTCAACGTCCAACAACTTATGTGCTTTTTGTACAACTAAATCGAGTACCCCTAAAAAATGACACAATTTAGGATTAATCATTCAAAATCTGTAATAATATACCATTTATATGCAAGAACAGACCAGTGGCTTGAATATTTGTGACTTGGCTCTGTGTGCTTTCGCCAACATTGACACAATATGAATCTTTGCAGTTCCGATGATCATTAAAAACATGGTTGGGTGTATTTAAAATATCTTCTTTTAGCACCTCCACATCCCCATTTGCATTACTGTAAATCACACTTTGAACAGAATTTTCCAGCTCTGCAATTATGTTTTTTGTCAGTTGGTTTCTAGCAGGCAAATTTCCACTAGTATCCTTTTTGATGCACCTTAATGCTTTTCCATAATTTTTTAAAACATGGTTAACACATTCTATTTTTTGTACAGTCGTACCATATTTCACATTTCGTCTAATACTAGCAAACACGTTAGAATCTCCATCGGCAATGAAGGTTTTGTATCGAAGTCCATGCATTTCGATTGTTGTTTTAAAACCTTCGGTTATTATGTCAGCTTCCATTGCTGATGAACTTTCAGACCAGTTTCGATAACAAATGTGTTTACTTGGAGGAAGTTTTTTGTTGGTGGCTCTAGCACAAATCGAACAATATTTGTTACGAACTCCTAAAACAATAACTTTTGGTGCGCCTTCCAATGATAGCAGCCTAAAAAATATAAAACATTACTGCAATATTCGAACAACGCAATGGAAATTTTTATATGTAATTATTATATTTGTAAATAGAGTTTTACATCTGTTATGTTATTACTTGTATTATTAATTAAACGTAATTAATACTAAAACACAGTTTGTAATAACCTTTATTTTGATAAAGGTTATTACAAACTGTGTTTATGTAGTGAACAACTGCTCAACAGAGCAAAACCGTTTTGGCCAAACTCTGGCATAAGACTTCCTAATGCTCTCCCTCCACTTTATACATAACAACATCAATCACTTGAAAGTTCATAATGTACATGCAAAGACACCTTATACAACAAAAATATAAACACTTGATATACAGGGTGCATATAACATTTTTGTTCTTGCAATATTAAGTTTTATGTTTATTATTTATTTAATAGCTAAATTAATAAAAGTCATAATAATTATGCATACATAAATCTGTGATATAATGATCTTTATAAGTGTTTGCTAATTAATTCCCTAATGTCCAGATATACATAAAAATGTTGTTATAGTACAAATACTGTAAAGTATTTCAAAATATAGTAGAAAATATTATTTTATTATAATTGCATTAAAGGTTATAGTAACGATACTCACCACTCCCGAAGCAGCATCATAACTATGGCCATATGACCTTTTGCTCCAACCTCCATCCAGATATACTGTAATATATGGAATTCCATCTGCATCAACATCAAGGTTTTGTCTTGCCAACTCTAACTCTACTTTTCCATTTTCTTCCATATCTTTCATAAGATTGTCCTTCCATACCTAAACAAACTGTCAAGTAAGATATTAAACAATTAGATTTTCTTACAGCGCCTAATTCGGCTTTAATTTTTTTAAATTGGTAGAGTGTCATGGGAGGTATATCCATAACTGCAAATAGTTCCTGAGAATGGCCATATGTACTGCCAGTTGCCAGAGTACCCCAAACAAATCCATAATTAATTTTTGATTTTTGTGAAATATCTTCAGTGTAATGCTTGTATATTTTATCACACATTGTACATGCAAACATAAGGCAGCTTACTAGACCTATTCCTCTGTTACATTCCTCTTTCAAATATAGTTTTCCACCAGTACAAATTTGGGAATGTCGGTATTGCAGATCCATGGACCAACTTAATACATATTGCAAATCCACAATGCGGTTTCCAGTAACAGTTGGTTCTTTAGGAGAGTGATTTATCTCGAAATATAATTTATGAGCCTCTATTCTGAAAAACAAAACAAAATATTAGATTTTTAGAAACCCAAAATTTAGCATATTCACAGAACGACTCACTAGTGTGACAAAGTTTAATATACCGGTTATTTATTGTAGAAATTATAAAAAAAGCAATATACACAAATTGTAGCCTGTATTATTTTAAAAATTGTTTCATATCTACAGGGTGTTCATAATTATATCAATATATATATATATATATATATATATATATATATATCAATATTATAAGTAGTTTTTTACACAAGGTAAGTTGATATATATATATATATATATATATATATATATATATATGTCAAAAATTGACAATTTCAGATATGATTGACAAAAATGCTAAACGTAATTGAAAGTTAGGTTTATATATAGTACTGTACACGATTTAGATTTGTAGCGTAATTGGTAAACGCACAGTTTCGGTAAAACTGAGATGCAGGTTCAAATCCTGTCCAAGGCCTTATATTTTCCTTTTTTCAATTACTAGCTCGATTTGAAATGATCATTTGGGCTTTACTTATAAAAGTCTAAGTTATTATTTCATCTTATTAATTGCAATTATATATATATAAATATTTTAGTTAGTTAATTACACACACACACACACACACACACACACACACACACATATATATATAATTTTGGTATAGATTTCGAGGAAGCAGTCAGACTTGTCAAATTCATTAAACACTCTTTTAATCATTCGAGCTTTCGATAAATTTATTATCTTCTTCAGGAATGTTTATGTGAGTTTATAAAAGAATACAACTATGGAAGTTGGACATTACTTCATTTAAGATTAAAAACAAACATCTCAAAAGTGACAGACAATTACATAATCTTCATAGGGTTATGTAATAGTCTGTCACTTTGGGTTTTATATGAAGTAATGTCCAAATTCCGTAGTTGTATGCTTTTATAAACTCACATAAACATTCCTGAAGAAGATAAAAAGTTTATCGAAAGCTCAAAAGATTAAAAGAGTGTTTAATTAATTTGACAAGTCTGAGGAAATCTATACCAAAATATATTTCAAACAGTCGATATATCTTATTGGTATATATATATATATATATATATATATATATATATATATATATATATTACTCAAATTTAGGGTAGAAAATTAATTAACGACATCAAACAATTTTAATCACCTTGTATAAAGAAACAAATAGAAATTACGTGCGAAATTTATATCAATTAATTCAATTTTTAAGTAACGGGTATTAAACAAAGTGTACAAATAATAATTAATATTTAATTAGTATTCGCTAAAAATTGAAGGGTAGAAGTCAATGCCATTCATTATTATTTTAATTGGAGTTAATTGAACGATTATTAAGGTATAATATGCTTAAAAGCTTTTAAAAACCCAATAATACCAAATATGAGACTCGTTGCTAGCATACAAATCTATCAAAAGGATTAAAATACGTGGAATATCCAAATCGTAGAAGTATTACGATTGAACACCTTTGAATTTTTAAATATCAGGTTCTGTTTAATTTGTTTGGATAAACATGAAAATTCTGCGTATATTGCAAACGGTCGGATAAACCGTAGCTTATATTAACGGGAAGGCTAGTTGAGCGGTTATTTAACTCAAATAGGAATCCACGTGGATTCAAATAACCGATAGTAAAGAATATCGATTTGTACCACTCAGACCAGGGTAGAAAGAGACGGGTAAAATGCGCAGAACAGAGACACCGTTAATAAAAGGCGTGTTTTGAGCAACGTCACTAGGTTTGCGATGGGTTGAAATAAGTTGCAGATATGAGAGGTGAAAACATAACGATTTCTATACAAAATTAATTAGTCGTTCGCAGACGCGTTGCGAGGCGTGTGAAAAATTCTTAGATTTTGAACTTGGACGTGTGCAAATTTTGTAGAATCGCTGTGCCCGACGGTCGAAAGGGAACAGAGAATGCGAAATTCTAATAATTGTCCGTTGAGGGACAAATCCGACGTGCAAGCGGGCTATTATATAAACCCGTGCTAATATGAGTTTCGCTCTCTTAGATTTTCGATTTTTATTCAATACTTTAAACAGTTTGGCTCTTAGATTTTTGATTTTATTGAATACTTTAAACAGTTTTCTTTCTTTATTTTTTGATGTTATACGATACTGCAAGCAGAATACGTGCTACGATACAAGTTATTATGCATTAGTGCACTTAGAATAGATAGATAAGTAGCGATAAATAGATACATTTAAGTGTGCAGCTTTGTATAGCGTAAACGAATCATGAATTGCTTTGCTAATTTTCGGGAGTGAGTAATCAAGTGTTATTCGTAAACGTGATTGGATCCACAAAACAAGATTTAGATATACATAGATGAGTTCCTGAGAAGTCCTGAACCAATTTAGACGAATGGTGGTGTACAAAAATTTTAAAAGCGTTCAGAATCTGAAGTCGTAAACATAGACCAGCTGGAATGGTGGAATTAGCAAGTCCGATGTGCATTGAAGCCCCGAGTGCAGTAACCTTCAGGTAAATTATACAATTTTTTTCGATCTTTGATGTTTTGGTGGGTGTTGGATACCTTTATAATTTGTTTGATAAAAATGGACAGTAGTGAATTTGTATAAACAACAAATTTTTAATTTTAAGGTGAAATTTTCTTGTTTAAGTAGAAAGAAGTATTTAGCAGTTTATGTTTTGATTATGATGAAAATTTGGGTCTGTCTTTGAGCTCAATTAGACTAACCTGTTTAATTAACGTAAAGGGGCGGGAGATGCTCCCTTTTATTCAGACTTAGGTCTGCACATATTGTTAACTACATTAGTATGCATCCTACAAGGACTTTAATTCTGGATGCAAATTAAAATGATGACAAATTTAAACTTGAAATTTTATGATACTGAAATTTATGCTGAAATTTAATTTTGAAATTTTAATGTATTATGAATATTGATGTAAATAGAGTTAACGTTGATATTTGTGGTAGGAATGTGTTTGTTTTTTTTTATAAATGAGGATGAAAGTTTTAACTAGGTTAGCAGCCGAGGCGGAAAGAGTAAAGAGGAGATTATCAGAAGAGATTCAACAGGGCGGGAATCACAGCAATATATATATGACCTTTCTTCGGTTGACTTTTCACATAGTTCTCTGAATATGAAATACAGTGATATAATAATTTGGATTATTTATACAAATTTGCTTACTTTGTCCCAGTCTGTGAATTCATTGTTTCTGGGTCGGAAGTTTCTTCAGATAAGGTAGTTGGATTACTAGCTACCTCGGGTAATCTTTGCAAACCTGAAGGGCCAGGCTTGTCAAAATTATCTGATATGGATTTCAAACTGAAAAAGTTTGGATTTTATTATGACATCTAATTAATATGTATATTTGCGAAATTATAATGTAACAGGGGCATAACCAGTGTAGTTAGCTTGAACCATTGTTTGCAGGTGAGGCAAAATTACTCATTTTTAATGTCAGTACTTAATAATTATATAAAAATCATATGACACATCCGATAGCTTACTTCGTTCAAAATAGCACAAAAATTCTTCGCATTGTTGTCTAACCAATCAAAAGCTTATGAAATCCTATAAGAATTTTAGAAAAAATTAATAATTTTTTAAAACACAGCTATCAAAATTTAACAAGGTAAAAACGTTTATGTTATTGTTATGTATGTGCCCTACGAATTTGATGAGTATTTCTAATACAGTACAGATGTGCTATTCTGCCGTATATTTAAAACTATTCATTGAGAAAATCATAAGTAATTTTTTTTGTACGTCATATTTTCAGGGTAACCACGCTAACTTAGTTCTATGAAGAATGCGAAAACAATAATATGTTTAGTTTGCATTATCATATTTATAAATTCCGAATAGTCATAAGTGGAAAGTCAGGTAATTTGTGGTTTTCTATTTTTCAAGGCATCTGAAGAATGTATAATTTTTGTGGGTGGATATGCGACATTTAAATAGATATATTTTCATTGTTTTTGGATTTTATATTCCAAAACAAACAGCCTCATAAAGATATCCTAGCTACACTACTGAATGTATTATAACTTACAGCGGTAATTGTTGCATTTTCTGCCATCTTAAGCGGGCTGCTTTAGACTTAAACGATCGCTTTCTGGTACCACTGGGATTTTGGCTATATACTTGCTTATGTTTACCCATCTGTAAAATGTAAATACGTAAATAAAAGAAACTTTACACCAGGCGACAACAGAAAGTAAATATACTGTAACTTTTTCCGTATTTCAGATAAATATTTGAAATTTGAAAGGCTTGTACAAGACAAAGCGGGAGTACAAATTTTTTGAAATAATTGTAAATTTCAAATTATTTACGGTCTGACTAGAAGTGAAAAGTACTGTATAAACTATACACCCTATAGTTTTTTAGAATCAGTTGATCATTTTTAGTCCTAGGACATTATTTTAAATTTTTTAGAAATAGGTGTTTTCTTATTTAAGTTTTGAAAAGAAAAGTAAGCGACTGTAATTCTCCTAAATTGGTGTATAATTGTGAAAAAAATTTGAAATCTAACGACTTTTCATGTTATTAGTAATAATTATATTTTCGCCAGAAATTTCAAAACATTGTTTTTTCTTAAAAATAAGATTTTGCAAAATCCATTAGGCTGGATCTCAATAAATTTTAAAAAGATTTTTTTAAAGTTTTGGTACCCTAAATAATCACAATATGATAGGACATTTTTAGGGGACTGCTTAAATTATAAATAGGATTTATGTTGTTTTTAAACTAATTTATTTAGGACAAAAAAGCTAGTGTACTCACTTTCACCATTCGGTGTCATAAATTAAATAACGAGTATTTTTGATAAAATAATGTATGCAAAGGAAATAATTTATTTATTCAAGAATCTATCTACAAAAATTAAAGTCAATATTTGAGCACGCATTTTCAAAATCGAATGAAATATATAATTAATTTTGTCCATTACTTCCACAAAGTATAAGAATTTAAAATATACTAACTTCCAAGCTCAAATACACCCACACTAAATAAAGCTCAAAATGTTTGTTTATAATAATAACGAAATGTCACTCTATGAACAATAAACTACACATTCAAAAATAACAATTAGCGAATACAATATGTACATAAATGAAATAATACAATAAATACTATACAAATTTGTTTCGGAAAACGACCTTGGCTATTATTAGAATGCACTATGTGCCTGACGCTTTGCTTGCATTCGAGTTTGCCGAAGGTCATTTACGACAAATAGTTACAGGAATGAGAATTGAGAAAATAGCATCTTGTCGTATTTACTAAAGTTAAAATAAAGTAGTTCCCTCTATCATGCGAAAGCTATACCACAAAGGCGGCTATTTTAAAATTAGTTCGTGTTATGAAAATAGAGGGATGCTATCGCGCCCTTAATAGAAAATGAGATAGAGACATTTCAGGAATTTGAGAGTAGATTTTTAAGAAAATTTTGGGGGGGACAATCAACAATACAAGGCGCTGGATAATTAAATTACAGGAAAATATAATCAGAACTTAGGGATGACACGAGAACTATACGCCATACAAAAATTCAGTATAGCAAAGCAATTAGATCCTCCGATGGAAGAAGCACAAACTATAAAGTACTTAGCGGGACATTTTGGAGAAGAGATAAGACATTATGTGATGATTCAAAATATTGTAAATAGGGAGATCTTCTTAGAATATCGACAAAGTTGTGATGAGTTAGGACAGAGTCGTGTGGCGGAAGGTAGGATGATACAAAGACAGCGAGAAAACATAGTTAGAATGCAAAGAAGCACAGAATATAATAGATTGAATAATAGGGGAAATTATAGGGGAAATTTTTATAGAAATAATTACAATAACTACAACGATAATAATTTTATAAGGAATTGGAACACAAGAAACACGCCAAGAAATGTAACAGAGCAAACGAACCACTACAGGAACATAAATCAGTATACAGCACAATGCAACATCGGGAACAATCACCACAACCAATAGAACGAACCGTACCTATGCAGAAGTTACGAGTCAGGCAAGACCATTTACGTCGAATCAGGATTTTTGAATGAGGACAAACCAAGTAAGCCCTTAAAAATTAATGGATATGAACACCAGCGTGAATATGTAAAATGTGAAATGGAAAATGATATGAATAAAAGCTTATTACCGATAATTAAATTGAAAATTGAATACAGTAAAGGTGGAACACTCATTGATACGTGAGCAGAAGCGCCGTTAGTGTCTGAAGATTTTGTTAAACGGGAAAAGTTAATGGGGAGAATGATGCCTATTAGGAAGTTTAATTTAATAGCACCAAATAGCAAAAGATTTGCAAGTGTGAATAAGATAATAATTATGGAATGTGAAATGCGTAAGATAAAGTTTGAGAATGAATTTATAATAGTGCCGGTGTTAAGAGTAGATGCAATATTTGGTATGGACATAATTGATAGGTTGGGATTAAAAATAAATGCTGAAGGAAAGGTAATAGATGTAAAAGGGGAATATATAAAATGGGATAATGAGGAAAGTATTGAAGTCGAAGGAGACTGCTTGAATATTAATCACTTTGAGGGTGAAATAGATGTAAAGAGGGATATTGATAATGAAATAAAATGTCCAGAAGAAGTGAAAGATAGAGTAAAGGCATTATTAATGAAGAACTCAGAATTAATAGAATCAGAATCCAGAATAGTAGCAGAGGGTGTGAATAAATCAGAAGTTGTAGATACGGAGCCGTTTAATGAAATTCCACCAGAAAGAGAATCAAGAAAATATATAGGTTTTTATATGAAAAGGCAAAATTATAAGTGTGAAGTGGTTCCTTTTGGTTTGTTAGAAAATAAGGATGTGATATGGGAACTGAATGAAGAATTTGGGAGTGATAGGTTAAAATTTAGAGAAGTTTTGGGATATGAAGTAAGATATATTAGGAGGAAAAACAATGCAGATAATAACTTAACTTCAGAAAATAAGTTTGAAAAGAGAGTGTGTAGTGGAAACAAGAAAGATAAGCTTATTGTAGAGAGAAAACTTTTGATAATGGAGAAAAGTGTACATACTGTAAGATAAACTAGTGGAAATAGGGATATGATTATAAATTAGGATACGAGAATTAAATAGGGACATAAACACACAATAGGATAGGTTAATAAGAAATTAGGATAGGTATAGACAAATAGGAGAATTAAATAGAGATAAGCACAAAATAGGATATTAATATAAAGTAGGACAAGAGAATTAAACAAGCATATAACAGGATAGGTTATTAATAAATTAGGGTAGGTTTAGGAAAAGCAAGAGCAGTATAGATTAAAGGAAATCGAAGAAAAACAATATTTAGTAAGGGTTGATGTAAATAAAAAAAAGCATAGATAAATAAATTGGAGTGGTTCATTGGATATAGGAAGAGATGATATGTTTTGGAAAAATAGAAAGTATAGATAAATAAATGGGGATAGAAAAATAGAAGTGGTTCATTAGAAAAATGAAAAGATAATGATACACATATGGTAAATAGGAATAGTATGTGAAAATGGAAAAAGGTATAGACAAATAATTAGTAGAACATTAGTACAGTACAAAGGTAGTGTAAAGGCAGGAAAAATAGGAAAAGTGTAAATAGATAGA
This sequence comes from Platerodrilus igneus, assembly GCA_036346225.1. Taxonomy (NCBI): domain Eukaryota; kingdom Metazoa; phylum Arthropoda; class Insecta; order Coleoptera; family Lycidae; genus Platerodrilus; species Platerodrilus igneus. The sequence goes on from JARFIW010001568.1 coordinate 207,290, forward strand.
AATTAGGGAGATAAAATGTTTAGTATAGAGCCTTGTGTAAATAATAATCATAAGTAAGATAAGTTAAGATAGAATTTAGGATAGCAACCTAGAGATAGGATTAATTAGATTTTAGGTATAAAAATAAAAATAGAAGAATTTTTCAATGGGGATTTAATTCACGTTGGGCGCCAAAAATGGCATTAATCAAAAATTTTCTATTTTAATTTGGGGGAATAATGCTATAACAATAGGGTAGTTTAGGGGTAGGTTAAGTCATAGGGGTCGTAGAATAAATAAAAACAACTTCCAGTTTAAGAAAAGCACATAATTCCAGAAATTATAAGAGTAAATCGGTCACTCTACATATTGTAAATTAAAAGCACACTGTATATAAAATACGCGGGATTAAATGCATAAGAACATAGAAATATCTAACAGTAGTTTACAAGTAAAGATAAGATTTGAAAACGCAACAAATTGCATCAAAATTAAATCACCGAAAAACCTATATGAATTGGCATTACAAATATTTAACAATTGCGTTAAAAATATCATCGTACACGCAATCTAAATTATTCATTATTAGAAAATCGTACGTGACAGGAAGAAATCACATTTGTTCAAAAATCCAATATTATGTAGAAATAAACAAGCACATGCCGATGCAATAAAGATAATAATAATTAACAAACATTTGAATACGTGAGTTAATAAAAGGCAAAAGTTGAAAATCCTCAAATAATACCACGATATGCGGGAGGCATACGTGACTATTAAGGCATGCATTCGAATATTTGAACTAAATAATTGGTGAAAATTCCAAGGTATGCGAGATAAAGCCGAAGTGTCGTCCCAGAACGTAAATAGAGCAATGAAAAACAGGTGGAGGTACGGCTTTATATACGATAATGACAAAGCGACAGAGTTAGTATACATTCAAACTGGGCTATGACTATGTTCACTTAGAATTTACGTAACCACTGATGCAAAATTAAAGTGAAACTAGATTTGAAAAGTGTGCGAATTTATGCAATGGAAGTAAGCTGATCTATTAATAGACGTAAGTAAAACGACTTAATTAAAAATCCATTTCTAATATTAATAAAACAGGGCTTCTAATACCTACATGGAAATTGTTCTAATACCTACATGTTATTTGGATTTTAATGTCAATCTGAATTTTCATACCTACATTGAAATTGTGTTAATATCGATTTTAATTTCAATCTGAACTTTAATTTTAGTTTTTGGATATTGACTTTTAATTTCGACCTTCAATTGAAAACAGTTTTAAAATCAAAGTATTCTAATTCGGACATATTCGGACTTGGTACGAAACAATTCATGGGGATGCAGATCGCAGACTAGGAAGGAACTACAGAACCCATTTAAGGTTAGCAATCTTACTACACTTTAATATTGAAAACTGTTTTTAATTCAATATTTATCATTTTTGTATTTGTAAGAGTCAACAAAATATAAAAGGGCTATTTAGCGATTTATGACAAAGGCAATAGGTAGCTTGGAACATTCGAAGGTCCCTAAGTAAGTAAAAAGATAGTCTTGCTGGCTTTCAAAAACCATAAATCTGGTATAAGTAAATATTCTGCAAAAAAGAAAAAATTTTGAGAGTTGTAAATATTTAATCATTATATTGTGTAGTGTAGAACTGCTTTATTTAATTAAATAAGCTAGTCGGGGCAAAAACCCTAAATTAACTTTCCACATTATAGGGGCTTGATTGTTCAGGGGAAATATCACAGCATTGTATGACATGCCCAATTATGGGACCTAATTTCATAGCATTTTATGGCGCCCAACGTGGGGCAAGAACACCACAAAAAGAAAATTAAAAATTAAATATCGTAGGAGCGAAAAATTTAGAAATTAAAATTTGTAGAGGCGCGAATAAAAATTTAATTTAATAAGGGTTAGGAATTTAAAATCTGAAGGAATATGAAATATTAATAATTTAAATTTTAAAAATGGATAAACGAATAAGGGAAACCAGAGAGGCATTAAGGAACCAAGGGGTAGAAATAGGGTCCCAAGAAAGCGTAATTTTACAAAATGTATCTATGGAAATGCAAGGACAACGGTTGACGCGAAGTCAAAGTGAAGAACAACAGATATCAACAATCTAAAATTATGTCTATTTTATTAGCGTTAACGAGGAAAATGGACAAAAGCAAAAAGACCATCAAGATGCAAATTATTGAAATTGGAGAAAAGCTCGGTGCCGAAATAAAAATTATAAGCGACTGATTAAAAGAAACGAATCAGACAATCGCGGAAATGCTGGTACAATTTGAGAATAAATTTATTAGAATGATGGATGATGTGGATAAAATTAGGGACGAGGTCTGGAAAGCGAAATTAGATCAGGAAACATATGAAAAGGAAACTAATGATCGGATGACAGATTTAGGTAAAAAGATGCGGGAAATTCAAGGAAATTGTGAAATAGGACTTCATGATGTAAATAGAGAATTAGGTAATTTAAAATCAGAATTCGAAAATGCGAGTAGAAATCAGGGACACTACACTAAGATAAATATACCGGAAATATCAGTTGAGCAATATTCCAAATTTTACGGAGACAACAAGGTGAATCCAAAAGTATTTTTAAATAATATAAGGAAATTAATACAGAGATCAACGGATGAAAGGTACAATCTAAATTTTGTTAGATCAATGTTGAAAGAAAGCGCGGAAATATGATTTGACTTAATAGAAAATGAGATAGAGACATTTCAGGAATTTGAAAGTAGATTTTTGAGAAAATTTTGGGGGGACAATCAACAATACAAGGCGCGGGATAATTTAATTACAGGAAAATATAATCAGAACTTAGGGATGACACGAGAACTATACGCCATACAAAAATTTAGTATAGCAAAGCAATTAGATCCTCCGATGGAAGAAACATAAACTATAAAGTACTTAGCGGGACATTTTGGAGAAGAGATAAGACATTATGTGATGATTCAAAATATTGTAAATAGGGAAATCTTCTTGGAATATCGACAACGTTGTGATGAGTTAGGACAGAGTCGTGTGGCGGAAGGTAGGATGATACAAAGACAGCGAGAAACCATAGTTAGAATGCAAAGAAGCACAGAATATAATAGATTGAATAATAGGGGAAATTATAGGGGAAGTTTCTATAGAAATAATTACAATAACTACAACGATAATAATTTTATAAGGAATTGGAACACAAGAAACACGTCAAGAAAAGTAACAGAGCAAACGAACCACTACAGGAACATAAATCAGTATACAGCACAACGCAACATCGGGAACAATCACCACAACCAATAAGAACGAACCGTACCTATGCAGAAGTTACGAGTCAGGCAAGACCATTTACGTCGAATCAGGATTTTTGAATGAGGACAAACCAAGTAAGCCCTTAAAAATTAATGGATATGAACACCAGCGTGAATATGTAAAATGTGAAATGGAAAATGATATGAATAAAAGCTTATTACCGATAATTAAATTGAAAATTGAAGATAGTATAGGTGGAACACTCATTGATACGTGAGCAGAAGCGCCGTTAGTCTCTGAAGATATTGTTAAACGGGAAAAATTAATGGGGAGAATGATGCCTATTAGGAAGTTTAATTTAATAGCACCAAATAGCAAAAGATTTGCAAGTGTGAATAAGATAATAATTATGGAATGTGAAATGGGTAAGATAAAGTTTGAGATTGAATTTATAATAGTGCCGGGGTTAAGAGTAGATGCAATATTTGGTATGGACATAATTGATAAGTTGGGATTAAAAATAAATGCTGAATGAAAGGTAGTAGATGTAAAAGGGGAATATATAAAATGGGATAATGAAGAAAGTATTGAAGTCGAAGGAGACTGCTTGAATATTAATCAATTTGAGGGTGAAATAGATGTAAAGAGGGATATTGATAATGAAATAAAATGTCCAGAAGAAGTGAAAGATAGAGTAAAGGCATTATTAATGAAGTACCCAGAATTAATAGAATCAGAATCCAGAATAGTAGCAGAGGGTGTGAATAAATCAGAAGTTGTAGATACGGAGCCGTTTAATGAAATTCCACTAGAAAGAGAATCAAGAAAATATATCGGTTTTTATATGAAAGGGCAAAATTATAAGTGTGAAGTGGTTCCTTTTGGTTTGTTAGAAAATAAGGATGTGATATGGGAACCGAATGAAAAATTTGGGAGTGATAGGTTAAAATTTAGAGAAGTTTTGGGATATGAAGTAGGATATATTAGGAGGAAAAACAATGTAGATAATAACTTAACTTCAGAAAATAAGTTTGAAAAGAGAGTGTGTAGTGGAAACAAGAAAGATAAGCTTATTGTAGAGAGAAAACTTTTGATAATGACGAAAAGTGTACATACTGTAAGATAAACTAGTGGAAATAGGGATATAATTATAAATTAGGATAGGAGAATTAAATAGGGACATAAACACACAATAGGATAGGTTAATAAGAAATTAGGATAGGTATAGACAAATAGGAGAATTAGATAGAGATAAGCACAAAACAGGATATTAATATAAAGTAGGACAAGAGAATTAAACAAGCATATAACAGGATAGGTTAATAATAAATTAGGGTAGGTTTAGGAAAAGCAAGAGCAGTATAGATTGAAGGAAATCGAAGAACAATATTTAGCAAGGGTTGATGTAAATAAGAAAAAGCATAGATAAATAAATTGGAGTGGTTCATTGGATATAGGAAGAGATGATATGTTTTGGAAAAATAAAAAGTATAGATAAATAAATGGGGATAGAAAAATAGAAGTGGTTCATTAGAAAAATGAAAAGATAATGATACACATATGGTAAATAGGAATAGTATGTGAAAATGGGAAAATGTATAGACAAATAATTAGTGGAACGTTAGTACAGTACAAAGGTAGTGTAAAGGCAGGAAAAATAGGAAAAGTGTAAATAGATAAAAATTAGGGAGATAAAATGTTTAGTATAGAGTCTTGTGTAAATAATAATCATAAGTAAGATAAGTTAAGATAGAATTTAGGATAGCAATTTAGAGATAGGACTAATTAGAATTTAGGTATAAAAATAAAAATAGAAGAATTTTTCAATGGGGATTTAATTCACGTTGGGCGCCAAAAATGGCATTAATCAAAAATTTTCTATTTTAATTTGGGGGAATAATACTATAATAATAGGGTAGTTTATGGGTAGGTTAAGTCATAGGGGTCGTAGAATAAATAAAAACAACTTCCAGTTTAAAAAAAGCACATAATTCCAGAAATTATAAGAGTAAATCGGTCACTCTACATATTGTAAATTGAAAGCACACTTTATATAAAATACGCGGGATTAAATGCATAAGAACATAGAAATATCTAACAGTAGTTTACAAGTAAAGATAAGATTTGAAAACGCAACAAATTGCATCAAAATTAAATCACCGAGAAACCTATATGAATTGACATTACAAATATTTAACAATTGCGTTAAAAATATCATCGTACACGCAATCTAAATTATTCATTATTAGAAAATCGTACGTGACAGGAGGAAATCACATTTGTTCAAAAATCCAATATTATGTAGAAATAAACAAGCACCAGGCGATGCAATAAAGATAATAATAATTAACAAACATTTGAATACGTGAGTTAATAGAAGGCAAAAGTTGAAAATCCTCAAATAATACCACGATATGCGGGAGGCATACGTGACTATTAAGGCATGCATTCGAATATTTGAAGTAAATAATTGGTGAAAATTCCAAGGTATGCGAGATAAAGCCGAAGTGTCGTCCCAGAACGTAAATAGAGCAATGAAAAACAGGTGGAAGTACGGCTTTATATACAATAATGACAAAGCGACAGAGTTAGTATACATTCAAACTGGGCTATGACTATGTTTAAAAGTACTTAGAATTTACGTAACCACTGATGCAAATTAAAGTGAAATTAGATTTAAAAAGTGTGCGAATTTATGCAATGGAAGTAAGCTGATCTATTAATAGACGTAAGTAAAACGACTTAATTAAAAATTCATTTCTAATATTAATAAAACAGGGTTTCTAATACCTACATTGAAATTGTTCTAATACCTACATGTAATTTGGATTTTAATGTCAATCTGAATTTTCATACCTACATTGAAATTGTGTTAATATCGATTTTAATTTCAATCTGAACTTTAATTTTAGTTTTTGGATATTGACTTTTAATTTCGACCTTCAATTGAAAACAGTTTTAAAATCAAAGTATTCTAATTCGGACATATTCGGACTTGGTACGAAACAATTCATGGGGATGCAGATCGCAGACTAGGAAGGAACTACAGAACCCATTTAAGGTTAGCAATCTTACTACAATTTATTATTGAAAACTGTTTTTAATTCAATATTTATCATTTTTGTATTTGTAAGAGTCAACAAAATATAAAAGGGCCATTTAACGATTTATGACATAGGCAATAAGTAACTTGGAACATTCGAAGGTCCCTAAATAAGTAAAAAGATAGTCTTGTTGGCTTTCAAAAACCATAAATCTGGTATAAGTAAATATTCTGCAAAAAAGAAAAAATTTTGAGAGTTGTAAATATTTAATCATTATATTGTGTATTGTAGAATTGCTTTATTTAATTTAATTAGCTAGTCGAGGCGAAAACCAAAATTAACATTCCACATCATAAGGGTTTGATTGTTCAGGGGTAATATCACAGCATTTTATAACATGCCCAATCGTGGGGCTTAATTTCATAGCAATATATATGTGTGTATATATATATATATATATATATATATATATATATATATATATATATATATATTGTTGAAAATTGTAGGTGGTGAATAAAGTATGCGATCTATTGAAAGGACTATCTACTCTGTTGGGGATGGCAAAGTGGGTTCCGAAATGTGTGTGCGAATTCGGTATAACTTGCTGTATTACACTTTAAATTAAAGGGAGGGGAATATTAAGCACCGAGGATAGATGATAGATTATGTAATTTCAGGATACAGTTTTAGTTGCTTATGGATTGTGTAGAAGTAGTGAAGCATGTACCGAACAAAGACGGTGTAGCAATTGAAAGATTCGTAAAATTCTTTCTAGTGCGGAGAATAATTTGTCTTAGTAATAGGCTGATCTTGTCTTAAAAGTAGGGCCATTTCGTCTTATAGTTGCATTATTATTTGATCAAAAGCGTCTTCAAAAATTATTGTTATGTGGTGGGTTATAAGTCACGTTTAAGTCAAGTTTCGTCACGAATGGTATTAATTCAATACGTATAAGTGTAAGGCGATATTCTATTGTACTTGCGTGTATACATACAAAATTTATCTAACACTTTTGTTTTTCCTACACTTAATCCTTAACTTTGTTCAGGTCGCTTCGAAGTCTAAGAAAGTAAATATTTAGTTGTAGTGTGCATTTCTTGCAAGCTTGACCAAAGTCTAATAGTTCGATTTTTGTGTTTTATAAAATGGATATAACAAAATTGAATAAATGCGAACCCTGTCACATATATTTTACCAGGAGAAGTACCATACGGACGCACTGGGTTACGCTACATGACGCCTGACTATCTGCATAATAGTTTAAACGTATGCCTTTATACGTGAAAAATACTATGACTGCGAATCTTACGGTGTCGCCTTTGCCAAAATGAATAGTTTACAAAGACACCAGGTCGAACAGCATGGTGAAAGTTCTACGTCGAAGGACAATCGTTCAACTATGTCGATGATTGCACGATCTACTTTCAAATAACAGCGGATTAGCATCCGGTACTTAGTGTGCAATGCGGATGTGGTTAAGTCTGCGTATATTGATCACCTACGAAACAATAGGCATAAGAATGCTGCAACTACTGTCATCGAGGGAGATAATACTATCCAAATAATTAGCACGACGTTTAAGAACCACCTCGTAAGCTATCGCATAAAACACGTCAACACAAACGGCGGCGGAGTGTTCGAGTTTTTCCATGTACAGAAGAAGAACATTATTCGTTTAGTGAGGTTAAGAAACATGGTGTTAGGGCCCGATATGGTTTGAAATAGCTCGAAATAGCCTGAATTGCCGAAATTGTCCAAAATGGACAACAATGCCCCAAAATTACCCACAATGACCCATCATGGGCCAAAATGTCCCATAATGGTCCGAAATGGCCTACAATGGCCCGGCAAGTAGCGGAACGATTTTAAACATTCAAAGTATTATAGCCCAATTGATTTGTTATATAATTTGAATACCTCTGTAATAAGAAGGTTGTTATTCAGAAAACGAACACTGTTTAAAAATAAATAAAAATACATTAAATATAATTTCGTTTAAAATATGATAAACATCTAGAAAAAATGAATAGCTAAAATCATCGCGAAGGTGCATTGTATGAGTATAAATTATCCAAACATTCAAATTATTCATTTAGTCAGTACAATATTAAACAAGCATACGGCGATGCAGCTTAATTGTGAGTTTTATCACTCCTATACCAAAATGTGAATTGATTTCAAGGCTACCGACGTAAAATCATTTAACGTGCAAAATGTGATAATTATATGTGGCAGTAATCTGCAAAACGAGTACGAGAACTTGTGCGAGGTTATACAACGAATATCAGAAGAATTTAGCACCGGGGGCCGGTATAGTCTTTACAGAAAGTGTTTTTGCTTGGAAATGAATATTAACAAGTATAATCCGCCAGTAGATTAAAGAGAAGTAATCTGCCAGACGAGAATAAAGATTTGATTTTCATACCTAAATTAAGTTAGGAAAATTCTGTTGTAAAGACGTATATGTATTGTGATTGTAATTAGCTAGTAGTGTGAATTATCAACAAATAAAATTTTTAAAGAGGAGTGTACTACTTTTCTGAGAATCTTTGGTTCTTGGCTATGGGTTGGTCAAAGGTTAAATTAATTAGAGATTCAGACGTGTAACGAAATTTAAACCCATCAATTTCTTTTCACGCCAAGAACACGTTTATAAATAAAAGAAAATTGTTTATTATGGACGTTTGGAAAAACATAGCGAATGGAAGCTTTACACAGGAAGAGGTAAACAATATCCTTCTTTGACATGGATGTAAAACAAGATCTTGGTGACATATTCAACAAGAAGGATATATGAGTGTTTAACAAACCATAGCTTTTTCTAAAAATATTAATTCTTGATTTGATCAGATTTTACATTTTAACAAAAAATCTCGGACATAAAAAGTTTCTATAAAGGTCTAAACTTAAAATTGATTTCTAGTTTAAAATAAATCTTATAGCGCCTTCCACATTTTCCTTCTACATCTACCTTTCACATTTTACTTTCACCTGCCACTTGCCATTTGTCACCTGCCACTGCCACCGCCACCTTTCACATTTCACCTTCCGCTTTACTCTTATTTAAATATCACATTCTACCTTTCATCGTGTATCAACCTGGAAGCCGTTTTCAAAGAGTGTTTGAATATTAAGAATATTAAGAAAAAATTGCAACAGCCACTTTATTTTGTTAATTGAATAGTACCTGTATGGATTTTTCTAGAAAGTGCAAAAAACTTTAATAATTTAGTGATAGTACGAATGGTAAAGGTTTTAACAATGTTGCTTACATTTTAGAAAAATAATGAATGGAGATTCAGCATTTGCAAAATAGATGAACAAGCAAACTGTATGTTAGGTGATTTTAAAGCAGATTTTTATCACCACGTCCTGAAAGTTGAGTTTGCTTTATACGGTGGTCTTCAACCCGTCATCCAAGTTTTTTGCTGCACTGGAATATGTGCAAACTATCCTCTAAAAATGAGATACTTTAAATAAAAAGATTTTTGCAATTTTCAAGTAGAATTTAAAATTAGACAATTTGGTCAAGATTCGCAACACATCAGATTAAATGGACCAGCTAGTGTAAAAGGTATTGCTGACATACATTTGGATCGGAAACTTAAATTGCAGCTGATTACCAAAATGGTTTCAATATAGAAATAGAGAGAGAGAGAGAGAGATCGAAATATTATTATTGTGGGTAAGTATGAGTGCCTAAAGCTATTAAATTTGCGTGAACTAATATGCTATAAAATGAAACAATTACATTGTAGAGACTTCGAAGACTTTTATAAAAACTTCTATATGATGTAACAAATGTAACTATAAACACAACGGTAGGTTAACATTGTTTTGGACAGCGAGAGCCGTATGAGTAATTGTTTATTTAATAATAGCAGCAATGCAATTTATTTTACATTATTTGAAATAACTATTTGCCATCCCAACCAATACCTAAAAGACGTGGGCGTGAGACAATCGCTCAAGCAAATATTTAGAAGATTGGGTAGTCTCGATTTCGAATACCACAGTAGATGCTAGTATATAAGTATATATTTATTAAAGTTACAATATAGTTTGTTTTACCTATTGTCAAAGATGCTGCTACGTACCTAGACGTAGCCGGAAGAAAAGTAAACACCAAGCTAACTACCAACCACGGAGAGAGGGTGGATTCGCCTACATACCAAACCAGAAACACAAAAAACACATCGCCCACGACTATCTATTAACAATGAAAATAAATTAAAATTTCTTGATTCACAGGTACAAAGAAAAGTATTGAATTTAAGTTACATTGTAAAGAACAAATTTTATAAAGGGTCCACGAAGTGCGCATTTCGTAGCTAACAGGTAATAAAAATCATTAAAAAAGTAATGCTTAGATTTTCTCAATAGCAAGTGTGTTAAATTAAAGTATTCAGGGTAGATTTCCTCAATAGCACGTGTGTTAAATTAAAGTATTAAAGGTAGGTTTTCTCTATAGCAAGTGGGTTAAATTAAAGTATTAAATGTAGACCAAGGTATAGTAAGAATTAAAGAAAAATAATCGGAGCACTAGCGAAACTAGCTTCTAAACATGGATGGTGAACTGGTTTTACAACATCAACCGCTGATAAATAAGGATCCTCGATGTACGTAAAAGAAAACGAGTCACATACCTCTATCCGTCGGGATGCGTATCTTGCAAACAGCCGGGGATGAGTCAGCATAGCAACGCCATGGTCGTCAAGGTTCATTCACACTGCCATCGCAATTATAGCAGCGATCCAAAAAAAAGGCAGCTGGTCCACGGCAACAAACAGGTGGACCTACACAAAGAAAGAACCCATTTGGCCTCCAGCTAAAAAAAGCGAATACATGCAAGACACCTCCTAGTTGTCGAACAGACACACATGTATAGCTTTTGAAATACGGTGACGAATAAATGTAGAAAACACTTCGACGTACAAGCTGTAGAATCAAATTCAACAATGGTACAAACAACACGAATTCGAACTGCAAATCGTAGCTTATCGAAGCGCGGTAAAACTGGAAAACCCGGCTTTTAACGGATAGTGCGCGACCTTATTTCAACAATTCGTTACATTGGAACAATAGAGAAAACCATTATACAGTAGTAAGGTATACCAAGATAGCGGGCACCTAAAAACAAAGCACAGACTATTTAATTTATCGCGAAAATTTTTGTTGTTAAAGGAAAAGGGATTTTAGTTAAGGAGTTTATTCGAGAACGTGTTTATTATTAATTATGTAGAAAATGACGTAACAATGCATAAAACACCTTTAATAAATTTTAAATCTTAATTGCGTTTTTTATTTGTTAGTCGGTACCACATTAAAAAAGTAAAGTGTAGATAGTCAAAAGATGACGTAATTTAAAAAATGGCGTGTGTGATGTACTGGGAGAAATTGATGTCCGTAGTTTCGTGAATAAGTGGGTAACTAAAGGAACATTATACTTCAAATAGTTCGCTCTAAAAGTGTCTGTTGATTGATGCAAAGCGTAAAAAGAAACGGTGTGGATGCAAGCTAAGATGTGGAAGATAAGATGTAGAAAGTGGAAGAAGTGGGAAGTACGTTACGAAGGTGAAAGGACATAAGTTGATTGTAAAATCTGAAAGGTAGAATCTGGAGTGTTAAATGTGGAAGGCGCAATGTAGAAGGTGGAATGTGGAAAATAAAAAGTGGAAGCTAGAATATGGAAGGTGAAAAATCAAGGGTAAAAGGCGGAAACGGAAAGTGGAATTTGAAGGATGAAAGGTGGAATGTGGAAGATGGAAAGCAAAATGTATAAGACAGAAGGCGAAATGTGGAAGATGAAAGGTGGTGGTTGGAAGGTAGACCGGAGTTGTTGCATACACTAGGCTTCCTATCCAATATATATATATATATATATATATATATATATATATATATATATTGCTGTGAAACCACCAAAAAGCTATTCATTACCTTTTCTGTGTTGGTCCATTGACTTTCTTCTGTTAATCGCCTCGGCTGCTCCTCTAGATAACTTACATCCTCAATCATAAAAAAAACAAATACATTCCTACCACAAACATCAACGTTAACTCTATTTACATCAATACATCACAATACATTAAAATTTCAAAATTAAAACTCAGCATAAATTTCAGTTTTAAAAAGAATTTCAAGATTAATTTTATTATCATTTTAATGTGCATCCAGAATTAAAGTTCTTGTAGGATGCCTACTAATTAATATAACAATATATGCAGACCGGAGTCTGAGTACAAAGGAGCATCTACCACCCTTTACGTTAATTAACCAGGTTCGTCTAATTGAGCTCAAAGACATACCCAAATTTTCATCATAATCCCGAACATCAATACTAAATACCCTTTCTACTTAAACAAGCAAATTTCACCTTAAAATTAAAATTTTATTGTTAGTACAATATATAGAAATTATGACGTAGCTAGATAAAAACAAAACAAAGAACGCGTCACGGATACCTAGAACAGATAAGAAAATGATAAACTGTCGAAATTTTATACGCTAATTGGGCATTCCGAGGATCTTACATAATAATGTTTGATATTATTTTGTTAAAATTTAAGAAAATAGACAATCTGTATATAAAGGAAAATTTATTCATTAAATTTGATGCTTGAAGTAGATTAAGAAATGTTATTTTAAAGCGCTAGCCGTTGCATTATAGAAATATGCAGTAAAACATAGTTGCAAGGTCGCAATAAATATTGAAGTGATATTTTTAAACCCAAATTACATACATGAATGGAATTATTAATTACGAAGGAAAGGCAAAAATTCTTTAATGTAAACCTAATTTTAAAGATGTATTAAATAATTGAAAAAAAATTTATCACAAAAAGGTACTTTGATAATTGCTGTTGGAAATCAGGAATTTTAATTTGGAAAAACTTGTAAGCCTATTTGGAGGTCAATTTAAAATAAGAAGGTTTTTATTACGAGGAGCGCTTGTGTGGGTTCCGCAAGTAGAATTTTTTTTTTAATTTATCTGTAACTGATATTGGAGTATTTGTATATCTAGTTTAAGATAGTCCTAATAATTTTTTTTGTGTGAGGAATTTTTTTTTACCAGGAGTTTATGTTCAGAGTTTGAAATACTTTGACCTTTTAATAAATTATATGACAAGGACTTTTTCTGTTTAAAAGAAATCTTACCAGCATAGAAATAATTTACAACCAAGTAAATGATCCTGAAAAGAATAAGTTTAATTTTGTAAATGTAAAATAAGGTAAGCAACAATAATTTTTGTTTGTAACAAAGACTTCTTAGAAATTATTTTATGTATAAAAGAAACGGCGTTGTAAATGCTTTTGTATGAAAGAAAATATTTTATACTGTATAAATGCTTTGTGATATAGCTGCGTTTCATTACATTTTGAAAACTCCGTAAATTTCGTTGAGCTAACCAGGCAAAGTTAAAAACGAAGGAAAGTGAATAATTTCAAGTTTACAAACCAGAAGTCTTTTATCACCACTTTTTCAGCGACGCTCCCAAGGCGAGACCATTTTCATATCACTCGTTCAGTGGTTCTCAGTGCGGCCTTGTCACAACACCCTTTTAGTGGCACCACAATGCGAGGCCTTACCACATCACTCGTTTAGCGGCGACCCAACCTGTGGTTCGATTAATTCGTCTGCAAATTAGAGTTTCTTGTCTCGTAGGATTTGTTCTTGGAGTTGTTTTGTCCCTTTTGTTATATCTAATTAATTTTGCAGTATAACTGACAGATCGAAAGAAGTTTGTAAAAGTTTGAAAGCTGAGAAAGTAGAAATTGGTTCTCAGAAGTGCGTTTATGTGAAAAAGCGAAAAAGAGAATCCAGAGGCCATGGGTGTAGGAGACCCAGGAATTAAAATGATAGCTTTTTAATAAGTCTAAATCGGAATATGCAGAAACAAAAAGCAATAAATGAAAAAGGTATGCAAGAGAAAAGGAAAATATGAAGAAAACGAAAAGAATATAAAAAAATGGGTGAAAAGTGTATCAAGGAAATGACGGAAAGATCCGATAAAAATACTCAAGAGTTACGAGCAGAATTTGGGAGAATATAGCAAAATTTGGTGAAAGTTTAAGGTTAGAAAGTGTGAAGAATGAAAGGACATTTAAAGAGATTAGTGAAAGACTAACTTTGGGTTTAGAGGAAACTCACAACCAGTGTTCCGTTAGAACAACACTCAAAATTTTATGGGGATAATAAACTTAACCCTTATATATTATTAAATAACTTAAAAACTTTAATACAAGGTAGCTGGGATAAACAAACAAAATTAAATATTGTAAGCTCCGTGTTGAAGGGTAGTGCCGAAATTTTGTTTGGACTAATTGAAAGTGAGTTGAGTTCGTTTAAAAACTTCGATATTAAATTTTAAAGCATTTCTGGGGAGAGAACCAGCAATTTAAAGTCAGAGATAATTTATTGATGGGCAAATACAATAGCGATTTAGGCATGACAAGAGAGTTGTATGCGATCGAGAAATTTAGCGTTGCTAAACAGCTTGATCCTCTTTTAGAGGACAAGCAAATTATAAAGTATTTAGCAGGTCACTTCGAAACGGAAGTAAGGCAATGCATAGCCTTACAAAATATTTTTGATAGTGATGTGTTTTTAGAATATCTTCAACATTATGATGAAATGGGTCAACCAAGGAGGATGGAGATCAGGCCAAGAAGTGAGCCCATGAACACATTTAAATTCCAAAGGAATAATAGGCAGGAGAGATATCAAGGCAGACTATTTGAAAGGAGGAATATGCAAAGAAATAATTTGAATAGAGGAAATGCCATTAGGAGAGACGGGAGAATGGAGAACTTAAAAGAGGGAATATGCAAAAAAATAATTGGAATAGAGGGAATGCCATTAGGAGAGACGGGAGAAAAAAGAATTATGAATCCCGTAATATTGAGAGTGGAACCGGTACCAAGAAAGAGAAAACATGGCAAACGCGCAGAGAAATGGAATTAATAGTAGCAACGAAAATAGAAGGACATTCGCGGAAATAGTCAATCAGTCTGGAACGTTGAGTAGGCAGGATTTTTAGATGCAGACAAATCAAATGACGAAATTATAGAAGTTAGTAAATATAAACATGCGCATGAATTTATAAAATTTGAGTTGGAAAATAATGAAAAAGTTTTTGAAAAAAATGATTTACTGCCTATAATAAATTTGCAAGTAGAAAGTAAAGAGATAAAATTCCTGTTAGATACAGGAGCTGAAGTACTATTAGTAAGTAAAGGTTTTATTAAAGATAATTCAGAGTAATTATTGCATAAAGTTATCCATATTAAAAGAAATAATTTATTATCGCCGAATCATAAGCTTGCGGTAGTCAAGAGTATCATAATTCTGAAAGTTAAATTGGGAAAGATGGAGGTTCAGCAAGAGTTTTTAATAGTGCCAAGATTAAGAGTTGATGCCATTCTGGAAATGGATTTTATAAATAAGATGAAATGTATAATATATAGCGAAAATAAGCTGATAATCATGAGAGATGAAAGGATTAAATGGGACGAAGAATTCCATATAGAAGTACAAGGAGATTGTATGAATTTGAATCAATTTGCGAAGAGGATGAAAGGGGAAGAAGATAAAAGTTTAAGTATTAAGTGTCCTGATGAAGTTAGAAGTGAAGTTGTAGCGTTTTTAGAGAAAACCTCAGAATTATTAGAAACAGCAGAAGATGATGTTGAAGGGATAGAAATGATAGATAAAACTGTTGAAAATATTGTTGCGATCCACTATTAGGCAACCCGTCAAACATACAAACGCCCGGGGCACAGCGTATTCTTCAGCATTCGAGAATCCTTCTACAAAGTTCTAGATAATGAGTCATATCTTAATGCAGGGTATATATAAGGCCGCTTATGAATGTAAGAGTTAGTCTATTCTTGAATGTCTAATATAAATTATATCGTTGTAAAGTAAACGTAGTTGAGTTTTTAGAATATATACATAAATGATATGCTGTGTCTAATGTGCATGCAGCTTGCAGTATACATAAATAAATAGAAGTGTATAAACAAATAGTTGTGTTAGTGTGGTTATTGGACCTAGGGTAAAGAAGTTAGTTTAAGAAGATATTAGTGCTTGTAAATTCATTAGTGTAATAGTGCTTCATTGTTAAGTGGACTGAAAACATCTATAAATAAGGCATATACTGTTAATTAGACTTGTGAACAGTGAGTAATAAAGACCATTATTATTACTTGTTTTAAATTAAAGAAACGCGGTAGTAGTAGCGCGTTACACTGGTGTCAGGCATTTGTGGGGTATATAGTGATTAATTTAAAACACAAGTCTAAAGACATTTAAGTAGTTTGTATATGCCAGTTACAAGAAATCGAAGTAAAATGGAGGCAGAAACTTTAATGAACTTCCTTAAGGATTTTAAATCCGAAATGCAAGTGACACTCAATGAAAACTTAGTGAGGTCGGTGGAACTGGAATCAAACCTTACCGAAAAGTTAAGTGAAAATACAGCCACAATCATAAAAAACAAATACATTCCTACCACAAACATCAACGTTAACTCTATTTACATCAATACATCACAATACATTAAAATTTCAAAATTAAAACTCAGCATAAATTTCAGTTTTAAAAAGAATTTCAAGATTAATTTTATTATCATTTTAATGTGCATCCAGAATTAAAGTTCTTGTAGGATGCCTACTAATTAATATAACAATATATGCAGACCGGAGTCTGAGTACAAAGGGAGCATCTACCACCCCTTTACGTTAATTAACCAGGTTCGTCTAATTGAGCTCAAAGACATACCCAAATTTTCATCATAATCCCGAACATCAATACTAAATACCCCTTTCTACTTAAACAAGCAAATTTCACCTTAAAATTAAAATTTTATTGTTAGTACAATTTCACTACTGTCCATTTTGAGTAAATCAGTTATAAAGTTATTCAACACACACAAAAATATCAAAGTTCAAACAAAATAGTTTAAATTACCTGAAGGTTACTGCACTCGTAGCTTCAATGTACATCGTCCCTTTTGTTAATCACACCATTCCAACTGGATTATATTTACAGCTTCTGATTCTCAACGCTTTTAAAATTTTCTCCATCACCATTTATTTAAAGTTGTCTCAGGGCTTTTCCGGAACTCATCTGTGTATATCTGACCCTTGTTTTGTGGATCCAGACACGTTTATGAACCATTTTATTATTCACACCCCCGAAAAATAGCAAAGAAATTCATACTTCTTTCACCAATATACGCCAAAACTGCCTACTTTTGTGTATATTTTTGTCGTTGTAAATTTTACTAATTGGTACAGTGATACTAAATTTTATTACCTTGTATCTAAGTACACTAAAGTACATTCATTGTAGCACGTACCGAACAAACTGTTTTAAATCATGAAAATATACGAGCAAACTTTAAATTATTCTATCAAACTAAAAAACACTGTTTAACGTATTGAATCAAGTCGCGGATGTAAGAGAGCTTGTTCATATTCCCCTGGGTATATATAGAGGTTAGCCTGTCTGTCGGTCGAGTCCTCAAAACGGACCATTCTAAAGAATTTCGCATTTTCGGTTCCCATTCCGTAGCCCGCGCGTCGGTTTTTACGAATTTTGTACTCGCCCCAGTTAAATCTCAGAAATTTCAACACGGCACGCAACGTCTGGAAATAACTAATTGACTTTTATACAGAAATGTTATTTTCACCTCTCAAATTTTGCCTTTTACTTTCAACCAATCGCAACCCCATGACGTTGCTCTACTCACGCCTTTTACTATATGTGTCTCGGTCTTGTGCATATTATCTGTCTCTATCTAACCCGTTCTTATTGATGCAAATTGATATTCTTTATTATCGATTATTATAGTCCATGTGGAGTGTGAAATATCCCACCTTTAGCATTTCTCGTAACTATTAAGCTACGGTTTCTCCAAGATTCTTTGAAACCATTTGTTATCTACAAAATTTTCGCCGAATGAGCTTTTTAAACTACGCAGGTGTTCAAACATACTATTAATTCTCAGAGCCTTATTCCGTGGTATTTTAATCTTGGATTTTCACAGACTTTTATGCTTATTATTAATAATGGTTTAATTAACTCCAATTAAAATTGACTTCTATCCTTTCATTTTTAGCGAATACAAATTAAATATTAATTATTATGTGTACACTTTGTTTAATACCGGTTACTTAAAATAGGGTTAATTAATATAAATTTTGCACGTAATTTCCATTTGTTTCTTTATTAGGAATAATTAAATTACACGTAGAGCTTTTTAATACTGTTTCTTTTGATATAAAGCGTCTTGTACATGATTTAAATCTCTTATTTTTACTGAAACTAATAAATTTTTATGCTTCACGGTTCTAATAACGCGTATTATCTAATAATATTCATTATACACGGTGATTAAAATTATTTGATGTGATTATTTAATTTTCTACCCTGGTCTAAATATGAGTATTTTCCCCCTATTTGAATACAAATAATCCCACTTATTTGAATGCAAATATAAAGCATTTAGACTGCCAAAAAAAATCTTTAGAAAAAAAATTGCCTATCTCTCTCTATCCTTATCTATCTAACTTACCTACTTTATCTCCAGTCCAAAAAAAAATATTTACACCTACCCTATATCCCTATCCTATTCCTAACTCTCACCTAATTCTATAAGCTGAAATTATCCCTAACTTCATCCTACTTATCCATCTAATTCTATATACATCCTATATACCTATCCTATCCCTAACTTTTAACTAATCTTCACTATACTTTACTTCCCCCTACCTAATCCTATATACCTATCCTACTCTTACTCTATTCCTAAATTAAAGAAACGCGGTAGTAGTAGCGCGTTACACTGGTGTCAGGCATTTGTGGGGTATATAGTGATTAATTTAAAACACAAGTCTAAAGACATTTAAGTAGTTTGTATATGCCAGTTACAAGAAATCGAAGTAAAATGGAGGCAGAAACTTTAATGAACTTCCTTAAGGATTTTAAATCCGAAATGCAAGTGACACTCAATGAAAACTTAGTGAGGTCGGTGGAACTGGAATCAAACCTTACCGAAAAGTTAAGTGAAAATACAGCCACGTTAGAACGAAGATTAATGGAAAGCTCCATTGCATTGAAAGAAGATTTCACTGAACAGGTAAAAACAGTTGAGCAAAAGTTGGATAATAAATTGGTAAAATGGAAGAAGATGTGATGAGGCTTCAAGAACAAATGATTTCATTAACAACGCGACCACTTGAATTACCAAGTCAAGTTGTTAATCAGAACATTCCAGAAATAAGAACCATAGAAGGAAGCGAGTCAATTCCGTTTAAATTTAAAGTAAAACCACCTACATTCGATGGTAAAACACCTTGGCCCACATATTTGAAACAATTTGAAGCTGCTGCAATAGCCAACGGTTGGTGCAACAAAGAGAAAGCTATCTCCTTAATAGTGGCCCTACGGGGGGAGGCTCTTAACATCTTGCAAACGATTCCCGATCACCAGCAGAATGATTACGGCCTCTTAACATCAAAGCTTGAGATGAGATATGGAGATGCACACCTTCAACAGGTTTACCACGCACAAGTTAAGAACCGCTCGCAAAAGACAAGTGAAGGCCTGCAAGAATTCGAAGCTGACATTGCCAGGTTAGTTAGATTGGCGTACCCAACGGCACCAGATAGCTTCCTCGAACAACTTGCTGTCCAAACATTTGTGGATGGCGTTAAGGATAGCGAAATACAGCAAGCGCTAAGACTAGCACGGCCAAAAATGTTAGATGATGCACTGGCCCATGCGCTTGAATTTGAAGCAGCTAAGCAGACATCACATAGGGTGAGTCGCAAAGCTCGGTCTGCCTTAGAGGAACCTGGTCAAGCTCAGAACAGCATAGATGAAATAATTAACCGTGTGTTTGAAAAGCGAAAGGCGGAAAGGCTGAAAAGACAACGACCGCGGAGATGGCGTCTACGATGCTGGAGCTGCGGTGAAGTTGGCCATATGCAGAGAGGCTGTACTCAACCAAAGAAACAACCGGTTGTGCCAAAGCTGGTCCATGTAAGGGGCGAACTTCGACAGCACAGCGTAGTGCCCGGAGATTATCATCCGTGCTGCATCGTCAATGGGAAGTCTGGACAGCATTTATATCGATGGTAGAATTAATGGTAGGGTTGTCCGATTACTTGTGGATACAGGAGCAACAAGAACTATTGTGAGACCAGATTTGGTTGGTCGTGGAAAAATGCTACCTGTATCGGTGTGTCTCCGAACGGCAAGTGGTGAGAAGATTGGTACTCACGGAGAGACTGCCGTTATGTTGACAATTGGGGACAAATTAATTAATCATCGAGTGTTGGTAGCTGATATTACAGAGGAAGTGATCTTGGGAATGGATCTCATGAGAGAATATGGGTTTCATGTAAACATGAAAGAAAATGTGCTTCGGATAGATGATGATGAGATTCCATTTCAAGGTACGAGTAACCAGACGATGCATGTTCGAATGATTTGCGATATGAAAATACCCGAGAAAGCGGAAATGATAGTAATGGGACGCCCGGATGGTACGCTTCGGGAAGGACAAGTATGCATGATGGAAGCAACTGAATCGGGAATGGGTCAGGAGGGATTACTAATTGGAAGAACGCTGGTAAAGTTTCGAAATATGGTACCAGTAAGGGTGCTGAACATTAATCCGCATACGGTGACCCTGAAGAAAGACACGATTGTGGGAAGTTGCATTCCAGTATGCCATATTAAACGTTGTGTAGACGACATGAAAGATAAACCAGCCAACGGCTGCTCACAGAAATTGCTGGATATGTTAATACCTTCGTGTCAAGGATTAAACGGCGACCAACTGGGCAAGGTAAAAGAGCTGGTCGGACGATATCGAGGTGTGTTTGCACTGGATGATAGTGAGAAAGGAAAGACGAATGTTGTGCAACACAAGATCAATACTGGAGATGCGCAACCGATAAGACAACACCCAGGCGGCTTCCTTTGGCAAAACGTAAGGAAGCCGAGCAAATTATCACCGATATGGAAGAACAGGGAGTGATTGAACCTTCGAATAGTCCATGGGCATCCCCGGTAGTACTTGTCAAGAAAAGGACGGGTCGACAAGGTTTTGTGTAGACTACCGGCGGCTTAACAATGTGACAAAGAAAGACAGCTATCCTTTGCCCAGAATTGATGACACCTTGGATACTCTATCCGGATCCAAATGGTTTTCGACCTTGGACTTGAAAAGCGGATACTGGCAGGTAGGCTTGGAGCCAAACGACAAAAGAAGACTGCGTTTACAATTGGAACTGGATTATGGCAGTTCAAGGTCATGCCATTTGGATTATGCAATGCCCCTGCTACTTTTGAACGATTGATGGAGTCGATACTGCGTGGACTGTCTTGGAAGACTTGTCTGGTGTACCTAGATGACGTGATAGTGTTAGGTCGGTCTTTTGAAGAACACCTTAAGAACCTAGAGGAGATATTCCAAAGATTACGGGGGGCAAACCTTACATTGAGCCCCAAGAAGTGTCACCTGTTTGGAAAAGAGGTGAAATACCTAGGACATGTCGTTTCAGAGACCGGAATAAGAGCTGACCCTGACAAAATAAAAACGGTACAAGAGTGGCCTACACCAGCAGATATACACCAACTACGCAGTTTTCTAGGATTGTGCACATATTACCGACGTTTTATACTTGGGTTTGCAAACATTGCCAAACCGTTAACAAAATTAACCGAAGATGGACAAGAATATGATTGGAATGACGACTGCCACAGAGCATTTGAACAACTGAAACGGCTACTAGTTACAGCACCAATTTTGAGTTATCCACGGATGGAGGAAATTTGTGTTGGATACCGATGCCAGTAACACAGCTATAGGAGGCGTTCTTTCTCAAGTGCATGACGGACAAGAAAAAGTTATTGGGTATTTTAGCAAAGTCTTGTCGCGGCCGGAAAGAAACTATTGTGTGACAAGAAGGGAGCTGTTGGCCGTCGTCAAATCCGTAGAGCATTTTTATAAGTACTTATACGGCCGTAAATTCCTGTTGAGAACAGACCATGCTGCATTAAAATGGTTATTGCAGTTTCGAAATCCTGAAGGGCAAGTGGCAAGGTGGATAGAGCGGCTGCAGGAATATGACTTTGATACGGAACATCGTGTAGGAACTAGCCATCGGAATGCAGACGCTCTATCAAGGAGACCTTGTCCGATGGACTGCAATCATTGCTCCAAGATGGAAGAGAAAATAAGTGTCATCCATAGAATGACGGTAACCGATGATACTTGGCAACTCGAAAGAATACGAGAAGACCAGGAGAATGACGCCGAATTGGGACGTATTATTGAGTGGAAAAATAGAGGACAACGACCAGCTTGGGAAGAAATTAGTATTTCAAGTAGGAGCCTGAAGGCATACTGGGCACAGTGGGACTCCTTGATGATGGAAAATAGAATCTTGAAACGACGCCTGGAATTTGAAGATGGCACTGAGAGACTTCAAGTGATAGTGCCGAGAAGCAGAGTGCCGGAAGTGTTGCAGCACTTGCACGATGGTATTTCCGGAGGGCACTTTGGCGTGAAAAGAACTCTCGAGAGAGTGAGAGAAAGATTCTATTGGCTGAACTGCAAAGATGATGTGAAGGTCCTCTCCATATCTATCAAAACCCCTAACTTCATCATACAGTCAACACCTAAAATGCTCTGAAACTTCAGTCCAGGTACAATTACAAACTCCTGTTCACAGCTTAAACCTCTTATATCTATCCTAAGCACCACAACACTATTTACTACAGCAAACTTCTTTTTATTTGGAGCTACTAAATGGCTACGCTTTATAGGCATAATTCTATCACAAACCTTATCCCTAATTTTGCTGACGAATTCCTCCGATATTAAACTCGCCTCTGCCCCTGTATCCAGTAATACTTGTACATTATTCTCAAAAATTTCTATATTAATAATTGGCAAACATAATTTTTCCTCAGTTTCTGGCTCTACTTCCTCCTCAATTTTGAAAAATTCACGTGGATGTTCATATACATTTACACTGAAATCTAGTGGTCTGTCGCGTTCTAAAAATCCTGTCCAGGTCTGTTTTCCCTACTTGGTCCCGGTCTAGCCGTCACCTCAGCGTATGTCCTAGGCGTTTCCACTCGTTCTGTGTCTGTATAAGCAGTCCCGCTCATGTCTGGTGAACTATTCATTCTGGTAGGTCCCGGTCTCGGTGCAGGTCCCCTTCCTAAACTATTACTCCTAACATATGGTCGTCTCTGTTCCCAATTCTGTCGCTGGTATCCGTAACTATTTCCCTCTTCTAGCATAGTCTATTGTCAAACCTAACTGTGTTGATCTGTCTTTCCCTATTATCCCGAGGTCGTCCACTACTTACGTCGTCGTACCTCTGCAAGTATTCTAGAAACATTTCTCTGTCCACTATGTTCTGTAGTGCTACGTGTTGTCTTATGTCTACCTCGAAGTGTCGTGATAAATATTTAATAATTTGTCGGTCCGTCAGTGGTGGGTTCAGTTGCTTTGCTATGCTATACTTGCGTATAGCATATTGCTCCCTACTTCCTGAAAATTCTCCCTTAAATTTCCCTGTGATTAAGTCGTCTCGTACCTGGTCTTGTCTGTGGTCACTCCAGTAGTGCTTTAAAAATCTGTCCTCAAAGTCCATGTAGGTGTCTATGTCCTGTCCTACTAAATTATACCATGCTTCCGCATTGTCTTTCAATAAAGCCTTTATCGTATTCAGTTTAGTCTGTTCGTCAAATAACTTTCCCACTAGATTTCTTACGCTATTAATAAAAATTTGTGGATTTACCCTGTTATCGCCATAAAACTTCATGTGTTGGTCCAATGATACGCCACCTGTATAAAATCTGGGACCATCCCCCGTTAAACTTGACATGTTATATTTGATACTACTAACTTCGCGTTCTACCCTGCCTAACTGATCCCTACATGAGTCCGTTACTTCAGTCATTTTTACATTAATCTCTTCTTCACAGAATATGCGTACTTCGGACCTTAAATGTCCCATTTCCTGTCGAAGACCTGTAATATCACGCTCATTTTTATCTACCCTATTTTCAACTTCCCCCATCTTTACGGTAAGACTATTTTTAAATTCTGTAAATTCTTTCGTCGATTGCTCTATTTTATCCCCTAATTCCTGATTTAATTGGTCAAATTTTCGGTTGGACTCCTCCCTAGCTCTATTAGATTCCTCGCTCATCCTCTCTAGCATTCTCATTATCATCTCGTTTCCTTGATCCCCTGATTCCGTCCTCGACTGATCTCTACTGCTTCCAGCTTCTTCCATTTTAGAATTTTTCTCACACAATGCACTATCGTCACTTCCAATTTCCACTCCTTGACTCCTTAACCACTCTTTTCTCTGCATACGTTCTAATCACTCACACACACTCTAAAAATACTCTTAAATTTATACACAAACAGAAACTGTCTCTCTCAGATCGCCAGTTTCCTGGAATAAAATAACAAAAATTTTATTTGGAACTCGAGCCTCACTTTTGGGTCGCCAAAGAATGCTGTGAAACCACCAAAAAGCTATTCATTACCTTTTCTGTGTTGGTCCATTGACTTTCTTCTGTTAATCGCCTCGGCTGCTCCTCTAGATAACTTACATCCTCAATCATAAAAAAAACAAATACATTCCTACCACAAACATCAACGTTAACTCTATTTACATGAATATTCACAATACATTAAAATTTCAAAATTAAAACTCAGCATAAATTTCAGTTTTAAAAAGAATTTCAAGATTAATTTTATTATCATTTTAATGTGCATCCAGAATTAAAGTCCTTGTAGGATGCCTACTAATTAATATAACAATATATGCAGACCGGAGTCTGAGTACAAAGGGAGCATCTACCACCCCTTTACGTTAATTAACCAGGTTCGTCTAATTGAGCTCAAAGACATACCCAAATTTTCATCATAATCCCGAACATCAATACTAAATACCCCTTTCTACTTAAACAAGCAAATTTCACCTTAAAATTAAAATTTTATTGTTAGTACAATTTCACTACTGTCCATTTTGAGTAAATCAGTTATAAAGTTATTCAACACACACAAAAATATCAAAGTTCAAACAAAATAGTATAAATTACCTGAAGGTTACTGCACTCGTAGCTTCAATGTACATCGTCCCTTTTGTTAATCACACCATTCCAACTGGATTATATTTACAGCTTCTGATTCTCAACGCTTTTAAAATTTTCTCCATCACCATTTATTTAAAGTTGTCTCAGGGCTTTTCCGGAACTCATCTGTGTATATCTGACCCTTGTTTTGTGGATCCAGACACGTTTATGAACCATTTAATTATTCACACCCCCGAACAATAGCAAAGAAATTCATACTTCTTTCACCAATATACGCCAAAACTGCCTACTTTTGTGTATATTTTTGTCGTTGTAAATTTTACTAATTGGTACAGTGATACTAAATTTTATTACCTTGTATCTAAGTACACTAAAGTACATTCATTGTAGCACGTACCGAACAAACTGCTTTAAATCCTGAAAATATACGAGCAAACTTTAAATTATTCTATCAAACTAAAAAACACTGTTTAACGTATTGAATCAAGTCGCGGATGTAAGAGAGCTTGTTCATATTCCCCTGGGTATATATAGAGGTTAGCCTGTCTGTCGGTCGAGTCCTCAAAACGGACCATTCTAAAGAATTTCGCATTCTCGGTTCCCCTTTCCGTAGCCCGCGCGTCGGTTTTTACGAATTTTGTACTCGCCCCAGTTAAATCTCAGAAATTTCAACACGGCACGCAACGTCTGGAAATAACTAATTGACTTTTATACAGAAATGTTATTTTCACCTCTCAAATTTTGCCTTTTACTTTCAACCAATCGCAACCCCATGACGTTGCTCTACTCACGCCTTTTACTATATGTGTCTCGGTCTTGTGCATATTATCTGTCTCTATCTAACCCGTTCTTATTGATGCAAATTGATATTCTTTATTATCGATTATTTTAGTCCATGTGGAGTGTGAAATATCCCACCTTTAGCATTTCTCGTAACTATTAAGCTACGGTTTCTCCAAGATTCTTTGAAACCATTTGTTATCTACAAAATTTTCGCCGAATGAGCTTTTTAAACTACGCAGGTGTTCAAACATACTATTAATTCTCAGAGCCTTATTCCGTGGTATTCTAATCTTGGATTTTCACAGACTTTTATGCTTATTATTAATAATGGTTTAATTAACTCCAATTAAAATTGACTTCTATCCTTTCATTTTTAGCGAATACAAATTAAATATTAATTATTATGTGTACACTTTGTTTAATACCGGTTACTTAAAATAGGGTTAATTAATATAAATTTTGCACCTAATTTCCATTTGTTTCTTTATTAGGAATAATTAAATTACACGTAGAGCTTTTTAATACTGTTTCTTTTGATATAAAGCGTCTTGTACTTTAAATCTCTTATTTTTACTGAAACTAATAAATTTTTATGCTTCACGCTTCTAATAACGCGTATTATCTAATAATATTCATTATACACGGTGATTAAAATTATTTGATGTGATTATTTAATTTTCTACCCTGGTCTAAATATGAGTAATATATATATATATATATATATATATATATATCTATATATATACATATATGTGTGTGTGTGTATTGGTGTGATAAAAAGGTCACAAGAGGTCATTAAAATCCAAATTCCATAAATAAAACCCACCCAAATAGAAATAACCAAAAAGAATTGAAATTTCCGAAGATTTATTGTTCCGCCCTGTATAAAAAATATAAGCGTATTGTAAATACAAAGTCATTGAAATGCGAACAAAACACACTTCTCGTGTATTTAAAAGCCTAAGTTTTAAATCAATACTACAGCCGTGTGTACAAATAAAATTACATTCCATCTTGTTAAGAACAACGCTATAATAGTTATAAACACGTTTTAATTGCAATAGGACCAGTGATTTATTACAATTATTAAGATGCAAATCATTCTGCATTTTGCAAATCCATACAGCAAGCGGAAGCTTTAATTAGTTGAATCCCGTGTGTGTATAATAACAGCTAGAACATTCATGAATAGTAAAGAATTTTCAAATACCTTTCTTTACTAAGAAATTAAACGTCAAAAAACTAAAACGTTCTTATCAAACAACTTGCAAGAACATAATGTAATAAAAATCAATAAGCATTATTTATTATCTTTCCATGTTATTATAAGAAAGAGACGGACAACATATTAACTCCGTGAATTAGACAAAGACCGATGTTTTTTTATAATCCCCATAAGTTACGCAGCTGGACACTAATTTATCGTTAAATGCTGATAATTTTCTACATTCTTACATCAGGCGTGAATAATTCTGGAGAAAAAATCTGGAATAGTATGGAAATTATGACGTAGCTAGATAATTTAATATAAAAGCCGAAACTTGATTAAGCCGATTCATTCAAGATTCATTCATTCATAAAGTCGCGGTTCATTGTAAAACGACGAACATGTTACTTTGTGAAAAGTCGTTTATTAAATATGCGGTATGCGTACAGTATTTAATATTTAGGATGTAACTTCAAATAAGGAAGTAATTCTTAAAACGTAGCTCTGAATAAATATGGAATGTAATTATTTTTAAAAACGTTACGAGAATTGAACAATCTTCAACATAGATAATCCTGATGCAAAAGAATACTCTGAGTTAACTAATTGAAAAATAGAGGATGCACTTTAAAAATTAAAATTCATAATGGAGATTCAAAATTATATGACAAACTGGAAAACTAGGATATCAACGTCAATTTAAAAACGGAAATGCGAGGTATTTAATATCGTTAATTACGATTTGAATAAATGCTATTTGATTTCGTAAGTATTGATTTATAAATTTCTTTGTATGTAGCTGATATTTGAGAATTTCGTTATTTGAATTTAAGGTAGAATAAGTTCTCATTTTAATTTCGTTTTGTGAGCGGATATTTACCAGAAAGTTTAGAGGTCGAGCTCAAATCACTTTTACTTGTAACAGATTATCTGTTTAGCATTATTGTTAAATTACATTCTTCCTTCGGAGTAGTACAAGACTGGTAAATTATCCACAAGAGAAGAGATTTGAGTTCTGTAAATTTTAGCAAAAATTAGGTAGCGATTATTTTAATAATTAATTACATAGGTACTTGTTAAGAATAATTCTGTGTTTGGAAATTATGCTGTAAACTGTTCTATATTTTATTGTATAAAAGAGAATTGTTTTTGAGATTGCCGTGTTTTATTTAATTTTGTAAATTTCACAGTATAACTTCCGTTGAGCTAGGAAGACAAAAAGTGAGAAAGAAAGGTAAGATAGTAATTATAAATTGACAATTGCTGTACCGTCTGACAATATTCTTTTAGCACACTCCAACTTGCAGCGTTAATGCTGCCCTCTTATAGCGACACCCAACGCGAGGCTCTATCGCAGCACACCTTTAGCGGCCTTCAACGCGAGCTGTATCACAGCAATATTGACATGATAAAGGGTACACGAGAGATCATTGAAACCTTAATTCTAAAAATAAATCCCTCTAAAATATAATAGAATCCGGAAATAAAGGAATTTTCGGTAAATTAATGTACGCCCTGTATAATACAAGCGTACTTTTAGTCACTGATGCGCCATGCAAAACGCAGACTGCGCGTGTATAAATAATCACCCTGTATGATACAAGCATATTGTTAATAAATGGCAAGTGGCATAAGTCGAATATGTTACAATAATTGGTTGTAAGATGCCGTTAAACGTATTTCGATGCAAATGCAAATCTATGCATTTTTTGACAAAATTTGCGGTAAATAGCATAGAACGAGTTTTATGCATTTAGCATAAATATAAATAATTTTATGTAATTAATATAAAACGCAAACCTTTTTGCATTAAAAACCAATCAAAGTTTAAATTAATTTATACGTGGATTGTATCAATTGATTCTAAATAAAGAGCGTTTTAGAAAGTGAGTCATTGGTATTTAAAACTACGCATCAGCTCAATAAGTAAAAATTGTTATTCCAAGGAGCAGTTTGAACATCAAAAAAACCAGCAAAATTCCTGGAATAATCGAATATATTTTGCATTAGTATGCGACGCCGCAATAATAGTATATAAGAAACAAGAACAAAGAACGCGTCACGGATATCTAGAACAGATGAGAAAATGATAAACTGTCGAAATTTTATACGCTAATTGGGCATTCGGAGGATCTTACATCATAATGTTCGATATTATTCTGTTAAAATTTAAGAAAATAGACAATCTGTATATAAAGGAAAATTTATTCATTAAATTTGATGCTTGAAGTAGATTAAGAAATGTTATTTTAAAGCGCTAGCCGTTGCATTATAGAAATATGCAGTAAAACATAGTTGCAAGGTCGCAATGAATATTGAAGTGATATTTTAAACCCAAATTATATAAATGAATGGAATTATTAATTACAAGAAAGGCAAAATTCTTCAATGTAAACCTAATTTTAAAGATGTATTAAATAATTGAAAAATATTTATTCCAAAAGGTACTTTGATAATTGCTATTGGAAATCAGGAATTTTAATTTGGAAAACTTGTAAGCCTATTTTGAGGTCAATTTAAAATAAGAAGGTTTTCATTACGAGGAGCGCTTGTGTGGGTTCCGCAAGTAGAATTTTTTAATTTATCTGTAACTGATATTGGAGTATTTGTATATCTAGTTTAAGATAGTCCTAATAATTTTTTGTGTGAGGAATTTTTTTACCAGGAGTTTATGTTCAGAGTTTGAAATACTTTGACCTTTTAATAAATTATATGTCAAGGACTTTTTCTGGCCAAAAGAAATCTTACCAGCGTGGAAATAATTTACAACCAGGTAAACGATCCTGAAAAGAATAAGTTTAATTTTGTAAATGTAAAATAAGGTAAGCAACAATAATTTTTGTTTGTAACAAAGACTTCTTAGAAATTATTTTATGTTTAAAATAAACGGTGTTGTAAATGCTTTTGTATAAAAGAAAATATTTTATACTCTTATAAATGCTTTGTGATATTGCTGCGTTTTATTACATTTTGAAAACTCCGTAAATTTCGTTGAGCTAACCAGGCAAAGTTAAAAACGAAGGTAAGTGAATAATTTCAAGTTTACAAACCAGAAGTCTTTTATCACCACTTTTCAGCGACGCTCCCAAGGCGAGACCATTTTCATATCACTCGTTCAGTGGTTCTCAGTGCGGCCTTGTCACAACACCCTTTTAGTGGCACCACAATGCGAGGCCTTACCACATCACTCGTTTAGCGGCGACCCAACCTGTGGTTCGATTAATTCGTCTGCAAATTAGAGTTTCTTGTCTCGTAGGATTTGTTCTTGGAGTTGTTTTTGTCCCTTTTTGTTATATCTAATTAATTTTGCAGTATAACTGACAGATCGAAAGAAGTTTGTAAAAGTTTGAAAGCTGAGAAAGTAGAAATTGGTTCTCAGAAGTGCGTTTATGTGAAAAAAGCGAAAAAAGAGAATCCAGAGGCCATGGGTGTAGGAGACCCAGGAATTAAAATGATAGCTTTTTAATAAGTCTAAATCGGAATATGCAGAAACAAAAAGCAATAAATGAAAAAGGTATGCAAGAGAAAAGGGAAAATATGAAGAAAACGAAAAAGAATATAAAAAAAATGGGTGAAAAGTGTATCAAGGAAATGACGGAAAGATCCGATAAAAATACTCAAGAGTTACGAGCAGAATTTGGGAGAATATAGCAAAATTTGGTGAAAGTTTAAGGTTAGAAAGTGTGAAGAATGAAAGGACATTTAAAGAGATTAGTGAAAGACTAACTTTGGGTTTAGAGGAAACTCACAACCAGTGTTCCGTTAGAACAACACTCAAAATTTTATGGGGATAATAAACTTAACCCTTATATATTATTAAATAACTTAAAAACTTTAATACAAG
This sequence comes from Platerodrilus igneus, assembly GCA_036346225.1. NCBI lineage: Eukaryota > Metazoa > Arthropoda > Insecta > Coleoptera > Lycidae > Platerodrilus > Platerodrilus igneus. The sequence goes on from JARFIW010001568.1 coordinate 238,570, forward strand.
GTAGCTGGGATAAACAAACAAAATTAAATATTGTAAGCTCCGTGTTGAAGGGTAGTGCCGAAATTTTGTTTGGACTAATTGAAAGTGAGTTGAGTTCGTTTAAAAACTTCGAGATTAAATTTTTAAAGCATTTCTGGGGAGAGAACCAGCAATTTAAAGTCAGAGATAATTTATTGATGGGCAAATACAATAGTGATTTAGGCATGATAAGCGAGTTGTATGCGATCGAGAAATTTAGCGTTGCCAAACAGCTTGATTCTCCTTTAGAGGACAAGCAAATTATAAAGTATTTAGCAGGTCACTTCGAAACGTAAGTAAGGTAATGCATAGCCTTACAAAATATTTTTGATAGTGATGTGTTTTTAGAATATCTTCAACGTTATGATGAAATGGGTCAACCAAGGAGGATGGAGATCAGGCCAAGAAGTCAGCCCATGAACACATTTAAATTCCAAGGGAATAATGGACGGGAGAGATATCAAGGCGGACTATTTGAAAGGAGAAATATGCAAAAAAATAATTTGAATAGAGGAAATGCCATTAGGAGAGACGGGAGAATGGAGAACTTAAAAGAGGGAATATGCAAAGAAATAATTGGAATAGAGGGAATGCCATTAAGAGAAACGGGAGAAAGGAGAATAATGAATCCCGTACAATTGAGAGTGGAACCGGTACCAAGAAAGAGAAAACATGGCAAACGCGCAGAGAAATGGAATTAATAGTAGCAACGAAAATAGAAGGACATTCGCGGAAATAGTCAATCAGTCTGGAACGTTGAGTAGGCAGGATTTTTAGATGCAGACAAATCAAATGACGAAAATATAGAAATTAGTAAATATAAACATGCGCATGAATTTATAAAATTTGAGTTGGAAAATAATGAAAAAGTTAATGAAAAAAATGATTTACTGCCTATAATAAAATTGCAAGTAGAAAGTAAAGAGATAAAATTCCTGTTAGATACAGGAGCTGAAGTAATATTAGTAAGTAAAGGTTTTATTAAAGATAATTCAGAGTAATTATTGCATAAAGTTATCCATATTAAAAGAAATAATTTATTATCGCCGAATCATAAGCTTGCGGTAGTCAAGAGTATCATAATTCTGAAAGTTAAATTTGGAAAGATGGAGGTTCAGCAAGAGTTTTTAATAGTGCCAGGATTAAGAGTTGATGCCATTCTGGAAATGGATTTTATAAATAAGATGAAATGTATAATATATAGCGAAAATAAGCTGATAATCATGAGAGATGAAAGGATTAAATGGGACGAAGAATTCCATATAGAAGTACAAGGAGATTGTATGAATTTGAATCAATTTGCGAAGGCGATGAAAGGGGAAGAAGATAAAAGTTTAAGTATTAAGTGTCCTGATGAAGTTAGAAGTGAAGTTGTAGCATTTTTAGAGAAAACCTCAGAATTATTAGAAACAGCAGAAGATGATGTTGAAGGGATAGAAATGATAGATAAAACTGTGAAAATATTATGATTGTAGGTGTTGAAAAGGAGATAAGGAAACTTTCTGTGAATGCAGCTCTTAAAAATAAAATAAATAAAGGTAGTAAAATATTAAATAATGATGAAATAATTTGGAAAGTAGAACTTAATAATTCGTTTGGGATAATTGTGATTAGAGAATCAGAAAGGTGATCGATATTTTAAATGGCGTATGTACAAATATGAAGAAGTAGCGTTTGGTTTGTCGAGACATTTATTATATGCGGATGTAAGAAAGAATTGGAAGCGTAGGAAAAAGAAAGAAATTAGTGAAATGAAAGAGGAAGAGGGAGTTAAGAGTATAAATGTGAATTATTTTGAGAGAGAATGTGAAGATAATGTAGATGAGGGATCTATTGTTGCTAAATGTCCAGGTAAAGTTAAAAATAAAATAGAATTGTTGTTAAAAGAAGGATTGTATGAATTGGAAGATAAAGAGCTAAGAATTGCTACCGATTGTGAAAGTGAGTTAAGAAGTTATTGATATTGAACCAGTTCAGACTGATGTTTATGCAATTAATGAAAAGTAGTTGAAAGTTCTATGGCTTAAAAGTAACGTAAGTAGGCTAGATATAGAGATTTTAGACCATAATTTTTTCGACGTGAGTAGTATAGGAATGTAGTTGCTGGGACAACTTTATGAAAATTTTATACTGCATATTTTTCCAAGATTACGATAGTTTAAAGAGGAATGTGCGATAATATGATGAAATCTGTATGATATTGAAAACAATTTTGTTTGAGATGGAACCTGATGAGACCGTGTATAAATATGAAAAATTAGAGATATAGGATAGAAATGTTAGATTGTAAATGATATTAGTATAGAAGTTAAGGACAGTTTAGTTGATTATACGATAGGAGGAGGTGAATTGTTAAAAAGAGAAAAGCCCTAGTATGAAAAGATTATGCGTGTGTATTATAAAGCTTATAGAATTAGTTATAGATAGCAAGTATTTAGAAAGAAAAATATTAAAACTACGCATATATGCGGAAAAATAACGCAAATTTCGAAGTTTATATTTTGATTTGGGGGAAAATAACGTGATAAGGGGTCACGAGAGCTCATTGAAACCCTAATTCTAAAAATAATCCCACTAAAATATAATAGAATTCGAAAAGAATTGAATTTTTCATAAATTCATGGTTACACCCTGTATAATACAAGCGTAACTTTGCTCATTGATGTATCATACAAAACGCAGATTGCGCGTGTATAAATAATCACCCTGTATGATATAAGCATATTGTAAATAAATGGCATGTGGCATAAGTCGTATATATAACAGTAATTGGTTGTAAGATGCCGCAAAATGCATTTCGATGCGAATGCAAATCTACATTTTTGATAAAATTTGCTGTACATAGGATTGAACGAGTTTTATGCATTTAGCATAAATAAAAATTTTTGGTGTAATTACTATAAAACGCAAACCCTTTTGCATTAAAAAGCAATCAAAATTTAAATGAATTAACCCGTGGATTGTGGCAGTTGATTCTAAATAAAGAACTTTCTAGAGTATGAGTCATACTACTTATAAATTCATTAAATAGACATTTTTATTCCAAGAAGCAGTTTGAACGTCGAAAAACCCCGAAGAATCCCTGAATAATCGTATATCTTTTGCATTAGTATGCGACGCCGCAATAAGAGCATATGAGAAACAAGAACAAGGAACGCTTCACGAATACCTAGAACAGATAAGAAAGTCGAAATTTTATACGCAAATTGGACATTCCACGAACTCTTACATCATAAAGTTCGATACTATTTTGTTAAAATTTTAAAAAATAAACAACTTGTATATAAAGGAGCGGTAATCGTTTTAAAGGGAGTTCATTTATAAAATGCGATCCGATGCAGTCGATGCTAAAAGTAGATCAAAAAATGTTATTTTAAAGCGTTAGCCGTTGCGTTATAGAAATATGCAGTATATCATAGTTGCGACGTTGTAATGAATATTGTAGTGATATTTTTAAACCCAAATTACATACAAAAATGGAATTAACAATTACGAAGAAAGGTAAAACTCTTCAATGTAAGGCCAATGTTAAAGGTGTATCAAATAATTAAAAAGAAGATTTAACCCAAAAAGATACTTTGATAGTTGCCGTTGGAAATCAGAAATTTGAATTTGGAAAAACTTATAAATCCATTTGGAGATCAATTTAAAATAAGATGATTTTAATTACGAGAAGCGTTTTAATGGATTCCGCAGTAGCACTTTTTTAAATTTATCTGTAACTGATACTGGAGTATTTGTATTGCCAGTTTAGGATAGTCGTAATATCTTTTTTAAGTGTGAAGAATTCTTTACCAGGAGTTAGTATTCAGAGTTTGAAAGACTCTGACCTTTTAATAAATTATATGTCAAGGACTTTTTCTGGTCAAAACAAATCTTACCAGCGTGGAATTAATTTATAGCCAGGCAAAAGATCTTGAAAAGGATACATTTAATGCTGCAAATGTAAAATAAAATAAGCAACAATATGTTTTGTTTGTAACAAAGACTTTTTAGAAATTATCTTATGTTTGAAAGAAACGATGTTGTAAATGCTTTTGTATGAAAAAAAATATTTTATATTGTATAAATGCTTTGTGATATTGTTGCGTTTTATTTCATTTTGAAAACTCCGTAAATTTCGTTGAGCTAGCCAGGCAATGTTAAAAACGAAGGTAAGTAAACAATTTCAAGTTTACAAACCAGAAGTATCTTATTACAGCATTCTTTCAGCGACGCTCTCAATGCAAGACCATCTTCATATCACTCTTTCAGTGGCTTTCAGTGCGGCCTTGTCACAGCACTCTTTTAGTGCCACCACAACGTGCGGCATTACCATATCACCCACTTAGTGCCTTCCAACACGGGTGTCCCACGAGGAACCCGACAAACTTCTAAGTTGGTTTCATATTAACATATGTCTGGAAATGCTTTGTTAGCGAGTTACTGCTAGCGAAATATTTTGCCCGATTTTCCGGGAAAGGACGGAAATAAAGCCAAACTAATTTTTTATGGCGTTAAGTTGTGTTAAATTTATTGGATTTTATGTAAAATGAACTGAAAAATTGAATAAAACATGTCCCAGATCTCTAGGATCACTCATATCTGAGATATCAGACAAAATACGCAAAATTGGCTTTCAAAAACCATGCTTCTATTAGATAAATCATAAGCATAATTAATTCAGTTAATGAAAAATATTTTTGAAGATTTATTAGAATAAACAAATTCGCAAGTCGTTTAACAACATAAATGCAAGCTGAAACACGACATGCATAGATAACGCATCATTATTATGTCAAGGATCCTAATTAAAACAAGCATGTTTAAAAATGCGTAAGATAGCAAACGCATATAATTTAATGCATACATTGTATTAAGTCTACGTGACTATAAAATTAAAATCGACACCTGATTTATTGGAAACAAACAAGGCATGGTAATTAAAATCAAAGTTCACCAAATTTATTTGAACAAACAATGGTTTACTTATCTAGAAGTATGAAAATCCAAAGGAATTAATGCTATGAACTTGAAATGGTACGCGACAAAAGCAACGCGAGTTAAGGTTCGGGCCTTTGGAGCTGTGTTTTTAAAAAAACAACTTCAAACACTTAACAATTTTATTTGATTTGAAACAGAAATTATGGTGAAATTTGGAATAACTTGTACATAATAACTTTAATAAAAAACAATTAATTGTACTGGTGAGTAGCTTGAACAACGAAGTATGGAGTTCGAAGACTGACTGCCGGGCCTTGAGCTCCCGGGCTTTTTATAATAACCTGCCCCTCACACGGCTGTGGGAACCTGCAGATCTCATGTCTGCGTTTCTCTTAATTGTACACTTTATTACAATGTAACAACTTAATTCTAAGTAATTGCGGTATGTTAACCGCCTGTGACCTGCCACCTGCAGTATCACTGCCCTCACGGATGCAAAGTTGCATGTCCGTTCTCATAAACTGTCGATAAACTCTCTGGGTTATCCTTGTATTACAATGTTGCAATGAACTTATACTTTATTTAACAATTTCTAATAATTCCTATTAGATTCAATATATTCAATACATATATATAATTGGGGGATACATAACTCCTCCCACCGTAAATGAAAAATTAAGGTTTTACTTAATTTTTAAATACATAAAATTCATTATTCAATTTCATTTAAAATTCATTGTTTCTAAGGGTATACTTATCGTTTCTTTATTTCTCTTAAATCTAGAACTGTTTCCTTCATTCTTATATCTAAGGTACATTTTGTAGAATACATATATAATTACAAAAATTATTAAAATGATTAATACAATTGTCCAAACACTTATATTATTATAATGTAACTTTGGCGTTTTGAGTTCACTTAATTGTTCTTTGTAACTTTCCACTAATTTAACGGCGTGGTTGAGGTCGTCTAAGTCTAGATGCTCTAGCTTCATAGGTTTCTTGACTATTTCTTTGTCTTCTTGTTCTATCTTGAACTGTAGTTCCGGTAGGTTTGCAAGTTTCTTTGTTGCTATGGGATCTTGATAAACTCTGATTACTTCGTCTTTCAATTTCACATAACAGTCTTCTTTGAGGGTAATTAGTTTGCTTCCGATTAATGCTTGGTTATTTTCATCTTGGTTGCAGTGGATGGTTGCTATTACTTCTGTTGGGAAAATGGCTATCCATTTGTTTTCTGTTATTTTTTAATTTTCATGTTAGTTATTTGCACTTGTTTGGCTTCACAGTTTTCGTAATGATTTGAGAATTTTAATAGTTGCACTTCACAAGGGCTGTCTTCTTTAATGGTTGTTGTTGTCATTGATTGGCATAAGTATTGGTTCGGTGTTACTTCAGTACATTTTTCGTTTGTATAACCATATCTCAGTTCATTTAGGGATAGGAATTTGGTTTTGGGTATGATTACTTGGTATGTGCTAGTAACTTTTGTTGGAAAAGCAAACAAATGATAATAATTATAATTGTTACTTTCTACTATCGGGATTTCTATTAAAAATATTATTTCGTTATTCTTAATGTAGTCTTTTACTATAGCTATTTTTTCGAATATTAGAATGTTTGATTCTGTTACATCAAAAGGTAATTTACTGTTAATTATAAGTGATCTAATTCTTATTAATTCGTTTAATAAATCGGTTGGTTCAATAATACTAGAGTGTAGGGTATTTAATTTGCAAATGTTAATTGGGTTTTGTATACTGCCTAATTTATTTGGTAGTATACCGGTTTGTTTTTTATATCTTTTATTATTACTTGGTTGTCCGTTCTACCTGAGCGGAGGTTGACGGTAAGGGTGATGATTGTCCATCTGAAATTACAGGGTGTCTTAGGTTTTTCAAAAGAATGTACCTTGTTATTTTACCGTTGTCTACTACTGCTATGTTTTTATCTGATATTTTCTTAATTTTGAATGGTCCTAAATTTCTGGGTGGTGTTTTATGTCGCTTGCTTTGAAAGTTTTTCTCATACACGGATTGTCCTATTGAAAATTTATTTGTGTCGGTATTTTTATTTCGGGTTGTGGTGATACGTTCTTTATCGTTTTCTAATTTATCTTTTGCCTTGTCATAAGTTATTTTTAGTTTTTCTTTGTGGTCTTATTGTTGATATTGTTGATATACTTCCTTGTTGTAGTGTATGTCATATGGATTTCGTGAATCTGAATGTCCTAAGGTTAATTCTAAGGGTGTAAAATTTGTTGATGAGTGAATTGTATTATTATAGGCGATTAGTGCGTATGACATTAGATTGGTTATATGTTCCTTTTTATAATTTATTCTTAATAATCGAATTTGTTCTAACAGGGTTAAATGTAGTCGTTCAATTAGTCCGTTTGATTCAGGGTGGTTTTCCGTTATGAAATGAATTTTTATTTTGTGAAGTTCTAAAGTGTTTTGTATTGTCTCATTTTTAAATTCGCTACCATTGTCTAGAGTTATTGATTCGGGTGTTCCGTAAAATGTGAAATATTGTAAAAATCCTTGGGTCACGTCGATGCTATTTTTGGATGTGATTGGTATTGCTTGGCCTATTTTTGTGAATGCGTCTACAATTGTTAGACAGTTTTGCGCTTCTACTACTAGAGTATCGGCATGTAGTTTTTGAAATGGTTTGTCGGGTGTTTTGGTTAACATTAAAGGTATCTTTGGGGGTTTCCTATCGTATTTCGCTTTGTCACATAATTCACATTGGTTAATGAAATCTGTGGTCAATTCTTTCATGTCTTTAAAATAATAACGTCTTACAAGTTGTTTTATTGTTTCGTTAATTCCACGATGGTTGGTTTTTCCTTCGTGTTGATTCCTAATTACATCGTTTATTTCGTCATTGTCGTCTAGTTTTATTAATTTTCTAGTACATCTGATGAGTTCAGTGCCAGAGTTATTGAATAGTTTAATGTATAATTCTGAAAATCTTTGGTATAAATGTTCGGTGTTGAAATAAAAATAAAATCTTTATTTCTCGGGGGTGTATTCTTTTAGAATTTTAATTATTTGTTCCTCGTTGTCATCTTTAGTTATTTGAATTTGGTATATTTTTTTGTTATTTACTTTTGTATATTTTACTGGATTGGGGTTATTTAAAACTTCGGTTATTATAAATTGATTGGGTTTCATATCGATTGCTTCGTTTAAAATTTTAATCGCGTTTTTAGGTTTTTCGTTTTTTTCGAATGTATCGTGTCGATCTCGTCTGGATTTTCTCTTATTTCTGCTTCGTCTACGTTTCCTATAATGGATTCCGTTTCTAATGCATTGAGTTGGATTCTACTTAAAGCGTCTGCGTTGTTGTTATAAATTCCTTTTTTGTATATAATTTCGTAATCGTACTCTTCGAGTCTGATTCTCCATCGTTGTAATTTTGAATTCGGTTCTTTCAGTTTGCATAGCCATACTAGTGGTCTATGATCGGTATATGTAAAATTTTCTTCCGTATAAGTAAGGCCTAAAATATTTTGTTGCCCAAATTATGGCTAATAATTCTTTTTCTATGGTACTATATTTCTGTTCGGTTTCATTTAGGGTTCTAGATGCGTAGCTGATGGGTTTATCGCTACCTACTTTTCCTTGGCTCAATACTGCGCCTAATGCTACATTCGATGCGTCTGTCGTCAGTATAAATGGTTTTGTAAAGTCTGGGTATTCTAATACAGGGTGATTCGTTAATATGTTTTAATTTTGTCTACGGCTTTAATAAATTCCGGGGTGTGTTCAATTTTGTTTCCCTTTTTTAAACAATTTGTCAGGCGTTTGGTTATCTGAGCGTAACCTTTAATGAATTTGCGGTAGTAACCACTAAGTCCTAGAAATCCTTTAATTTCTTTGGTTGTCTTTGGTAATGGGTAATTTAGAACTGCATTTGTTTTGTCTGGATTTGGCATTACTCCTTGGGGTGTTATTACATGTCCTAAAAATGATACTTCTTTTTGTAAAAATTCACTTTTGTCTAATTGTACTTTGAAATGTGCTTGTCTAAGTCTTTCGAATACTTCTTTCAATCTTTCTATGTGTTCTACCAATGATGTGGAATAAACTATGATGTCGTCAAGGTATACAAGTCATTTTTCATTGTGTATTCCTCGTAGTATATTGTCCATGACTCTCTGGAAAGTAGCGGGTGCGTTCTTTAGTCCAAATGGCATTCGTTTGTACTCGTAATGTCCTCTAGGTGTGCTGAAGGCTGTTTTTGATATATCTTTTTCTTCCATCTCTACCTGATGGTATCCTGATGCTAGGTCTAATGTTGAAAAATATTGGCATTTGCCTAATTTGTCTAAAATTTCGGTTATATTTGGTAGTGGATATTTGTCATCTACCGTTTTTTCATTTAACTTTTTATAATCTATTACCATTCTGTACTTTCTCTTTCCGGTTGCGTCTAATTTCTTAGGTACTATTAACAAGGGGCTGCTCCATGGTGAGTTGGAGTGCTGAATTATGTCTTGGGCTAATAAGTCTGCTACTTGTCTGTCAGCTTCTTCCTGGCTTGCATGAGGTAGTCTATATTTTTGTAAAGATTGGCTTATTGTCTGTTAGCTCGATATTATGTTTTACTGTGTTGGTGAATGTTAATGGTATTCCTTCGCAGTGGAATATGTTGCGGTATTCAAAACATAAGTTTTTAATTGCTCTTTCTTCTTCTTGATTGATGTCGGTATTGAAGCGGATGTTAGTTAAATTTTCTCTTAAAATTTTGTCATGTTCTATTGGGTTGTAATCGTTTTCTAAATTTTCGTCTATCTCCATTTCGTTAAAATTTAGTTCTTCTACGTTAATTGGGTCTGTCAATGATAATTCTACGGGATAGTCGTTTGAATTTAATATTGTTGTGGTTGCATAATTATCTTTTATTTGTACTAAAGCGGTTGGGGTTTCTACTCCTTGTTGAAATGTCATATGATTTATTATTCCTACTTTTTTGTTAGATTTTACTGGGATTTTTATTTTTCTTTCCGTTCGGGGTTCTATAGTGTATTTTTGTTCAATTTGTGTGTTTTGAAATTTAATTGGGATTTTTCCGTATTTCGTCCTTAATAAACGATTTTTAATGTCAATGTTGGCTCCTAATTTTCTTAGAAGGTCCATTCCGATTAAGCCGTCATATTTATCGTTAAATTCGAATACACAAAATTTATGTTTCATTTTAACATTAAATGTTCTTGGTAAGGGTATATTGGCTACGAATTGGTGGTGTTGTTTGATGGGCTGTTTTAATTTTAAATGGTTCTCTTTCTACATAATCTAAATAATGTTTTTGTACGGTTCTGGGGCTAATTAATGTTTTTGAGGATCCGGTGTCGATTAGTAGTTTGAATTTGGCGTGGGGTATTTCTATGTATGGTAATACTAAGTGATTTATGTTATTTAAGTTTATTAAGTTTGGTTGTCTATGAATGGGTCTATTTGAAAATTTGAATTCGAGTTTTCGTCGTCGTACTCCTCGTAAGTTTCGTATTGTTCGTCACGTTCGTAAGTTTCTGCATGGTTTGATTCATTGTTCGTACCTGTCTCAATGTAATTATTCTGGTCAGTGTCAAATTTTTCTATTTCTTGATGAAATAGTTCTTCTGATGAAGGTTTGGTCGGATATGTGTTATCTTTGTATTTTGTCTGGTGTTACCAGCTGAGGTATCCATTGGTGTTGGTCTGTAATAATTATTAGGGTTGTTATGATTATTAGTCATTGGTGTATTTCTATTGGGGTTTGCGTTGAATGCTGGTCTTTGTTGGTTTAGGTTTTGATTAAATCTTTGTTGGAATGCTGGTTTCGTAAAAGTTGGGTTAAATGTTGGTTTTGGAAAATGTTTATATTGATTATTAAAATTCGTATTGTTGAAACTTGGGTTATTAATTCGTGGTTGATTTGTTTGTGCGTTGAAGGGTGTGAATTTTTGTTGAGGGATTGCTTGTCTTGTGGTTCGTATAGTTTTTATTGGTGAATAACTTTTGTTCGCGTTGGGGTTGTATAGTCTGTTGCGGTAATACATTACATTTTCTTCTTCTATTACTAGGTTCATAGCTTCTTCTAGATTTTGGGGTCGTTGAAATCTGATTTTATCCGATAGTCGTTCTGGTAAAGCGTTTATATACGTGTCCAGTGCCATTTCGTCATACATTTTTGTTTTTGAATGTCTAACGTTTTGATCCGGTTCTTCGATTTTTAATTTTGTTAGAATTAAACTTCTCACGTCTTGGCATTTCATTCCGAATTGGTAGGGGGATTGGTTGTGTTCCATTCTAAGGTTTATTAGGTCTCGTACCAGGCATTTTATGTTACGTTGGTCTCCAAAATATGCAATTAGTAGCTGTTTAAATTCCTGCCATTCTTGTAAATCGTCCCTACTGGCGATTAAGGTTAGTGCCCTTCCGGTTAGTTTACTTATTATCAAGCGTATAAGCAATGAATTTCTTTCGTTATCTCCGGATTTGTAGAAGGTTTTTAGGAACATTTCGGCTGCTCCAATGAAATTTACAAGATGCGCCTGCGTGCCATCAAGTATCTGTATTGTCTCCAAATAGAGTCGCATGTCTGTGCTATTCATGTTGGTTAAGGGTAGTTTTCGATTTTGGGTAATTTCAAAAATTTTTTTTTTTTTGAATTGAGGTTTATTTCGCTATGTATATTGTTATTTTCGCTTCAAATTTACTAATTTTCCGTTTAGGTTGTGAAATTTCAAATTTTGTAAAAATTGGGGTTGGTTTTGCTATTTGTAGCGTTAATTATGCTTTGGATGTATTAATTTTCCGTTAGTTTGGATAATTTCTAATTTTGTAAAAATTGGAGTTGATTTTCTATTGATAACGTTAATTTTGGTTTGATTTTATTAATTTTCCTTTTAGATTGGATAATTTTGAATTTTGTAAAAATTGGGGTTGATTTAGCTATTTGAAACGTTAAGTTTGGTTTGGGTTTATTAATCTTTCATTTAGGTTAGGTAAATTCAAATTTAGTAAAAATTGAGATTTATTTTGCTATTTTCAGCGTTATTTTTGGTTTGGATTTGTTAATTTTCAGTTTAGATTGGGTAAATTCAAATTTTGTAAAAATTGAAATTTATTTTGCTATTTTCGGCGTTATTTTTGGTTTGGATTTGTTAATTTTCAGTTTAGATGTGGTAAATACAAATTTGGTAAAAATTGAGATTACTTTTTCTATTTGTAGTATTAACTTTGGTTTGAATTTGTTAATTTTAAGTTTAGACTGCGTCGAGTTATTTTTAGAATCGTAGTAACTGTTACTTGTACTTAGTTACACAGTGCGGTGATGTACTTGTGAGATTTATACTCGATAATGTTGATTTAATTACCGTAGTCTTGAATTTGCCTGTTTTTATGCGGCTTTTAATTTGTCTTGAGTTTCTGCTTTCTAAAGAATCTGAAATGGATGAATTTGTTCTCGCTATATCTACTTAGCTTTGTTTTAGTTTAATTCTGTTAATTTGCAATTATATCGGTTTTATAAACGTTTAGTTCGTCGGTCTTCTATTCTAATTATAACTTGCAGGTTTATTACTTTTTCACTTTATTGTTGCAATTAAATACTAAAAGATGTAGTCTTTGTTATTTAATTACGTACACTTATAAACGTTGAGGTAATTAACACTTACAGGTGTTAATAGGAATTAAATACTTCACTTCCGTACTCGTTGAATGCTTTTGCATAAAATGTTATGTCTGTTTATTCTTAGATATCTCCGTGATGCACGACTTGTAGCTGAATCTCTCGTATTGTTGGTTTTCAGGTTACAGTTATGAGCGTTTTTAATTATAGCTTTCTACGATGACCGTTTAACTTTACTTAGTTTTGTACTAGGATAATGCACTTTATAAATAATGAGTAATTTTAATTAGAAAACGTTTATTTATTGTGTGTTAGTACTGCAATTTATTCGCTGTGGTGAATGCTGGGTGTAATTTCTCATTAAATGCTGGTTGCAGTTTTACGCGCTTTTATTATGTCGTGATGGATTTATTACTTATGATGCAAATTGCGTTATTGAAAGTTATACTTTAGTACTGTACAAAGATTCTGAAAGCGATTTCTTTAAGGTAATAATGATATTGCGTTTGCGGACTTTGCTTTCTTAGGTGGTTTTAGGTTACCGTAGTTTTAGTTAATGCAGAATGTTCTTGCTGTAGTTTATACAGTATTATAGAGGTAAATGTTTCAAATAATCGTTTCGTGATTGCTTTGAAGAATTAGCTTTAGCTTTGAAATTAATTTGCGTTCTGTCTTTTAGTTTACCGGATTAAAAACGTGCGTTTGAATCGCGCTAGTTAATGTTTCTTATTTGGTGTTAGTGAATGTGCGTCCGTTATTTTTGATTTATTTTTGAGTTTGTTTTAGTAATTGTGGTAAGAATCTTTTAAATATCAAGTCTCATTTGCTTTTTAAGAAAAAATCTCTTTAAACATTCGTCTCATAAAAATGTTTGAAAATAATTCACTTTGTAACTATTTTCAAGAAGATATTCATAAAATAATATTCATAACATAATAATAAATGGTAATCAATAATAAAATAATAATACTAGCATATATCAATTATAGTTTATGGTTTAAATTGGTATAAAAAGGAAATGAACTTACATTAATTTTATCTGTTTCTTTTGTGGGCTCGATCGATGCTGTATCTTGTCCACCTTGGTTTGTTGCTGGATTTACACTATTTTTGTTCTTCCTCCAACTTGGTTTGTTGCTGGATTTAGACGATTTGTGTTCTTCCTCCAACGTGGTTTGGGTTCTGTCAAAATTGCGAATTGAAATTCTTGGTCACCAATCTTCCGATTTTTGGATTTTTAGTGCCCTTTTGACATCCGTTACGGCTGCGCCAGTTAAGGTTCGGGCCTTTGGAGCTGTGTTTTTAAAAAAACAACTTCAAACACTTAACAATTATATTTGATTTGAAACAGAAATTATGGTGAAATTTGGAATAACTTGTACATAATAACTTTAATAAAAAATAATTAATTGTACTGGTGAGTAGCTTGAACAACGAAGTATGGAGTTCGAAGACTGACTGCCGGGCCTTGAGCTCCCGGGCTTTTTATAATAACCTGCCCCTCACACGGCTGTGAGAACTTGCAGATCTCATGTCTGCGTTTCTCTTAATTGTACACTTTATTACAATGTAACAACTTAATTCTAAGTAATTGCGGTATGTTAACCGCCTGTGACCTGCCACCTGCAGTATCACTGCCCTCACGGATGCAAAGTTGCATGTCCGTTCTCATAAACTGTCGATAACCTCTCTGGGTTATCCTTGTATTACAATGTTGCAATGAGTTTATACTTTATTTAACAATTTCTAATAATTCCTATTAGATTCAATATATTCAATACATACATATAATTGGGGGATACATAACTCGCGTTGATGTTAATATACAATAATAATACCATGGAATATCCGAAAACCTGGTATGAAAGTTTTATACACAACAACGAACTTTGCGTTTGTCAATAGATAGACGATGCATTTAAATATGACCGGATTTGTAAAGATATCAATTCGTTATAAAGTAAGGCATAGTTCACGTCTCTGATAACACAGATATTTACGTAAAGTGATAAATTGTGAAGTGAAATAATACCATTGTAATTATGGAAAATTAAAGAGTTTGTCGTTTTATCCTTTGAAAGGCGACTCTAAGTGATTACTGAAGACAAGTCTAAATGACTACTGAGAAAAAATCTAAACAATTACTGGGGAACAATTATAAATGATTAATGGAATATATAAGAAAATGCAACAAACATTTACTTCAACGATAAATGGTCAAGGAGCTTAATGGAGGACGTTAGTGTGATCGAGGCTATGCTATGAGGGATGCAGATAATACAGAAAACAGTAGAACCAGTGATTGATTAGAGCTGAAAACACCATGTTAGCCAATCTGAATGTTTTATTATTTTATTTGTGAATATTTCATTGAATTATTTAAAAATAAACATTTAATTGAATATTTCTAATTTAAATACTTTAAAAATTGCTTTCATGATAATTTATCTGAGAGGCCGGCAAGGTTTGTTTTTTAGAGTATACATTGTAAATTACGTAAATAGTTAGAGGTTGAATAAACGTTCGTCAAGCTTTAGTTAACAATTAATAATAATAGCGATTTTGCTGAATATTTGATCATTTTTGGGAATGATAATTATATAATTTTTATTCAATTTTTTTAATGAAAATTCTAATTAAAAAATTCTTACAATTTTCATACGTTGTAAATATTTTTGAGAACATTATGATAATTTGTGCTTAATGGTGTTTTGGTTTAAAGATTGAAAACCGGAAGGAGAGGTAAAAGATAAATTTAAATTTTTTGTTAGCTCCGTGCTTAATTTAAAACTGAGCTAGCCGACGTAATTAAACCTATACATTAAAAATTAAAAATTGACTGATTAAAAATTTTTACATTTTAATTCACAAAACGGGCGCATAGGGGTATTGCTACAGTATCACAACAATATATACACACACACACACACACACATATATATATATATATATATATATATATATATTGTTGTTGTTTAAAGGGATATTAGGAGTCATCTGTATGATGAAGTTAGGAGTAGTAATTGATAATGAGAGGAAGGTAGTTAGGATTGGGGATAGGATATTGCCCTGGAAGGCAAGTTATGATGTCACAGAGGAATGACATGGGTTATGTATTAATATTATAGAGGTAGATGAGGAAGAGGTGAATGAAATCGACACAGGTAAATATACTGAGAAAAAGTTAGAAGAGGTACAATTGGTAATGAGCAAAGAGTCTGAACTAGTAGAGGTAGAGTCAAACGCAGCATTGTTAGTGGATAAAGAGTCGGAATTAATAAGAGTAGAGGTGAACGCAGCGTTAAGTTACACACAAGTGTTAAAAGTAGGAATAAGTGAGATAAGTGTCAAAAATAATTTTGATAAGTTGGATTTAGGAGATTTTTACGGTGTGAATATAGTACATAAAGAGTCTAAGAGAGATGAAGAATTTTCTTTAGAGGGAAAAGATGAAGATGTTAAAGTAGTATCGTTTGGTTTGCCCGCTTCAAAGGGAATAATGGTAAATGAGAAACTGAGAAGTATAGAGACAGAAGAAGAAATATTTGAGGGTCAGGATAGTAAGGGTAGATTTATTTTATGTGAAGTAATAAGGAGAATAATTATAAAGATAGAAGGAGGAAAAATAGGGATGAAGTTTACAAAGATTGTAAGAAGAAAGACATGAAGGATCAAGAAAAGGGTCAGATTTAAATAAAGAAATGAGTTAATAGATAAAAATAGGGATAAGTAAATAGTTAGAGTAGAATTTAAATAGATAGGGATAGAGGTAGGTGTATATAGAAAAGTAGAATTAAGAATAGGATAAATAAAGGAAGATAGTTAAAAGTAGATATAGAGATAGGTGTATAGTTAGTGTAATAAATAGATAGTGATAGTAATTGGTAATGTTAAATATAAAACAGTTGTACATAAGTAGAAAGAATTTCAATAAATTGAAAATAGATATGTAAGAATAGAAGTGAGGTACTTAAAGAGTCAATGGTCGACAAAAGGTAAAGGGAAATAAATAAAAATATAGGATGAAGAGTTAGAGATAGATAGAAATAGTTAGTTAACAAGTAGGGAGAGGTGTGAGCAGTTAGTTAGAAATAAAGGTAGGTGTAGATAGATAGAGATAATTAGAGATAGATAGAAATAGGTAGAAATAGGTAGATAAAGAGTGATAGGTTAGAGACATAGGTATATGTAGAGTTAGGTGAGTAGATAGGTGTTTAGAAATATCATGTAACATTAGGTAGTGAGAATTAGTTCATATTTAAATTCAAGAAAACGTGGTGAGTTTTCTTTGAATTGAAATAGGGGTAAATAGGTGTAGACAATGAAATTTTAGCAACCGTGTATATAGAAATATGAGCAAACTATTTACGCACCAAATTAATTAATTTATATAATAAAAACGGACGGGTATTAAGGTATTTTTCTATAGTTAAATTGGAATGTGAAAATTATATAAGGGAAGAAAATTTTAAAGCACATAAACAACTCAAGTAATTATAATTCCTTGTAATCAAACGCATGAAAGCAAAACGGGAAGCGTGCTTGCATAGAAAATCAATAATTTCAAATGCAAATGTTGTTTATTTTAAAAGCCAACGTTCGTTTATACAAATACTACGAAGCGAAGAAACCGAGAATTGTTATTTCAAACGGTCGGTTGTTTCAAGAAACACCTGTTGTTATATGTCAGGTTCATAGAATATTAAACGGACGTTAAGATAGAATTCCTATGAAGTTTGTTGCAACGGTCGATTTGTATAAGCAGCTACAATAACAAGTCCCTTAAGGAGTGAGTGGAATAAACGATCGATAATATAAAACAGACAGAAAAATGTATAAATAAAGCGTTGAGATAAAAGTCACGTAAGATATACATGGGTAATTATGAAGGACGACTACGATATCGATTTTCTGTAACTTAAGAGGGGTTCTAAAGGAGACAACAAATATGCGTAGAACGGAGATAGATAGCGTATAGGTGGAGCGTTGTGACGAAGTAAAATTATATAATTGCTTGATAGCCAGTAGTTTTCGAGAAAAGCGCGTACGTTACGGTGGTAAACTAAATTCTTTGTAACCGCACGACGAAATTCGGATTTTTGGAAAAGTCAACGTTGTTTACGTTAAAAATTTTAAGAAACAGCTTCAAAAACAAGCTTTTCATGTGAAACAGATTCCACTAGGGGGGTTTGAGAGTGATATAAATACACGAACGAAGATATTAAAGCTCTCTTTCTTTCCATTTAGATCTGAATACGGGTTTAGATCTACAACCTATAGTAGTAAAAGCTCTTTCGGTTTTTAATTATTGTGTGTTCAGTACAGTTGCATTAAACATCCTATTAGAAATTATGAAAGCGGTAGTAGCGGACCGCAAGTTATAAAAGTGATTGCACGAGTTGGTGCTTGTTTAGATAAAAGGTGCCGTTACTACAGTAAAGTTATTAAATGAAGAGATGATATTTTGGGGTAAGCGAAACTGAAAGCAATTTGTATGCATGAAATATTGGTATGGAATGTTACTGTTGAGACGCAGCTAATATCTGGGAAGAAGAACCGAAGTGGTAGCGAAGATATTGGATGGTGGGGAACGGTGGATCCAGCCTTCATCATAGTAGATGGACACATCGACGAGCGTTCCTGGTAGCCATCTGCAGCGGTGACTAGGAACGTAGGTGACTCCAGGTAACGAACTTTAAATTTCTGTCTTTGTATAAGCAATTGTGTTGATATTTTTGTGTTTGTGTGTTTGACTTATTGGTGGCGTATTTATTATTTCAAAACTTGTTTAAAAAGGTACATGTGCAAAACAATTAATTTTAATTATTAAAAAAGGGTTTATTGATGATATATAAAGGTTTATTCAGGCTATAAATTGTGATTGTAAAGGGTAAACGGGTCTGTAAGCTGTTTTCAATAATGCAAGGTTTAAAAAGCATTTACAAAACTGGGTTATAGTGAGCTCACAATAGACCAGTACGAAATCAAACTAGGGTTGCATGTGGGGCCTATCTACTCACATCATGTAAAATTTTTGTTGAAATAATTAAAAAACCAAGGACTTTAAAGCATTTAATAATTGAGCTGGGGACTATTGTACCAAACCGTTTGTACTCAAGTGTAAATATTTTATCTGTTAATATGTGTAAATAAAAGGTTGTATGGTTGTTGTATTATTTTGGTAATTTCATTTGATTGTGTGTGTGAGAGAGGTATTTACTTAAAGATAGGTATTCAAGAAGAGGCCGATTGCTGAGCTAGCCTGGGTGAGCAGAGGAATACCGAAGGCGTCCAAATAAAAGGGTAAGAAATTTTTTTTGATAAAAAATTTTTTTGGAATTTTTGTGACGGCCTAACGCTGGGGTCGATGCTAAAAGCTAATCCCTGGATACCATGGCAATTTTATGACGCCCAGTTCGTGGGACTCGAATGGTTTTAGGAAAAGGCTCGAGTGTTACAGAGACTGTCCCAGAGAACACAGCAATATATATATTACTCATATTTAGACCAGGGTAGAAAATTAAATAATCACATCAAATAATTTTAATCGCCGTGTAGAAGCTTTGGGAAAAGGTACGCTTTATTAAAACCAAGAAGCATAAATAAATTCGGTCGTTTCAGTAAAAATAAGAGATTTAAATCATGTACAAGACGCTTTATATCAAAAGAAACAGTATTAACAAGCTCTACGTGTAATGTAATTATTCCGAGGAAAGAAACAAATGGAAATTACGTGCAAAATTTATATTAATTAACCCTATTTTAAGTAACCGGTATTAAACAAAACGTACAGATAATAATTAATATTTAGTTAGGATTCACTAAAATTTAAAGGGTATTAATTTTAATTGAAGTTAATTGAACCGTTAGTAACATATAATATCTATAAAAACTTGTAAAAACCCAATAAAATAAAGCTCTGAGAATTAATATTATGTTTGAACACCTGCGTATTTTTAAAAGCTCATTCTGCGTAAATTTTGCAGATAATTAATGGTTACAAAGAATCTTGGAGAAACCGGGGCTTAATATTCACGGGAAGGCGCGATACGGGGTTATTTAACCAGATAGTCCACATGGACTGAAATAATCGATAGTAAGGAATATCAATTTGCACCACTAAGAACAGGTTAGAGAAGGAAAGATAATGTGCGTAAGACAAAGACACTAATAATTAAAGGCGTGATATGAGCAACGTCACGAGGGTCACGATTGGTTGAAAATAAGATGCACATATGAGAGGTAGAAACAACAATTTCTGTATAAAATTTAATTAGTTATTCTCGGACATGTTTGCGTGCCGTGTGAGAATTTCTGAGATTTAACTGGGACGAGTGCAAAATTCGTAGAAATCGCATGCCGAGCTGCGGACTGGGAACCTAGCATGCGAAATTCTTTAGAATTGTCCGCTTTGGGGAACAGACCGACAGACAGGCTAACCGCTATATATACCGAGGTGAATATAAACAAGCTCTCTTACATCCGCGACTTGATTCAATTCGTTAAACAGTGCATTTTAGTTTGATAGAATAATTTAAAGTTTGCTCGTATATTTTGGTGATTTAAAACAGTTTGTTATTTACGTGCTAACATGAATGTACTTGAGTGCACTTAGATACAAGGTAATAAAATTTAGTATCACTGTACCAATTAGTAAAATTTACAACGACAAATGAATACACCATTAGTAGGCGTATATTGGTGAAAGAAGTATGAATTTCTTTGCTATTTTTCGGGAGTGTTAATGATTAAATGGTTCATAAATGTGTCTGGATCCACAAAACAAGGGTCAGATATACACAGATGAGTTCTGGAAAAGCCCAGAAACAACTTTAAATAAATGGTGATGGAGAAAATTTGAAAAGCGTTGAGAATCAGAAGCTGTAAATATAACCCAGTTGGAATGGTGTGATTAACAAAAGGGACGATGTACATTGAAGCTACGAGTGCAGTAACCTTCAGGTAATTTATACTATTTGGTGTGAACTTTGATATTTTTGTGTGTGTTGAATTACTTTATAATTGATTTACTTTAAATGGACATTAGTGAAATTGTACTAACCATAAAATTTTAATGTTAAGGTGAAATTTGCTTGTTTAGGTAGAAAGGGGTATTTAGTATTGATGTTCTGGATTATGATGAAAATTTGGGTATGTCTTTGAGCTCAATTAGACGAACCTGGTTAATTAACGTAAAGAGGTGGTAGATGCTCCCTTTGTACTCAGACTCCGGTCTGCATATATTGTTATATTAATTAGTAGGCATCCAACAAGGACTTTAATTCAGGATGCACATTTAAATGATAATAAATGTAATCTTGAAAATTTCTGATACTGAAATTTATGCCAAAATTTAATTTTGAAATTTTAATGTATTGTGAATATAGATGTAAATAGAGTTAACGTTCGTGTTTGTGGTAGGAATGTGTTTGTTTTTTTTTATGAATGAGGATGAAAGTTATCTAGGGGAACAGCCGAGGCGATTAACAGAAGAAAGTCAATGGACCAACACAGGTAAAGTAATGAATAGCTTTTCGTAGGATTCACAGCATTCTGGACATCCAATTCGTAGGGGCTCGATTCGAAAAGCGGAGTACCCGGATTTTGGTGGTATCACAGCAAATTTGACGCCTAATCTGTGAGGCTCGATTTTAAAATGGAACACAGCAATATATATATATTATATATATATATATATATATATATTGCTATGTACTAACTGGAACTCTCGAGCCCGACCTTGTGCCGTCCAATAGAACTTGATATGATAACGCCGTACTCGGTGTCAATGGCGTTTTCTTACTTGACTCCACCTCTCTGTGTTTTCCTAATCAAATTTTACTCCCACTAATTTTATTTATTCTGCCACGGCTAGCTTTTATTATTCTTCTACACAAAGTTACGATGATCAATTCTTCTTCTTTTTACCCCTTATGATTACCACTTTGTTTGAATTATGAAATGAAGTTAATTAATTCCATATAATGAAAACAAATATTATGTACAGGTTTTGAAAATTATTAAAATACACTTTTTAATCAATCAATATTATGTCTCATAAATCATATGCTTTTCAATCAATCTATAGTCACCAAAACTATTCTTTTTATCAAAAAAGCTTGAAACATTCAAAACCCCTTTATTATATTACGTACTTTCAACGTATGTAAAGTTCGTTGCTGACTCTGTTACACAAGTTTATATTAATAAATATTCAAATATTCAAATTCAAATAGAAAAAAAAAATGTCTTAAAACTAATAAAGTCTAACCTGCTTTGCGTGCTTCTTTATTGATTCTCAAAAAAAAATTATCCACGCTTTAAAATATTATACCATCAATTAGAATTTTCCATGCATTATTATACCATCCATTTGGATCATTAACATCGTATTCAAAATTATTCTCCACTAATTCGGAATTATTATATACTTATTTGAAATATTATCTATCTACTCGCTTTATTATACACCCATTTAAATCATTACCATCGGCCTCAAATTATTGTCGTCACCCTCGAATTTATTATACACCTATTTGAATCATTACCATCGGTCTCAAATCTATTATATTATTACACCTTGAATTATTCTTATCAGTCTCAGAATTATTGTCGTCCCCCTCTGGATTATTAGTGTCAAACTTAGATTTATTATACGCCCATGAATTATTGTCACCAGCCTCAGAATTATTGTCGTCAGCCTCTGAATCATTATCGTCAAACTTAGATTTATTGTCATCCGCCTCAGAATTATTAACGTCAAATTTAGATTTATTATCGTCAAACTTAGAGCCCTTAATCGGCAATAGAAATTTTCATATTCGTAGCACTATCTGTCACTAAACACTTTTACTATTAAAATATTATTATTATGCGTTACTGTTAGATTCAGAGTAACGCAGTTTGGCCTTGTTGAGTTAAAACTGAGCTCCGTTATCATTGCTCGCTGTTAATATATTGGTAGATCCCCCTTTGTGTGTGGGCTTGGCTTACTAATCTTAACCAATGAGGTCTTTGTATTTCCTAAATTTAAAGTGGTTTTCTGATGTAACATTCTTGGCTTTTCGAGTAATGGTTGTTTGCTACAGATGCTTTGTTATTAGACCATGCGGTGTTTTGAGTAAATAATCGCTTTTCCATATTATACAAAAATTACCTGATGCAATTTGAATTTCGATTTTCATGTACGTTTATCTATTTACGCATCTTTACTTACATTTACTATTAAAAATTGTTGATTCTTTCTACGCACTTACACAAGGCTTTGTTAAGTTATATTTCTTATCTCCGTATTATATCATAACTAATTAGAATTCTTTTTGAATGCGTGTTTAATTACATGAACTATGCTTACTTCTAAATACGCGTGCTTCTACTGAAAAATATCATTGTTTGCATTACTTAGAATTACTAAAGCTTTATATACCGGGTGTTAAATCTTTGTTATTTACCTAATGCAGGAATTACCTATTTCTATGCTAACTATGCGTCCTATTGTTATAAGATGTGCTTATTTACTTTGCTTAAAACTAATTATACTCTATATACAGGGTGTTAAATGCTTACTATTTACAAACTATCCCAATTACTCAATTTTCTACTAAATAAATGCAGTTTTCTGCTTCCTATTATAATTTCTGATTACTAATTGACCATTGCTATAAAATACACCCTTAAACAACCCCTTATCACAGCAATATATATATATATATATATATATATATAGATATAATTAAGAAAATTTGTATGAACGCAACTATATAACACAAATACTTATGTAAACATATTTGACACACAGCTGCGTACAGCGGCACGAACACATACATGCATGCGCGCACATACACATATACACATATATGATATTCCTGCTTGATCATTTAGACTAATTACCACTACCAACAAACCTCCACTTTTCAGTGCCAGATGGAAAGATCTTGGTTTCACAACATTGGAAAACTTTATGACAGACAGAAACAGCTGGCAATCTGATGAACAAATCTCAAACACTTTAGCAAACAATTCACAAGTAGTTCGTAGTGAGATGCTTTCCCAGTACAAGATTATAAGAGCTTTCTTCAAGTTGCACTTTAAGGATTTATGTGAAAAAGGTAAAGAAGTCTACCCCAATTTAAAACCAGTGGTGCATTTTTCGGAAAGAATAATTCCTATACAAAAGAATACAAAGAGTATCTTGCAAAAGTCCCTAACATCGGCTTTTTTCAACACTGTAGATCCACTCGAAGGACATTGGTCTGATGATAAAGTCAAATGGACAACATTTTTTACATTACCATCTTTAGGACACGACGGAACAGTAGCTTGGAGATTCGCAAAAAATAGATTAGCAGACAGTATATATTTACAGAAATCCGGATTTCTCCAAGAAAGGGAATGTCCGTGGTGCGAAGAAGAAGGAAATGCCTGGCATATTATTCTGAATTGTTCAAAAGGTGCGGAACTATGGAAACGAGTTACGGTAATAATCCAATCCCTGCAAAAAGGAAAGAAAATTTTGATAAGAGATTTGTACTGCGGCTTTCCAATTAGGAGAAAAGCCGGACATTTAATAAACTTCCTTGTAACCCTTGCAAAAAGTACTATTTACTGGTCAACAATAGACTTTATAAAGGAAGAAAAACCAGCATGCTATCTAGAGAAATTTTCCAATCGGCTTAAATCAAGAATACTTCAAGAATACGTGTAATATAATAGCAAACAAAAAATCGATATTTTTGAAGAAAAGTGGTGCGTAAACAAAGCTCTTTGTTGGTTAGAACACGATAAACTGTGTTTCTCACAGCATCTACATGTGTAAATGATTGTGTATGTATATATGTGTATATGTATATATGTGTGAGTGTATTTGTATGTATGTGTATATATGTGTATATATTATATATATATATATATATATATATATATATATAAACTGTATCACCTGTATGTATTCACACTTATTGTAAAATACTCTAATCTTCTGTAATTTGTGAATATTCAACTGTTGTAATAAATAATAAATAATAATAATAATAATAATAATAATAACATATACACGCACATATGTACGCACTTACGCACGCACTTACGCTCACACGCACAAACAAACGCATGTACTTGCACACGCATCCATTCACCCACCCACACACATTCACGCACGCACCCTCACACTCGCGCGCACACACGTACGTATTCACGTCCGCACGTACAAACGCACGCACGAACGTAAGCACGCACGCACGCGTATTTGCACGCACGCACGCACGCATGCACGCACATACCTACGAACGCACGCACGCGAGCCCGAATGCACGCACGCATGCACTCACGCACGCATGCATGCTTAAATGCACCCATGTACGCATGCATGACGCACGCACACACACGCACGCACGCACGATCGCACTTGCGTACGCATTCATGCACGCACGCACGATTGCACCCACGCACGCACGCACACATACACACAAACATACACAATTAGACCTTATTTTTAATGATAATTTGCAATTAGTATTTAACTTTGTTTATTTGTAAATAAAGAAATAACTAAAAAAAGGATAATGATAAATTAAAATGGTATATTTTATTCACATTATATTTTCGACTGATGCATTTTAAACACTCATTCCTTGTTTTATGTTCTCTTGCTGCAGATGTTAACATACTTGCCTTAAATGCATAGTATTTATATCAAAAGTAAATTTAATCTCGTATTCGAGTCCATCATCGATATCCATGATAAGGCTCTATTAGGGTTGGTAGACAATAAAGAATAACTCAGTTTATATAAGACAAAGTCTACTTGCACTATAGCTCAATAAGCTACGTGAATTTCTTTTATATTACATCAATAAAATATTATCATAATACCTGCATATGTTTATGCTGTAATCGTTATTTTGGGCAAAAATTAATTTCTTTTATAGGTATATTTTTATCTATACGAATATTTGTATGTATATTTGTGAATAATTTAGTAAAAGAAGTGACTGTTGTGTATATAGAAAACCTGAAATGCAGCTATTAGTAAGTTTGGCTGTATAACTTACGGGGTATTAAATATGTAAAAGCTGTATGTGACTTAATCAATAAATTTCCTTTTGTGTGAATTAAAAACAGATGGCGATAGCGGATTTATAACATTATTATTTAAATTCTAGATTAAATACTGGTCTAGTTTTGTGAAAGATACTGTGAAATTTATTTTTAACATTTGAGGTAGTATTTTTAAATGTAATTGTATGCCATATATTTAAAACTTTAGCGTACTAATTTTCCGATTAATATTATTTTGCTGAAAACTCGCATTACATACTAGACGTTTAATCAATAATATGGTTGTGTATTAATTAAATTTTTACATGTTGCGACATGCACTTTATTAGGGGACGGTGACCGAGTGTAGTGACATACTTTCGGACAGTATTCTTAATTTAGTCACTGACCTACTTCCAATTGGTGTTGAGTTAATAACCTACTAACCTACAGATATACTTCCTAAACTCACTGACCTACTGACCTGTTTTCGGAAGATTGTAACACTGACATACTTTTTGAAGATTGTAAACCTATTGTCTTCTTCCGATCGTGATTGTAATCGGTGCTACCCTTTTCAACGTACATTCTTTTCCCCAGTCATTTCCACTTCTACCATGTTCTATCAACTTGCATGTATAAAAGCAGAGGTCTGCTGTAAGAATGTATAGTGTTTTTACAAACATACGATGACTTCCTGTGCAAATGATTCGTGTGTGACTATTGTGTTGCCACGGATACCTCCAGCAGTGTACTGCTGAAGGTCGTTTCAAACGGTAATTTAATCAACAAATTGATAACGTTCCCGTTGCAACTTTGTGCAGTGTTTCTTTTCAATTTGTTGAGTCTGGAATTTGGTCGAACAAGGAATAACGCCGTGTTGGTCCGGATGGCGAAAGGGGATAAAGCGGTGTTATTTCTAAACGAACATGTCGACGAATTGACGCAATGGCGACCAACAGAGATTTACGACAAGCTTCTCACTTATATGCATAGTGATAAGCGCCAAAGCGTACGCTCGAGGTGTAGCAATGTTGTGGAATTTTTTTTTGTAAAGGAGGTGAAAAGCAGGTTTGTAAATGTTTTGATTGGAACGCCATCGTCGACAACTGGTTGACCGGTTTGATTAAACATGTTCCAGTTTAATCGGTTTCTGAACGACCTGGAGTCGTATATTTATTGTTGCCCGTTCGATTTGGTGGTGGACGGATAGGTGGTACTGGCACGAGATGGTAGTCGTGGTGGTGGCGGTGGCAGTATACATGTTGATAGTATAAAAGGTAAAGCAGCGGATGCGAGCGATCATTTGAAATAAAAAAATAGCTATTGTAATTCTATCACCCGGAAGAAAGTTTAAAATATTAAAGTCGTATGAACTGATATACTTGGCAGAGGTATTGTAAGCTGGAGTTCACTCTAAGCACGTTATCCAGATTTTGGAAAACAATTGGTAACTTGATAACGGTGACGATGTTTACGATATCGATTTGGTAAGCATAACTGTGCTTCCGGTGTCGGAAGTAGGTGGTTACGTGGAGGAGGTCGATTTAGTAATGTTTAAGAAAAGAAAGGCAAACGCTAAACGAATTGAAAATCGACAGAAGAGGAATTGTAATAGGGTGCATGAAAAAAATATAACAGCAACAACAGCACGAACACCAACAGGGAAATGTTTGATAAAGTTAATGTGGAACTACCGAACATAGTGTGGGAGCAGTGTGCCCAAGAACCGGAATTATGGGCGAGTGTGATCAAAGAGTATGGTCTTGTGAGCAGCGACGATACATCAATGCAAAGGTAGAATGAGTTGTTTGAAACAAGATAGAAAATTAAGTGTATTGCGAGGCATTTTTAGAAACATTATCCAACTATAGTCTTAAGGAATATTTATGTATGTAGAAGTAAATAAATGAAATACTACTTACTGTAAATATTACTGTAAATATGGTAGTTAACGTTTGTCTTTATATAAATTGAGTTAGCGGTCACATGTACAAATCCTACATTTAAGTACAGGTACATTTGTGGTTGCGCAATTGAATGACGAATGTCGTGTGGTATGGTAGAAATACTTAGGTGTATTGATGTAATCCTTTAATTTATGTAGAGTGGGGGGGCATCCTAAATCTTCTAGCTTAATAACGCTAAGGTGTTGAAATTTTGTTAGTAGCTATAGCCGCTTTTTTATATCTTTACCGTTGACACATGTTGTTCTGGTAAATATTGAATCCAAAATATGACGAAAACAGATATATGGTAAGGAGCTTTCTTCCCAAGATATGTCGTGAAAGTTTCTGCCTAGTTATACGTTTTGCCTTTTTAAGCGAGCTGATAGATGGTCCCAAGATATGATAGTTTTAGTAGAAATGTTGTAACTTTATCTGGTGAAGATAGTAGTAAAAGACCCACCTTTTTAAAATTCAAAGTTATTATTGGGAAGTTTTAAACCTTAAAAAACGACAACTAACGCACTATTCATTTTAGATTTTACTTACAATGTTGGTTGCAAGATTGTACCGAACCAAACAATGGTGTAGAATGAGGCAGTACGCTGTAGTGTGAGCTTTATGTGCTTCCTTCATTTGAATTTCTAATCGTACGTCAACCGCTCCCACTTTCACTATTTCGTTTTGATGGGAACAATCGATGACCACAAGCGGGGCGTGCGTTTGAAATTCATTGGGCGTTAATATGGGTTTGCTGATGCCCCCATAATACGATTGTTGAAACCGTGCATACATTTCATATAGTATAGAATAGCGATTGTAATAGAAATCTATGTGAAGATTATCGTATGGATATATCGATAATCCCAGATTTAATTTCCTATTGGTCAACTTAAGTGGTGTAACTGACTGCGACATTTTTTGCGCGATGTATCGGTTTGAAAGCACATGATAACAAAACGCGGTTTTCCACTTAAAAAGTCGTCTTCAGAGCCCACGTATGCGCGTGTGTTGTACGTAATTCTAGGTATTCGTGTAGTTCCCAACGGAGAAAGCTTATGTCCATGGTGACTTTGCGTTAAATATGTTTGAGTAGTTTTATGTGCTCTGCGTTTGCAACCGTTGTGTGTAGAATCCGTCACGATATATGTGTATTGGAAATATTGATTAACTCCTTGTTATCAAAATTTGATGTAGCTGCGTCATCGGTACTACTCCTAATAAAAATAAGCTCGTTTGATATTCAGAAGAATTTTTCGGTAGTCTTCGGCAAACCCTAAAACCATACGCAAAGGAGTGCATGCGTTGAAATGACCATTAGCATCAACGATATCAAGTTTATCAATGAGGCATCAACCGGCATTTTTAAAGCGACGGCATTTTCAATAATCTTCTAGCCTGCGGCAACTGCAGAAAAGAATCGATGCAATATGTATGCAGGCTTGCTATTGTGATACGAATCTACCACTAGATCACATTTTATGCAAATAGAATTGATTGAGAAGACCTGTGCCGTATGGTCTGAAATAGCAGTTGTGAGAGCCGGTAGCTTACGTTTCTCAAAACCAAGCATTAAAGCAAGTGAGTTTTGTTGTGTTAAATTCTCTATACCTGATGCTTTGATTTCTGTACGTGAACTGTTATTATTGGCTCGAATATCGATGAGATAATGTTTAGATGTAGTGCGTTTACGTAGATCGTTCAGTTATGTCGTACGAACTTATTAATATCTGCCACTTCATATGTTACTTCAGATAAAATATCCACGATGTCGTCAATATAAAATTTATTGTTCGCTGCCGTTACATTTGGAATTGAAAAATACGTGTCCAAGTTGTCAAGTCCAATAACGAACTTGTGGTCGTCGTCGAGAATAATTGGTAGGTTGATGATTGCGATGATCGTCGATTTAGTCCCAGTTAAAGTGACTGTGTACATGTTGAGCAGTTGACGATAAACTAACAACTAATCGTATTGGTTGCTAGTGTGGTGGTTAAAAAGCAGAATTCTGAAACACTTACAAAATATGGTGTTTAAAGAAACACATTTTACACATTACAGCTAAAATACAATAAAACTAAAATAATATAAATAATTTTAAAAATTGTATAACGGATGACCCTTTCGCAGTAAAAATTTTAACACAAAGTGCTCACAAGTGACGGCAGTAAGCGGTTGAAATTGTGCATAATTGTAATGGAGAGTGCACGTTCCAGGCGAGGATAAGTACTTGACAAGTTACCTGGATAGTCGTAGATTACCAATATTATCATAATTGAATGCTCTCAAAACATCTTTGTTGTACGTTGTCCAATGAGTTTCCGCGCCACGCGAGTTACGTCTTGGGCCTTGGGAGCTGCCTTTTTAAAAAGCCTTATTCCAAAAACTCTTGTAACAATTTTTATTTAATCAGACTTTACAAGTGGAATTTTACAAAGCTATATAAAATTACTCTAAGTCGAAATTACTATTAAATGGATTTAAATTAGGGCGAGTAGCCTAAACAACCAACAATGCAAAAATGTGAGGCTTAGGACTGACTCACTATTTTGGGGCTCCCGGGGTATTTATGTTGTCCCTGCCCCTTACATTTCTGTGGGAACTGCAGAGTTTATGTCTGCTTATTTTTTTTATTAATTTATACAATACAAAGTAACAATCTTAATTCTAATAATTACGGTTTCATAACCGGCTGTGACCTGCACCTGCAGTCTCATTTACGTCTGGAATACAATGTATTCACATACGTTCTCACAACTTGCTTGTGAACTTTCATTAACCTTTTTTTTATTTATTCTTGAATCTACATTGCTGCATCTAACTTAAGTTTCTTAATAATTTCTATTTAAATTATACACATATTGATTTGGGGGATATATAACTCTTCCCGACGTAGATGAAAAATTAAGGGTTTTGCTTAATTTTTTAAAATTTTATTGTCCCTGAGGGTACATTTTTTGTTTCTTTATTTATTTTTGGTTCCTTATGACTAAAATCTCTTTCTTTATTCTTATGCCTAAGATACATTTTGTACAATACATACATAGTTAGTAAAATGATTACAGTAATTAATAAAATTGTCCAAACACTTATGTTATCATAATGCAATTTTGGCACTTTTAATTCACTTAAGTGTTCTTTGTAATTGACCATCAACTTTATGGCTTGCTTGAGATCGTCTAAGTCTAGGTGCTCTAGTTGCATTAGTTTCTTGTCGATTTGGTTGTCTTCGGGTTGTGTTGTCTTGCTACCTTTAAGCCAAATTCCTTGAAACACTTAATGTCACTATCTCTATTAGTCCACAATTTATATGGTGTTCCATCTTTTACTGAATTACATCCAACTCGGTTTAAAACAAATGCAGTTGTATTTATCGCTTCTGCCCATAAGTTCTTTTCTAACTTCTTGCTGTACAACATCGTCCTGGCTGCTTCAACTACTGTACGCATTTTGCGTTCTGCTCGACCATTTTGTTCTGGTGAGTAGACACAAGATCTTTCATGGATTATACCTTTCTTTTCTGATAACTTTTCAATCCGTTATTGATATATTCGAGTCCATTGTATGTCCTTAACTTTTGTATTTTATTTCCCGTTTGTGTTTCCGCTAGTGTTAAAAACTTGTCAATGTTTTCCACAGCCTGGGATATGTTTTTCAAAAAATATACACATCTATATTATGTTTTAACATTAAGAAATATTTTGCTTCACCCAATGACAGTACCTCAAACGGTCCACACAAATCGTCATAAAAAGTTGAACTGTTTTTGTTGCTCTAGTATCACTCACTGGAAATGGCAACCTGTGCTACTTTCCTGTTAGGCAGTCTTTGCAAAATGGGTTATCCTCTTCGGT
Source organism: Platerodrilus igneus (assembly GCA_036346225.1). Taxonomy (NCBI): domain Eukaryota; kingdom Metazoa; phylum Arthropoda; class Insecta; order Coleoptera; family Lycidae; genus Platerodrilus; species Platerodrilus igneus. The sequence continues at coordinate 269,969 of JARFIW010001568.1, forward strand.
GTATTTTATACCACTGTTCTTCAGAATTTTTCTAATTTGATTAAAATTTACGTGAGCTAACTTACGATGCCACAATGTTAATCTTTCGATGATATAGCCCTTGACTCACTTTGTGACCTGGCCTTGACTTTAAAGCACATTTTAAATAATTTACCATCTCTTTGTGCCATTACCCTTTGTTTTCCACTTTTGTCCGACAATTCACACTTATCTTTGTCGGAATGCATTATAAGACCTCTATCTAATACAGCACTTAATGAAAGTAGGTTTACTTCTAATTTAGGAACATACAAAACACTCTGTAGCTCTGTATTAAGCCATAGTTGACCATTCCATGCTAGAACGTCCACTTTTCTTACGCCTTCTACTTCTAAAAGTGTCCCATTTCCTACTTTAACCCGCTTGTGTTCATCTGGCTTCTTTAAGTCTTTAAACATTTCTATCTTATAACACATATGCTCTGTTGCGCCACTATCTAACCACCAATTTTCAGTCATTATCTTTCCAGTTAAAGTTGATACATCTGTACAATTTAGTAAGTTAGATATTCCCATCAACGCTTGCGTAGAATTTTTGTTAATTTTGTTAAACCAACAATCCTTAAAATATGTGACTCTCCTTTTTACAACCATAGCACACTTTCTTTACAGTTCCGTAGTCCCTTTTCATATGTCCTATCTTATTACACTCAAAGCATTTAATAACCTTCTGTTGTTGATGTCTCTATTGGTTTATTACTCCCTCGACTAGCTAACGTCATACTTGATTTAGACCTTTTATTTCTTTCTTTTCCTATTAACAAGCGGGGCATTAATTCGCCGGCTCCGTGGCGTAGTGGTATGTGTGTGACTACTACGCCCAAGGTCCTGGGTTCGAATCCTGACACGGTCCGCTTGAAAAATGTTAGGCGATCATTTTTCACAAAAATACACCCTCGTTCGGATGAGAGGTAAAATGAAGGTCCCGTGTGTCAGTGTTGTCACGCACGTTAAAGATCCATACCTTGCTTTGAACAGCAAGGGTTCGGCAAAATTCCAAATTTTCCAGCTAAAAAAACTCGCTTCCTGGCCAATGTAGTGCCTTCGGGTGGAGCATTGAAAAATCATATGTAAGGGACATTAATTCAGGTAAGGTGTGACTAACACTAGGTGTAGATTCCCAAGCAGTAACAAAATGTTTTAAATTTTCAGGTAAAGACATTAAAACTTTTGTTATTGCCATCTTGTCACTTATTTCTTCTTCTTGCTGTTTAAGATTTCCCTTAATTTCCTCAATCTGAAAGATAAACTGCTCCACATCTCCTTGACCATATTCCAGACTGAAAAATCTTTGTTGCAATAGATGGATACTAACTTGAGATTTATTCTCGTAAATCGTTGTTAGTTTCTCCCCAGGCGGCTCCGTGGCGTAGTGGTATGTGTGTGACTACCACGCCCTAGGTCCTGGGTTCGAATCCCGACACGGTCCGCTAGAAAATATTAGGCGAGCATTTTTTCGCAAAAATACACCCTCGTTCGGATGAGAGGTAAAATGGAGGTCACGTGTGTGAGTGTTGTCACGCACGTTAAAGATCCCTACCTTGCTTGGAACAGCAAGGATTCGGCAAAATTCAAAATTTTCCAGGTAAAAAAACACCTCGCTTCCTGGCCAATGTAGTACCTTCGGGTGGAGCATTGGAAAATCACATGTAATAATGTTAATTTCTCCCACATCTCTTTAGCTCCACTACTCTGAGAAAAGTGATTTGGTTGATACAACCAACTCTGTTGTTTTGAAGAGTAAAGCATTTGATCAAGTATTTTTTAGTCGTTCTAAACGAAACCATATTCACTGAACCGCTTGTAGATTGTTAAACTAACTATAAAAATTAGTTGACTTAAATTTGTTTGCATGAAAGCATAATAACGGTTGGTTAATAAAAGAATGCAAAAGTGAATTTCATTGAACATCAGTCGTATTTAATACAAACTAATATTGCCAACAAATTTCATATTTTAGTCCAATATTACTTTAATGTTGAAAAAAAGTGTCGGATGCTTTGGGGCAACTGCGTATTGGATGTACGGCGCGCGCACATTATATCTTTAATATACTGCTAGCCTTTGATTCCCTCACGTCAACATGTCGTCAAGCGTTACTTCACATTGTTTATTGTGTTAGTTTCAATAAAAGTATTTCAACCAAGTATAAATATACATAGAAGATAAATTTATTATGCCGTGCTGTGTTCAAACAAAATCTTTTCGTCTAAAAACACGTAAGTACTTTCCTGTAAATTGGTCTCATTGCCCATAACTAAATGCCGTTGTTTTTAGCATTCAACTATATAAGCGAACATCGAACTTCAAAGACCCATTGCAACCTCAAGGAATAAACAAACTATTCAATAATCAGTATCATGCAGTTTTATAAAATTCAAGTTGCGAAAAAACATTATTTATCAGTGAAGGCTAAACTAAAAATTATGCACGATGAACTAGAGTTAATGTAACATTCAAGGTGATTTGATTCAAAATACAACTTGATAATGTGACTGAATGAAGTTATTTTAAAGCAATTTTTTTTAAAAATCTGTTAGGGATGAACAAACTCATTTGTTGAGCGCCAAGTTGAATTAAAAAATTGATTAAAATAACTTCATTAAGTCAGAATCAATCAAGCTGGATATTGAATCAAACCACCTTGGATGTTTAAACTAATTCTATTTCTAAATAATGTAGAACGCAATGAAATGATTGATTCGACAGCTAAATGTTTCAATTGAACACAATAAAAGTTTGATTAAACCAAAAGTGTTATTACTTCAACCCTTATTAGCCACTTAGCTGAATAATAATTAACTGTGCTCAACATATGGGTTAGTTAAACCAATGACGCTTTTTGGTTAATGGAAAAATTTGAATAGTTTGTTATAATGCTGTAAACCTTTTCAAGTACTAGACTGGTGGTTTGATAAAATTAATGTGTATTAGCTTCAATGATTTTTATTTGTAAGTGGGATTTTCAACGTGTTGATTTAACATAACAGTGTATTTGATAAAAGTATTAAATAATTCAATTCAATCCCACAAACAATTGAAGGAACGTTACCTAACATTCAAGATACATTAATGGCCATTTGAGTAAATGCCATAATTATTATGGTACAAATTTAGGTTTGTTTGCTTCAAAATCGGTTTTGCAACATTTTATTATGTTCTATTTAATGCATGTAGATCATTGTTTATATACAAACCAAAATTCTAATTGAATCAACTAATTTTCAGTTGAAGCAACAAAATCCTTTTCTCAGTGTACATGATAAAATGTGCGTAAGAGGTTTTTCATCTAATCTGCACACTATCAGTTCTTTGGCCTTGGCATCTTTCTTACACCATTCATCGGCGTTTGTGGCAGGTTTTAAGTTCTCTCCGGCAACTATATCCAAGTACTCTTTTGATTTCAGAATTACCGTTATCTGAAATTTCCAAGTTGTCCAGTTTTCACCATTAAGTTTAGTTACAGAAGCTGTGTTCGGTCAATATTATTCTTTTATTTACTTTACTGCTTGTTCAACAAATACTTTCATACTTTGCACACACAAAGCATGCATATATATATATATATATATATATATATATATATATATCGAGCCTCACGAATTGGGCGTCATAAATGCCGTGGTTCTCTGGTTGAGCCTCACCTGAGTAAAAAAAACATTCGAGCCCCAAAGTTGGGCCGTCATAAATTGCCGTGTAACATGCCCTAAATTGAGCCTCAGTAACAAAAATACATTCGAAAATTTTATTAATTTTCCAAAACTCGAAAATTGCACACAATAGAAAAATTTCAAAAAAAAATAATTTCTTACCCAGATTCCTCTCTTCATCACCTTAATTCTTCAACCGCTTCCCTGGCTTGCTCAGTTGGACCTCCTCTTGGATACCTAGATTCACTATCATACTCTTCATCGTTCACGCACACACTCAATAAAACCACAAAATAATACAACAATCATACAATATTTATTTACCACTATTTACAAATAAACCTTCAAGATTATTTACATTTCGGTGCTCAAGTTACACCTCAATAAATTCTATTTTTGTAAAGTCCAGAATTTTAACTAGAAATATTCAACACATTGACTGTAACCGGAGTAAATGGGCCCTGAATAATACCTTAATTTTCGTTTTTTATTTATAATTAATTTTAATTAGGACACTCTGGAGTATTGTGAGCTCATGATAACCCAGTTAGTTATGAATAATGTATGCTTTTACTTTGCATACTCTTACAACAAACACAAGAAACAAAAAAACCCATGCACTCGTAACAATAAAAATTTAAATTCCTGATGGAACGTTAATAAGCTTTATATACACCTTTAGATTTATATTTAAAGACCATAATAAAAGTTAGTTGTGGGGATTATTTTTAATAAGCAAAATAATGCAAAATACCTTCATAGTTCACTTTTCACATATCACAACAATTTTCATAGTTTATAAAAACAACAAACTCTAAAGCGTTACCTGAAATTTCTTGAAGATCCCTACTCCGGTGACGATGCCGTTAAGTTGTTTTGCTCTGCTCTGCTGACCGCTTCTAGCTACTTGTAGATGAACACCATCTAAGCTGTGCTGCATACTCTGCCTCCACAATGCGTCCACATCCAAATCCAAATTTATTACACTTCTTTCATAATTGCGTACTTTAGTTTAATTTAATTTAATTTACGTTTCATTACTTAACTTCACAAGCTTGTTTAAAATAAATGTTGCATTTCTATAAAATTTAGACTCGACACTATTCGCGGTTCAAAATTATGAGTTCAACACTGTACTATTTAATTTAAAATAATTTTATATACTTACAAGCTCGTGGTAAATTTCTGTTCGTAGTCTCAAGCAATGAAAGTACTAAAAGAACGAAGTTTAAAAAAGAGAGCGATGCTAAATCTTTTAGAGTATTTATATAATTCCAATGTAACCTTTCCATACCCTCCTAACGCGAAACATTTAATTAAAACTAATATTTCTTAAAATTTTGTTTCAACCGTTTTCGAAATCTTCGAATTTTAGCGCGTCGTTATTATATTTTCCGAAACATTAACATTTAATATTCTCGTGCTTGTCTGTTCTACAACTAACTATATAGACCAATAAGATATTTAATGACGTCTTGAAACCCCGCCTGTATTAACGCTATTCTTCTCTTATGCATATTCTATGTTTCCTTCTAACCTTGTTTGAGTGGTAGAAATCAATATTACTGTCCGCGTTTTAAATTAACCCATGTGGACTGAATACGTGCCTTTTTCTAGTGGACTGTTATTATGCCTGTCTCATTCCAACGTATTTTCTTGATCGTCTATCCCTTCTGCACTCTAAGAAAACTTTTAGTTAACATTTACGCGAATCGTCCGACCGTTTACCCGATATACTTTGAATTCTGTCTTTTATCTACACAATTAAGGGGAACCTGACATTTCCAAAACCTGCAGGTGTTTAATTAACAAACGTTTTAACACAACATTTCTAGGAGGTTGCGTTTCAAGGTATTTTATATTCAACGGCTGTTTATGTGTTAGCAAAGCGTTTCACCTTGGTATTATTAATTTTTCATGCTTTTATGCGTATAGGACGTAATTACCCGTTCAATTAAACTCAATTAAATCAATTAATAATTTGCATTGGCTTCTACAACTTATTTTCTTTACAAACCTAACTAAATTTTAATCACTAATTGTAAAATTATGGTAATACTTGTTACTTTAAAATGAACTAAATGAAATAAATTTCGCACGTAAACTCTGGTTGTTTCCTCTATACAGGGTGTTTCAAATTGCTTTGTTTATAGTTAAATTTAACCTTTTAAAACCACTACAATATATATATATATATATATATATATATATATATATATATACTTTTCCGTAACAACACGGTTTTACTACTTTAGCAGTTTATTGTTTTTCAACTATGCACACATACACGAGGTATGCATATGTTTATTTTCTAACACACCTTATACATCCCAACACAGTTGTCTGGGTCCATAACCTGTTGGATTTAATGGAGCTTATTGTGACTATTTACCATAATTATATCGAACACTGTTAAACAACCACTTTATATCAATAAACATACTACACAATCTTATTAATGGTCGTTATGTGATACAATAATTATATATGAACACCAACGGAGCATTCTCCAGTGCCAATTACACCAGAAAAAAATAAAAATAACTAAAGTAGTTTCACTTTGGACTAATAATTTTATTGATTCCAAGCACCGTTTCAACAATAAATACCATGTGAAAAGGAATTAAGAGTTACGAAGGTATTAAAGACAATCAATACTATGATTGAAAAATAAGTACTCTCCATAGTAGCAATAAAAAACATGCTTTAACACTTTTTTTTTACAATGATAACAATAAATACATAATGAAAAGCTGCACTTAACCTTATTTAAAATTATTTTTGCGGTGTACATAAAGAATAAAACAATGTTGTGTTTGCGATAGACAATCTAAAGTTTAGCAATGAAAACTGATCCACGTGTAAATTGCAATTTTTGTATGGCACAGATGCAGCAGTCATTTGAAAAAGTGTTATCGTATGCACCGCATTTAAACTTAGTATCCCAACATCATTTTCGGAATATTTAGAATATTTCGGTAATCCAAGTAAAAGTGATTTTTCAGAAAACAAAAGCGCAAAAAATTCCAATTTTATATAGGTGAAAACAAATATGACAGACACCGTTTCTAGAAGTAATCGTGGTGATAATTTAATAGCAAGGCAGAATTAATGCATCAACCACTACGTCTTCTATAAATATAAAAGAAATAGTAAGTAGTAGTAGTAAGTTACTTAGAGAAGAAATTTAAAGAAATGCAAAGTCAATTATGGTCAAAACTATCCAGACAGTGAAGAAAACGCAAAGCTAAAATAATTCTGCGATTTGTTTCAACAATGTTGACTTGTCAACAAAACTACTCAGAGAGAATTATTGATATGCCATATTGAAAAAAGATATAAACTGTACTAAAAGAAAATATACACATACGATTTCAGCTGAAATAATAAGAAAATAACTGTTTGTAGATTATGTTTTGTCAACAGTAAAAGTTTCTATACTGTTTTTAAAGAATTCTGATACCAGAAATCAGATGACAACGTTCAATTGGACGATGATAAATCATGATTTATTCCAAAGCATAGTTAACTATATACGAGGGCTATTTTTTTTTCAAGGTCCGATCGGTTGCAAAATAAAAACCACAGTTCAAATCAAAAATTATTTATTTGTAACAAGTACTTACATCATTACTCTATTTTTCTACATAGTCGCCGCTCAGATTTAGACATTTGTCGTAGCGTTGTACCAACTTCCCAATACCCTCGTTGTAGAACGTAGCTGCCTGTGTGTTCAGCCATGTTTGTACGCTGGTTTGCAGCTCAATGTCTGTGCCAAAATGTTGTCCTCCTAACCAGCGTTTCATGTGAGTAAACAGGTGAAAATCAGATAGAGCCAAGTCCGGGCTGTATAGTGGATGACCAAACACTTTCCACTGAAAAGACTGTAGGAGTGTCTTTGTTGACACTGACTTCTTCCCTGACCGCCTGCATCATGAACATCTGTACGTCATGCTTTAAAGTTTCTGCACCATTGTCGCACTTTGCTGTCATTCATTGAAGTTTCACCGTACACAGTACTTATTAGTCGATGAATTTCTGCTGCATTACACCCCTCACTTCACACTTGGCGGGAGATGCTATTGTTGTAGACATGTTTGCGTGCAGCCTACGTGAACTCAACTAAACGGAAGTGACGCGACGCGATTGACAGCCATACTAGTGACGCTGCGCAACACATCTGCGCACTAGTTCATCCGATTTTTAGGGGAGTTTTTATTTCGCGACCGATCGGACCTTAAAAAAAATAGCCCTCGTAATTAACTTTACAAACCAAGGTTGCAGTATTGCCCATTTACCACAAAAAAAGAATATTTAGATCATCAATCATCAACTGTAAAGATTACACAAACAACAGTGCTTGGGTAGTAATGAACTGCTTTTGTAATATATTGCATTTATCATGAAATATTTAATGATAAAATATTTAGTTTACTATTTTTTAGATTTTCTTATTAGTAAATATTTTAAGGCCTAATATATAGGCTTGAAAATTTTTCAAAAAAAGAAATATAAAATGTTTCCTATTGTGTTGCAGGTTTAATGTTTCGCTTTAATCTTATTAAGTGATTTTTAATAAGAAACTTAACATCTGTCCATTTTCGGATTGACAAAACAGGGTATTTTTCGATACATTCTTCACATGCCTGTTTCACTGAAAGAGTATCATTTTTAACAAGTTTTTTGAAACGTTGAAGAACAGCAGCAGATTCTTTTGTAGACCACTTCTTTCTCTAAAATGGAGCTTTAATCTGCCTCAATGGTGTTCCTTCTTGAATTCTGGTTTTAATTTTTGATTTTGAACCAGTGTTAGCTAAAATTATAAATTGCTTCAAAGAATGAAGTTATCAACGATACTATAATATTAAAAAAGGTATGTTATATATAAATTTAGAAGTAGAAGGGCCGACAAGAGTAATATTTAAAAAGTACATTGCAAAGTCAAAAAACTTAGCCCCTTATTTCAATACCTTTGTATTAAACAGTTATTGCAAAAATGCACCTTTAACATTGGGCAACCCTTGAGGTAGCCGTTCAAGTGCACTTTTAGACTTTATAAAAAAATCCTATACTAAGAATAGAGACTGCAATGTGCTTAAAAACCTCTTGCTTGGTTTCCGCAATAAGGAAATAGCTTAGGAATTTATATAACCTAATTTTCTTTAAGAAAAAACATTAAGTTGGTTGCTTATAAAAAAATTGATTTTTGGTATTATTAATTAGAACAAGTTTAACCTTAAAATCGACCAAAGCAGTAGTCCACACTAAAACAAAGCTTTGAAAACTCAGTTTTGTCCATATATTTTCAGGGTGATCCATCTTATTTGGGCCGATGGCCATTTTTGTTTATTATTTTTGCCTTAAAGAAAAGTTTAAATGACCAAAGTTGAATGATTTTGTCTCAACATAAAGAATATGAAGTTAAAACAAACAAAAACACTTCAAAAGCGCTAAGTTTGAACAGGTCAATTTTTTTCGGTGGGTAACCCGGTATATTTTTATTTATTCAAAGATACTTTTTAAGAATTGTAATTTTGGTAATTTAAACTTTTTTTCTAGGGCCAATAACAAAAAAGGCCATTGATCAAACATGGATCACACTTGATGGCAGAAACTCGAGAAAAACTAAATAGTATTTTGATAATTAATAATATGGGCGTAACCAACATTGAGGATCTTACATAATGTAATTTCTTCTTCTTCCTTATCTCTGTCTTGATCCGACAGCTCTTGTTCATCTTCGTCGATATCTGGTAAATCTTTTGCAAAGTAAAAAATTGTTAGTTAAGTATTATAAATTACCTACATAATCATATCTTTATTTCCTATGTCTTTTAGTTCTTTTACTGCATATTTATAGGCCTCTCCCTGATCAACTGCTAAAAGAAACCTGCTTTCTTTTGTTAGTTCAACGGCATTCTCTTGTAACTTATAAAATTCCCTGTGAATCCTGATATTGTGTCTTAAATGCATAGCCAATCAATCAGATTCATTTTCGGTCAAACTAAATACCTCAGATACTGTGGCAATATACTTTCTCAGTTTAGTTTTTGTGATATAATCAGGCGATTGCAAGTCAGCTTCTTCACAAACTTTTCTTAAGGAGTCATGCCGTCGTAAGTGTGCTATTGCGCTATTTACCCTAACAAATATATAAGGATTTTCTCGAGGGACTTTAACTGATTTCCGCATGCTTATTAATATTTCTATGCACTTTTTCATTTTCTCAGTTAATAATACTGCAACTTTTCTACCATGCTTACCTTGTGTTTCCATAAGAGTTAGCTTTGATACCAATTTTTTCTTTCAAAAACTGAAAGTGAATTTATAAGTTCACCACTTGTTTGATCTGACCACGATGACCTCGCAGCATATTGCTCGATAGTCATCTTAGCAGTTTCACCAGAGCGTCTTATATTAAACAGCATTATTCTGCTTAAAGTTAAAGTAGCTAAACGAGTCCAAATTTTTGCCGACTTAAGATTAGTAAACTCATTAGTAATGCTATTCATTTCACTGTCTAAATGCTTTCCTAATTTTACCAAGTCTGATGTTAATGGTAAAAGAAATGCAGCATTCATTTTACGTTTATGAAAAGTTGCAAGGGCATTGGATAATATTCGAACACCCCACTCAGCATCCAACAACTTCAAAAATGATTCCAATGATTGGGTTCTTTTATAATCCCTTTGTCGAAGAGCTGCACCATTTGATATAGAAACACATTTACGTAATGCATAACCAATTTTGAGTGCTAAAGATGGTATTCCAAATTCTGAACAGAACACAAGTTCTTCGTTGCCTGCACACCAGTATCCAATTTTTTTGCTACAGTACAATCTAATAAAGTTCTAATGCCCCTGTCAATTTTTTTAACCTCAATTAATAATCTTGCTAATTGCCTCATTTCCTGTCCAATTAATTTACATTGAGTGACTCCATATTTTTCATACTGCATACTCCCAAATCATAATAAAAGGTTATCTTCCTTGCACACAGCCGTGACCTCATCACTTCGAAGTTTTGTGACAATAGTATTGAGAAAATCAGAACTGAAATCGGCCTCAAAGATTCTATTTAAGAGGACTGTACTTTCAGCAACAGGATTTCTTCTAATTTTGTCAACAGACTTAAAGATGGTGTGATTTTTTTACATATCTTCAAATGCTGTCACAATTGTCTTTTAACCATAAAACCCAGACATTCTGGACAAGGACCATAATCAGAGTATTTAATATGATCTTTATTTGCGGCTGTTGGTCGTCTAACCAACATACGTTCTCCTTGCTTTAGTGTCAATACATTGCAGTTATGATAGAAATCACCTGCTTTAATAACCTCTGCCAAGGCTTCTTTACGTTGCTGAGAGTACTTTGATAGAGCTAATATTCCAACGATTTCTATTTTATTTGCATGCTTCAATTTATAATGTCTGGCGGGACTCAAGATAAAATTTTCACAGAAATAGCAGGCATGCACTTTGTCCCGTACTCTTCTACCATTATCTTTATTATATTTTACTGCTGATATAGAAACTATGTCATCATAGCTACTGCCATTTTCCAGTTTACATTCTAGTTCATAGTGGTACTGATTTGTAAGTTTTTTCAATATTTTGTTCTGGCTAGGTGTTTTCAATTTAGTCCCATTTTTATTTGTATTTCTGCATTTAAGCAAATTAATTTCTTAGTCAGTTTTAACTTTGGATTTTGGATTTACCAATGGTATATTTTTTTGACAAACAGAAACACTAATGGTGCTACTATCTGAACATTCTGAACCTGTAGCAAAAATAATGGATAGACTGGGCACGTATGCACTTCCTGAATCTGAACCAGGTTTAACAGATTTTAGAGAAGAATAAAAATTTTCACTGTTTCGTGTATTAAGAGATATTCTTTCATTTAAAATCGCATTAAAAAAATTCATATATAGATTGGCATTGTCAGTTGTTAAACAGACAGGTGATTATTTAGTTGGCATTACATAAGCAATTGGTTTCTCATTTGCAATACAATCATTTCTAAAGAAGTGATTGTCATTGTGATTCCAATGCAAACTGTCAGTTACATATATAATAAAAACATTATAATGCTTCTATCACAAATTGTTTTAAACTTTTGTAAAGAAGAAATTATTTACAAATTTATTAATTTATTTAAGTGAAATTTCTTTGATAAGAACAAAATGACTATTGTCAATAGTTAGCAAGTGTGTCTACTTTTTAATTTGACTACTGGTTATGCGGAATTTTTTAAGTATTTTTCATTTACACGAGCGACACTCGGTGATTACTAGCATTAAATACAAACAAATGCAAGATTCACTTTCTTCAAAATACTATTTCAATAGTATCATGCAAATAGTAACAATGTAGCAATAATAAATCAAAAAGAATCAAAAATATTTTATCTTTCAATTAAAATAATATAAAAAAATAATAAATAGCCACTCCAATATGGTTTGCAGTCAATTAAACGGACTACAAAAAGTGGCAAGCATTGGCATAGGTCAAAATTGATCATTGAGGTATTAATCAGAACTATCCCATCTATCGTTGTTGTAAACTAATCATTTAGTTGCTAAGTGACCAATTTCTTTTCATTATTGACATGCCCAAAAGTTTTAATAATTCTTAAAGTTAAGCTTGAAAACTAATAGTTATTTATAGTATAAGTAAGTTATAGGCATTATTATACATGAGTGAGACACTTGCACGACGAGATCATAGTCCGAGTCGTGTAATCTCAATTAATGTAATAAAAAATGCAGTTGCACCACGTATACTATACAAAATTTTATCTAAAACTGCAAAATATTTTATCTACAACTTCCTAAAATTGAGAAAAATCCAAAATCAAATCTAGTTTGTAAGTATCGATTCAAAATCCTTAAACTGCTATCTCTTTCTTTATTATTCCACTAGTGGGGTAATGTCACATTATTCCACTAGTGATATAATCAGCTTTGGGTGTAATGAGGCTCTCATAAAGCAATTGTAGATAAATACAATTATACAGCAATAGAAGCTACCTAAAAATTTTTATTTTGGTTGTGATCTTTTGTTAGCATTACTACAGTAAAAACAAAATTACCTTCAGGATGAGTGATGTTTGTAGATAAAGTTCTACTCTCAGAAAAATGAGATGGCTTTTTATTTGTGTCAATATTGATAGAATTTATAAGAATCGAAAATTTTTTGAGTTCAATGGAATTCCGTTCCTCTGCAGTTGTTCCACGAGTTGATTCATATGGTGGTAGCATTACTAGATAATTTGTTTGACTAGTTTCATTTTTATTTTCTCGATTGAGACGTGATTCGACATCATCTCATTTGTCACTTCTGCTGTTGTTTTCTTTGCTTTTGTAAATATCCCCGCTCCTTTTTCTTGATTTATTGTTAGGATTAATTTCCAAACCATTATTATTTGATTTTTTCGTGTCACTGACTTGTTGAGCCAACTGAAGGATTCTTTGAGATCGGGTAGTAATCAGCATATTGTAAAAGTAATTGCATTTAATATGTATGTACCACACATTCTGTAAAAAAATACAACTAGTTTCAATTGAATAAAAGATCTTTGCTAGGTAATTATAAATTTACACTATTATTTTAAAAAGGAAGTTTTATATGCCTTTCTCATTATAGCATTTTAAATCAATGTATCCAAGCCTTGTAGTGAATTAAGCATTGGCAGTAGATACTTCGTAGCTCACCAACTAACACACTCATTGGTTAATATTATATATAAATATATATATATATATATATATATATATATATTGCCGTGTCCCTTTTTTAAGCTTAGGAACACCCCAGTTTTAAAAAAAAATTTAATTTACAAAAATCGAAATTTTCATAAAATAGAAAATTTCCAAAAAAAAATTTCTTACCCGGTGCTTCATCACATTAATTTCTTCAACAGCTCCCTGGCTAGCTTAGCTGTGATTTCTTTTGGATACCTAAATTTACTATCATTCTCTGTACCGTTCACACACCATTCAATAAAACCACAAAATAATACAACAATCATACAATATTTATTTACCACTATTTACAAATAATAATTCAAGATTATGTACATTTCGGTGCTCAAGTTACACCTCAATAAATGATATCTTTGTAAAGTCCTTGTTTTTGTTTAAAATTGAAATTTCAAACACATTTAATGCAACAAGAGTAAATGGGCCCTGAATAATATCTTATTATTTTATTTATAATTATTTCTAATTACTACACTCTGGAGTATGGTGAGCTCATGATAACCCAGTTTTTTTTAATGTATGCTTTCTGCTTTGCATACTCTTACTACAAACACAAAAAAACCCATGTACTCTTAACAATAAAAATTAAATTCATGAGGAACATTAGTAAGCTTTACGTACACCTTTAGATTTATATTCCAATACCATAATAAAAGTTAGTTATGCGCATTCTTTTCAATACGCAAAACAAAAAAAAATACCATCAAAATTCAATCTCACACATCACAAATAATTTCCACAGTTTATAAAAAACATCAAATTCTAATGCGAATTATGTATCCCCCAATTACCTATATATATTGAAATATTGAATCTAATAGGAATTATTAGAAATTGTTAAATAAAGTACAAGTTCATTGCAACATTGTAATACAAGGATAACCCAGAGAGGTTATCGACAGTTCATGAGAACGGACATGCAACTTTCCATCCGTGAGGGTAGTGATACTGCAGGTGGCAGGTCACAGGCGGTTAACATACCGCAATTACTTAGAATTAAGATTGTTACATTGTAATAAAGTGTACAATTAAGAGAAACGCAGACATGAGATCTGCAAGTTCTCACAGCCGTGTGAGGGGCAGGTTATTATAAAAAGCCCGGGAGCTCAAGGCCCGGCAGTCAGTCTGAGTATTACAGCTTTTGCATTGTTGTCTACCTGGACTACTCGCCCAGTACAATTAATTATTTTTTATTAAAGTTATTATGAACCAGCTATTCTAAATTTCATTGTAATTTCTGTTTTAGTATTAAAAATTTTGTTAAGTGTTTGAAGTTGTTTTTAAAAAAACACAGCTCCAAAGGCCCGAACCTTAACTGGCGCAGTCGTAACGGATGTCAAAAGGGCACTAAAAATTCAAAAAACGGAAGATTGGTGACCAAGAATTTCAATTCGCAATTTTGACAGAACCCAAACCAAGTTGGAGGAAGAACAAAAATAGTCTAAATCCAGCAACAAACCAGGTTGGACGAAGAACAAAAATCGTCTAAATCCAACAAACAAACCAACGTGGACAAGATACAGCATCGATCGAGCCCACAAAAGAAATAGATGAAATTAATGTAAGTTCATTTCCTTTTTATACCAATTTAAACCAGAAACAATAATTGATATATGCTAGTATTATTATTATATTGATTATTATTGTTTTATGAATTTTATTTTATGCCAATATTTCTTGAAAATAGTTACAAAGTGAATTATTTTCAAAAAAAAACGAGACTATATTTTATGAGACGAATGTTTAAAAAGACTTGATTATTTAAAAGAGATTTTTTCTTTTAAAAACAAAAAGAGACTTGATATTTAAAAGATTCTTACCACAATTATTAAAACAAACTCAAAAATAAACCAAAAATAACGGACGCAAATTCACTAACACCAAAATAAGAAACATTAACTAGTGCGATTTAAACGCACGTTAATCCGGTAAACTAAAAGACAAAACTCAAAATTAATTAAAAAACTAGAAAGTAACTCTTCAAACAAGTAATTACGGAACGATTATTTAAACCATTGACCTCTATAATACTGTATAAACTACAGCAAGAACATTCTGTATTAACTAAGACCACGGTAACTTAAAACCACCTAAGATAAGCAAAGTCCGTGAATGCAATATCATTATTACCTTAAAGAAATCGCTATTTAAAAAATAACTTTCAGAATCTATGTACAGTACTAAAGTAACGCAATTTGCATTATTAAATTCATAAAAGCGCATGAAATTGCAACCAGCATTTAATGAGAAATTACACCACAACGATCTATAAATGAAAGTGCATTATCCCAGTACAAATACTGAGTGAAGTTAAACGGTCATCGTAAGAAGCTTTAACTAAAACGCTTATAATTGCAACTTGAAATACGGAGAGTTTCAATTACAAGTCGTGCATCACCGAGATATCTACAAATAAAGAGACGTAACATTTATGCAAAGCATTCAGCGAGTACGGAAGTAAATTATTTAATTCCTATAAACTGAAATTAACACCTGTAAGTGTTAATTAGCTCAACGTTTATTAGTGTACGTTATTAAGCACGTACGCAATTATTACAAAGTAACCAAGACTACATAATTTGGTATTCAATTACAACGATAAAGTGCAAAAGTAATTAACCTGCAAGTTATAATTAGAATACAAGACCGACGAACTAAACGTTTATAAAACCGAAATAATTGCAAATTAACAGAACTCAACTAACACAAAGCAAAGTAAATACAGCGAGAAACTATTCTTCAGAAAGCAGAAACAAGCAAATTCAAGACTACGGTAATTAAATCAACATTATCAAGTATAAATCTCACAAGTACATCACCGCACTGTGTAACTAAGCACAAGTAACAGCCACTACGATTCTAAAAATAACTCTACGCATTCTAAACTTAAAATTAACAAATTCAAACTAAAATTAATACTACAAATAGAAAAATTAATCTCAATTTTTACCAAATTTGTTTTACCCAATCTAAACTGAAAATTAACAAATCCAAACCAAAAATAACGCTGAAAATAGCAAAATAAATCTCAATCTTTACAAAATTTGAATTTACCTAACCTAAATAAAAAATTAATAAACCCAAACCAAAATTAACGTTTCAAATAGCTAAATCAACCACAATTTTTGCAAGATTCGAAATTATCCAATCCTAACCGAAAATTAATACATCCAAAGCATAACTTACATCACAAATAGCAAAATCAACCCCAATTTTTACAAAATTCGAAATTATCCTCTTCAAACGGAAAATTAATAAAACCAAAGCAAAAATAACGCTACAAATAGCAAAACCAACCCCAATTTTTACAAAATTTGAAATTTCACAACCCAAACGGAAAATTAGTAAATCCGAAGCGAAAATAGCAATACACATAGCGAAATAAACCTCAATTCAAAAAAAAATTTTTTTCAAAATTACCCAAAATCGAAAACAACCCTTAACCAACATGAGTAGCACAGACATGCGACTCTATTTAGAGACAATACAGATATTTGATGGCACGGAAGCACATCTTTCAAATTTCATTGGAGCAGCCGAAATGTTCCTAAAAACCTTCTACAAACCCGGAGATAACGAAAGGAATTCATTGCTTATACGCTTGATAATAAGTAAACTAACCGGAAGGACACTAACCTTAATCGCCAGTAGAAACGATTTACAGGAATGGCAGGAATTTAAACAGCTACTAATTGCATATTTTGGAGACCAACGTAACATAAAATGCCTGGTACGAGACCTAATAAACCTTAGAATGGAACACAACCAATCCCCCTACCAATTCGGAATGAAATGCCAAGACGTAAGCAGTTTAATTCTAACAAAATTAAAAATCGAAAAACCCGATCAAAACGTTAGACATTTAAAAACAAAAATGTATGACGAAATGGCACTGGACACATACATAAACGCTTTACCAGAACAACTATCGGATAAAATCAGATTCCAATGACCCCAAAATCTAGAAGAAGCTATGAACCTAGTAACAGAAAAAGAAAATGTAGTGTATTACCGCAACAGACTGTACAACCCCAACGCGAATAAAAGGAATTCACCAATAAAAACTATACAAGCCACAAGACAAACAATCCCTCAACAAAAATTCACACTCTTTAACGCACAAACAAATCAACCGCAAATTAATAACCCAAGTTTCAAGAATACCAATTTTAATAATCAATATAAACATTTTTCAAAACCAACATTTAGCCCAACTTTTACGAAACCAGCATTCCAACCAAGATTTAATTAAAACCTAAACCAACAAAGACCAGCATTCAACGCAAACCCCAATAGAAATACACCAATGACTAATAATAATAACAACCCTAATAATTATTATAAACCAACACCAATGGATACCTCATCTGGTAACACCAGACAAAATACAAAGATAACACACATCCGACCAAACCCTCATCAGAAACGCAATTTTACATCGGAAGAACTATTTCATCAAGAAATAGAAAAATTTGACAATGACCAGAATAATTACATTGAGACACCTACGAACAATGAATCAAACCATGCAGAAACTTACGAACGCGACAAACAATACGAAACTTACGAGGAGTACGACGAAGAAAACTCAAACTCAAATTTTCAAATGAACCCATTCATAGACAACCAAACTTAATAACCTTAAATAACATAAATCACTTAGTACTACCATACATAGAAATACCTCAAGCCAAATTCAAACTATTAATCGACACCGGATCCTCAAAAACATTAATTAGCCCCAGAACTGTACAAAAACATTATTTAGATTATGTAGAAAGAGAACCATTTAAAATTAAAACAGCCCATCAAACGACAATACACCAATTTATAGCTAATATACCCTTACCGAGAACATTTAATGTTAAAATGAAACATAAATTTTGTGTATTCGAATTTAACGACAGATATGACGGCTTAATCGGAATGGACCTTCTAAGAAAATTAGGAGCCAACATTGACATTAAAAATCGCTTATTAAGGACGAAATACGGAAAAATCCCCATTAAATTTCAAAACACACAAATTGAACAAAAATACACTATAGAACCCCGAACGAAAAGAAAAATAAAAATCCCAGTAAAATCTAACAAAAAAGTAGGAATAATTAATCATATGACATTTCAACAAGGAGTAGAAACCCCAACCGCTTTAGTACAAATAAAAAATAATTAGGCAACCACAACGATATTAAATTCAAACGACTATCCCGTAGAATTATCATTGACAGACCCAATTAACGTAGAAAATTTTAACGAAATGGAAATAGACGAAAATTTAGAAAACGATTACAACCCAATAGAACATGACAAAATGTTAAGAGAAAATTTAACTAACATCCGCTTCAATACCGACATCAATCAAGAAGAAGAAAGAGCAATTAAAAACTTATGTTTTGAATACCGCGACATATTCCACTGCGAAGGAATACCATTAACATTTACCAACACAGTAAAACATAATATCGAGCTAACAGACAATAAGCCAATCTTTACAAAAGCATATAGACTACCTCATGCAAGCCAAGAAGAAGCTGACAGACAAGTAGCAGACTTATTAGACCAAGACATAATCCAGCACTCCAACTCACCATGGAGCAGTCCCGTGTTAATAGTACCTAAGAAATTAGACGCAACCGGAAAGAGAAAGTACAGATTGGTAATAGATTATAGAAAGTTAAATGAAAAAACGGTAGATGACAAATATCCACTACCAAATATTACCGAAATTTTAGACAAATTAGGCAAATGCCAATATTTTTCAACATTAGACCTAGCATCAGGATACCATCAGGTAGAGATGGAAGAAAAAGATATATCAAAAACAGCCTTCAGCACACCTAGAGGACAAGACGAGTACAAACGAATGCCATTTGGATTAAAGAACGCACCCGCTACTTTCCAGAGATTCATGGGCAATATATTACGAGGAATACGCAATGAAAAATGCCTTGTATACCTTGACGACATCATAGTTTATTCCACATCATTGGTAGAACACATAGAAAGATTGAAAGAAGTATTTGAAAGACTTAGACAAGCACATTTCAAAGTACAATTAGACAAAAGTGAATTTTTACAAAAAGAAGTATCATTTTTAGGACATGTAATAACACCCCAAGGAGTAATGCCAAATCCCGACAAAACAAATGCAGTTCTAAATTACCCTCTACCAAAAACAAACAAAGAAATTAAAGGATTTCTAGGACTTAGTGGTTACTACCGCAAATTCATTAAAGGTTACGCTCAGATAACCAAACCCCTGAAAAACTGTTTAAAAAAGGGAAACAAAATTGAACACACCCCGGAATTTATTAGAGCCGTAGACAAAATTAAAAACATATTAACGAATCACCCTGTATTAGAAACCCCAAACTTTTCAAAACCATGTATACTGACGACAGACGCATCGAATGTAACATTAGGCGCAGTATTGAGCCAAGGAAAAGTAGGTAGCGATAAACCCATCAGCTACGCATCCAGAACCCTAAATGAAACCGAACAGAAATATAGTACTATAGAAAAAGAATTATTAGCCATAATTTGGGCAACAAAATATTTTAGACCTTATTTATACGGAAGAAAATTTTACATATACACCGATCATAAACCACTAGTATGGCTATGCAAACTGAAAGAACCGAATTCAAAATTACAACGATGGAGAATCAGACTCGAAGAGTACGATTACGAAATTATATACAAAAAAGGAATTTATAACAACAACGCAGACGCTTTAAGTAGAATCCAACTCAATGCATTAGAAACTAAATCCATTATAAGAAACGTAGACGAAGCAGAAACAAGGGAAGATCCAGACGAGATCGACACGATACATTCGACACAAAACGAAGAACCAAAAAACGCGATTAAAATTTTAAACCAAGCAATCGATATGAAACCCAACCAATTTATAATAACCGAAGTTTTAAATAACCCCAATCCAGTAAAATATACAAAAGTAGATAACAAAAAGATATACCAAATTCAAATAACTAAAGACGACAATGAGGAACAAATAATTAAAATTTTAAAGGAATACACCCCCGAGAAAAAACGATTTTATTTTTATTTCAATACCGAACATTTATACCAAAGATTTTCAGAATTATACATTAAACTATTCAATAACTCTGGCTCTGAACTCATCAGATGTACTAGAAAATTAATAAAACTAGACGACCCTGACGAAATAAACGAAGTAATAAAGAATCAACACGAAGGAAAAACTAACCATCGTGGAATTAACGAAACAATAAAGCAACTTGTAAGACGTTATTATTTTAAAGACATGAAGGAATTGACCACAGATTTTATTAACCAATGTGAACCATGTGACAAAGCAAAATACGATAGGAAACCCCCAAAGATACCCTTAGTGTTAACCAAAACACCCGACAAACCATTTCAGAAACTACATGCCGATACTCTAGTAGTAGAAGCACAAAACTATTTAACAATTGTAGACGCATTCACAAAAATAGGCCAAGCAATACCAATTACATCCAAAAATAGCATCGACGTGACCCAAGGATTTTTACAATATTTCACATTTTATGGAACACCCGAATCAATAACTCTAGACAATGGTAGCGAATTTAGAAATGACTATACAGAACACTTTAGAACTTCACAAAATAAAAATTCATTTCATAACGGAAAACCACCCTGAATCAAACGGACTAATTGAACGACTACATTAAACCCTGTTAGAACAAATTCGATTATTAAGAATAAATTATAAAAAGGAACATACAACCAATTTAATGTCATACGCACTAATAGCCTATAATAACACAGTCCACTCATCAACAAATTTTACACCCTTAGAATTAACCTTAGGACATTCAGATTCACAAAATCCCTATGACATACACTATAATAAGGAAGTATATCAACAATATGCGAAAGACCACAAAGAAAAACTAAAAATAACTTATAACAAGGTAAAAGATAAATTAGAAAACGATAAAGAACGTATCACTACAACCCGAAATAAAAATACCGACTCAAATAAATTTTCAATAGGACAAACCGTGTATGAGAAAAACTTTCAAAGCAAGCGACATAAAACAGCACCCAGAAATTTAGGACCATTCAAAATTAAGAAAATATCAGATAAAAATATAGCAGTAGTAGACAACGGCAAAATAACAAAGTATATTCATTTGAAAAACCTAAGACACCCTGTAATTTCAGATGGGCAATCATCACCCTTACCGTCAACCTCCGTCTAGGTAGAACGGACAACCAAGTAATAATAAAAGATATAAAAAACAACCCCGGTATACTACCAATTAAATTAGGCAGTATGCAAAACCCAATTAACATTTTCAAAAATTAAATACCCTACACTCTAGCATTATTGAACCAACCGATTTATTAAACGAATTAATAAGAATTAGATCACTTATAATTAACAGTAAATTACCTTTTGATGTAACAGAATCGAACATTCTAATATTTGAAAAAATAGCTATAGTAAAAGGCTACATTAAGAATAACGAAATAATATTTTTAATAGAAATTCCGATAGTAGAAAGTAACAATTATAATTATTATCATTTATTTGATTTTCCAACGAAAGTTACAAGCACATACCAAGTAATCATACTCAAAGCCAAATTCCTATTCCTAAATAAACTGAGATATGGTTATACAAACGAAAAATGTACTGAAGTAACACCAAACCAATATTTATGTCAATCGATGGCGACAACAACCATTCAAGAAGACAGCCCTTGTGAAGTGCAATTATTAAAATTCTCAAATCATTACGAAAACTGTGAAGCCAAACAAGTGCAAATAACTAACTTGAAAATTAAAAAAGTTACAGAAAACAAATGGATAGCCATTTTTCCAACAGAAGTAATAGCAACCATCCACTGCAATCAAGATGAAAGTAACCAAGCATTAATCGGAAGCAAACTAATTACCCTCAAAGAAGACTGTTATGTGAAATTAAAGGACGAAGTAATCAGAGTTTATCAAGATCCCATAGCAACAAAGAAACTTGCAAACCTACCTGAACTACAATTCAAGATAGAACAAGAAGACGAAGAAATAGTCAAGAAACCTATGAAGCTAGAGCATCTAGACTTAGACGACCTCAACCACGCCGTGAAATTAGTGGAAAGTTATAAAGAACATTTAAGTGAACTCAAAACGCCAAAGTTACATTATAATAATATAAGTGTTTGGACAATTGTATTAATCATTTTAATAATTTTTGTAATTATATATGTATTCTACAAAATGTACCTTAGATATAAGAATGAAGGAAACAGTTCTAGATTTAAGGAAACAAAGAGAAAAAAGAAACGATAAGTATACCTTTAGAAACAATGAATTTTAAATGAATTTGAATAATGAATTTTATGTATTTAAAAATTAAGTAAAACCTTAATTTTTCACTTACGGTGGGAGGAGTTATGTATCCCCCAATTACCTATATATATTGAAATATTGAATCTAATAGAAATTTTTAGAAATTGTTAAATAAAGTATAAGTTCATTGCAACATTGTAATACAAGGATAACGCAGAGAGGTTATCGACAGTTCATGAGAACGGACATGCAACTTTGCATTCGTGAAGGCAGTGATACTGCAGGTGGCAGGTCACAGGCGGTTAACATAACGCAATTACTTAGAATTAAGATTGTTACATTGTAATAAAGTGTACAATTAAGAGAAACGCAGACATGAAATCTGCAAGTTCTCACAGCCGTGTGAGGGGCAGGTTATTATAAAAAGCCCGGGAGCTCAAGGCCCGGCAGTCAGTCTGAGTATTACAGCTTTTGCTTTGTTGTCTACCTAGACTACTCGCCCAGTACAATGAATTATTTTTTATTAAAGTTATTATAAACCAGCTATTCTAAATTTCATTGTAATTTCTGTTTTAGTATTAAAAATTTTGTTAAGTGTTTGAAGTTGTTTTTTAAAAAACACTGCTCCAAAGGCCCGAACCTTAACTTGCGTTACCTGGTAAAATTTGAAGATTTCATTTCTGTTGACGATGTATTATGTTCCTGAACCCTCGGTCTAGTGGCTATGCGCTGTTTGCCGCCTCCAGCTATTTATAGATGAACACCATCTAAGTTGTGCTGCATGCTAATCATTCAAGATCTATCTCAATATCCAAATCCAAGTATATTACACTTTTTTATTATTTCATAATTTAATTTACGTTACGAGCTTGTTACAGTATACGTTGTACCTTAGTTAAATATAAATAAACTCGACACTATTCGCGTTTCAAACTATAAGACCACAATAATCTAACACTATACTATCGAATTTATAAATTTTTAACTCTTACAAGCACGTTAGTAGATTTTTGTACGTAGTAAGCGATGCAAATTAAAGAAGTCAAAGAGAAACTTAATAACTCCCTTTCGTATTTATACGATTCAAAATGTAACTTCTCCAGACCCTCTTAACGCGAAATATTTAATTGAACTCACTCTTTCTTTCAATTTTGTATAACCGTTTTCAAACTTCCCGAAATTTAGCTCGTCCGTACGCTATTTTCCGAAAAACGCGCATTCATCTGCCCGTGCTCGTCTGTTGTAAAACTAACTATTTCGACCAATGATACTTTTCAGTGACGTCTTAAAACCCCGCCTGTATTAACTCTATTCTTCTCTTATGCATATTAGATGTCTCTTTCTACCCTTGCTTGAGTGATAGAAAATCGATATTACTGTCCGCGTGCTATCTGCTCCACGTGGAGTTGAATACGTGCCTACCGAAGTGAATGCTATTATGCCTGTCTTGTTCTGAAGCATATCATTTATTGTTCATCCCTTCTGCGCTAATAGAAACTTTAGGTTAGCGTTTATGCGAAACAACCGTCAGTTAAACGATAATCCTCAAAGCTTGTTTTGCTATCTACAGAAATACATAGAAGTTCACCTTGCGAAACATGCAGGTGTTCACATACCGATCGTTTTAAAATAACATTTCTAGGAGTTTGCGTTTCAAGGTATTTCCTGTATTCGACGTCTGTTTGTTTGTTAGTAAAGCGTTTTGCGTTGGAATTATCAATTTTTCATGCTTTGATGCGTTTTCTGACTTTAAAACCCTTTGAATTATAATAAATTAAATTAATTAATAATTTCTAATGGCTTATACAATTTATTTTCTTTACGAACCTACGAATTTTTAATCCTTAATTATAAAATTATGGTAATACTTGTTACTTTAAATTAATTGAATGAAATAACTTTCGCACGAAAATTATTGTTGTTTCCTCTATACAGGGTGTTTGAAATTGCATTGTTTATACCCAAATTTAACCCTTTAAATCCACTACAATATATATATATATATATATATATATATATATATATATATTGCTGTGATATGCTCCTTTGAATGCGGGAACTGGGTCCTTTCAACAAAAAAAATTCTAGTCCCACAGATTGGGCGTCATAAACTGCTGTGATCCTGTTTCGCCTCGGCTGCTCACCTAATTTTATAAACCTCCTCATACATAAAATTAAACAAACACATTCCTACCACAAACATCAACGTTAACTCTATTTACATCAATATTCAGAATACATTAAATTTTCAAATTAAATTTCAGCATAAAATTCAGTTTTAAAAAGAATTTCAAGATTAATTTTATTATCATTTTAACGTGCATCCAGAATTAAAGTCCTTGTTGGATGCCTACTAATTAATATAACAATATAAGCAGACCGAGTCTGAGTATAAAGGAGCATCTACCACCCTTTACGTTAATTAACCAGGTTCGTCTAATTGAGCTCAAAGACATACCCATATTTTCATCATAATTCAGAACATCAATACTAAATACCCCTTTCTACTTAAACAAGCATATTTCATCTTAAAATTAAAATTTTATGGTTAGTACAATTTCACTAATGTCCATTTAAAGTAAATTAATTATAAAGTTATTCAACACACACAAAAATGTCAAACAAAATAGTATAATTTACCTGAAGGTTACTGTCCTCGTAGCTTCAATGTACATCGTCCCTTTAGTTAATCACACCATTACAACAGGATTATATTTACGGCTTCTAATTCTCAACGCTTTTAAAATTTTCTCCATCACCATTTATTTAAAGTTGTTTCTGGGCTTTTCCGGAACTCATCTGTGTATATCTGACCCTTGTTTCGTGGATCCAGACACGTATTTGAACCATTTAATTATTAACACCCCGAAAAATAGCAAAGAAATTCATGCGTCTTTCACCAATATACGCCAAAACTGCCTACTTTTGTGTATACATTTGTCGTTGTAAATTTTGCTAATTGGTACAGTGATACTAAATTTTATTACCTTGTATCTAAGTGCACTGAAGTACATTCATGTTAGCACGTAAATAACAAACTATTTTGAATCACTAAAATATACGAGCAAAATTTTAAATTATTTTATCAAACTAAAATGCACTGTTTAACATCTTGAATCAAGTCGCGGATGTAAGAGCTTTTAACGCATCGAATAGTCAAAAGTCTAAGAAACCGAAATTCATATTACCACCGGTATATATAGCAAAAAGCCTGTCTGTCGGTCTGTTCCCCAAAACAGACAATTCTTAAGAATTTCTCATTCTATGTTCCCAGTCCGTCGCTCGCGCGTCGGTTTTACAATTTTCACTCGCCCATTTAAATCTCAGAAATTCTCACACGGCACGCAAACATGTCCGAGAAAAACTAATTAATTTTGTACAGAAATTGTTGTTTCTACCTCTGATATTTGCATCCTATTTTCAACCAATTGTGACCCTCGTGACGTTGCTTAAATCACGCCTTTTACTATATGTGTCTTTGCTTGACGCATTTTCTCTTTCCTTTTCTAGCCTGTTCGTATTGGTGCAAATTGATATTCTTTATTATCGATTATATTTTAGTCCATGTGGACTATCTGGGTTAAATAACCCCGTATCGCACATTCTCGTGAATATTAAG
Source organism: Platerodrilus igneus (assembly GCA_036346225.1). Taxonomy (NCBI): domain Eukaryota; kingdom Metazoa; phylum Arthropoda; class Insecta; order Coleoptera; family Lycidae; genus Platerodrilus; species Platerodrilus igneus. Next base: position 296,367 of record JARFIW010001568.1, read on the forward strand.
CCCCGGTTTCTCCAAGATTCTTTGAAAACATTAATTATCTGCCAAATTTTCGCCGTACGTGATATTTAAACTACGCAGGTGTTCAAAATAATATTAATTCTCAGAGCTTTATTTTCTGGTATTATAATCTTGGATTTTCACAGACTTTTATGCTTATTATTAATAATGGTTTAATTAACTCCAATTAAAATTGACTTCTATCCCTTCATTTTTAGCGAATACAAGTTAAATATTAATTATTATGTGTACACTTTGTTTTACTACCGGTTACTTAAAATAGGATTAATTAATATAAATTTTGCACGTAATTTCCATTTGTTTAGGAATAATTACATTACACGCAGAGCTTTTTAATACTGCTTCTTTTGATATCAAGCGTCTTATAAATAATTTAAATTTCTTAATTTTAATAAAACGAATGAATTTTTATGCTTCACGCTGTTATTTAATAACGCGTACCTTTTCCAAAAGCTTCTACACAGTGATTAAAATTATTTGATGTGATTATATAATTTTCTACCCTGGTCTAAATATGAGTAATATATATATATATTACTCATATTTAGACCAGGGTAGAAAATTAATTATTTACATCAAATAATTTTAATCACCGGGTATAAGGAATTTTATTAGATAATACGCTTTATTAAAAAACCGTAAAGCATAAAAAGTCATTCGTTTCATTAAAAATAAGAGATTTAAATTATGTACAAGACACTTTATATAAAAAGGAAGCAGTATTAAAGTGCTCTACGTGTAATATAATTATTCCGAGTAAAGAAAACAAATGGAAATTACGTGCAAAATTTATATTAATTAATTCAAGTTTAAGTAACCGGTATTAAACAAAATGTACAGATAATAATTAATATTTGATTAAGAGTCACTAAAAATTAAAGGGTATTATTTTAATTGGAATTAATTGAACCGTTAGGAACAAATAATATGTATAAAAGCTAGTAAAAACCCAATAATATTCAAGTCGTAGAAGGTTTAGTTAGAAGTATTATGTTTGAACACCTGCGTGTTTTTAAAAGGCTCGTTCTGGGTAAATTTTGCAGATAACGAATGGTTACAGAGAATCTTGGAAAAACCGTTGCTTAATATTTACGGGAAACGCTAATAAGGTGGGTTATTTCACAAGTCCACATGGACTGAAAATAATCGATAATAAAGAATATCAATTTGCACCAATAAGAACAGGTTAGAAAAGGAAAGAGAAAATGCGTCAAGCAAAGACACTAATAATTAAAGGCGGGATTTGAGCAACGTCACGAGGGTCATGATTGGTTGAAAATAAGATGCACATATCAGAGGTAGAAACAACGATTTCTGTATAAAATTTAATTAGTTATTCTCAAACGTTGCGTGCCGTGTGGAAATTTCTGAGATTTAACTGGTGCGAGTGCAAATTTCGTAAAAATCGCATGCCGGGCTGCAGAATGGGAACCGAGAATGCGAAATTCTGAAGAATTGTCCGTTTGCGGGACTAGACCGACGCACGGGCAAGGGATTATATAAACCAGGTTAATATGAGCTTCTCTCTCTTAGATTTTGATGATTCGATGCGGTAAAAAGCTCTTAGATTTTCGAGTTGATACAATGCGTTAAACAGTGCTTTTTAGTTTTCCGATTTTAATAGAATAATTTAAACAGTTTGCTCGTATATTTTGGTGATTTAAAACAGTTGTTCTTTACGTGCTACAATGAATGTAATTTAGTGCACTTAGAAAAGAACATACAAGGTAATAAAGTTTAGTATCACTGTACCAATTAGTCAAATTTGCAACGACAAATGAATACACAAAAGTAGGCAGTTTTGGCGTATATTTGTGAAAGAAGTATGAATTTCGTTGCTATTTTTTTTGGGTGTTAATAATTAAAGAATTCGTAAACGTGTCTGGATCCACAAAACAAGCTTCAGATATACACAAATGAGTTCTGGAAAAGCACTGAAACAACTTTAATGAGTGGTGGTGTAGAAAATTTTAAAGGCGACCAGCAATACGAGGACCTAAACATTACCCAGTTGGATTGGTGTGATTAACAGAGGACGATATACATTGGGGCCACGAGTGCATTAACCTTCAGGTAACTTATGCTTTGTTGTTCGATTTTTCTGATATTTTGGTGTGTGTTGAATAACTTTATAATTGATTTACTTAAAATGGACAGTAGTGAAATTGTACTAACAACAAAATTTTAATTTTAAGGTGAAATTTTCTTGTTTAAGTAGAAAGGGGTACTTAGTATTTATGTTCTGGATTATGATAAAAATTTGGGTATGTCTTTGAGCTCAACTAGACGAACCTGGTTAATTAACGTAAAGGGGTGGTAGATGCTCCCTTTGTACTCAGACTCAGATCTGCATATATTGTTATATTAATTAGTAGGCATTCTACAAGGACTTTAATTCTGGATGCACATTAACATGATAACAAATTTAATCGTGAAATTTTCTGATACTGAAATTTATGCTGAATTATAATTTTGAAATTTTAATGTATTGTGAATATTGATGTAAATAGAGTTAACGTTGGTGTTTGTGGTAGGAATGTGTTTGTTTTTTTTTATGAATGAGGATGTAAGTTATCTAGGGGAGCAGCCGAGGCGATGAACAGAAGAAAGTCAACGGACCAGTTAATAAATAGCTTTTTGTAGGATTCATAGCATTCTGGGCGACCCAAAAGGGAGGTTTGAGTTCAAAATAATATTTTTGTGATTTTATTCCAGGAAACTGGCTTGGCTTTTTATAGGTTTCACAGCAATATATATATTACTCAAATTTAGACCAGGGTAGAAAATTAATTAACGACATCAAATAATTTTAATCACCCTGTATAAAGAAACAATTAGAAATTACGTGCGAAATTTATATTAATTAATTCAATTTTTAAATAACGGGTATTAAACAAAGTGTACAAATAATAATTAATATTTAATTAGTATTCGCTAAAAATTAAAGGGTAGAAGTCAATGCCATGCATTATTATTTTAATTGGAGTTAATTGAACCATTAGTAATATATAATAAGCATAAAAACCTGTGAAAATCCAAGGTTAAAATACCATGAAAACAAAGCTCGGAAAAGTATATTTAAAACATTCATTAGGAGCGCACACCTGCTAACTTTTAAATGTTAAATTCTAATAAATTTGAATAGATAAACATGCAGATTCTACGTATATTGGAAACGGTCGGATGTTTTAGCAGGAAATGCTAGATTAGGGGTTATTTTACTCACGTACGAATCCACGTGGATTTAAATAGCAGATAGTAATATCGATTTGTACCACTTAGACCAAGGTAGAAAGGGACGGATAAAACGCGTCAAGCAGAGACACTGATAATAGGAGGCGTGATTTGGGAAGCGTCACTAGGTCTAAGATTGGTTGAAATAAGATGCAGATATGAGAGGTGTAAACATAACAATTTCTGTATAAAATTAATTAGTTTTTCGCAGACGTGTTGCGAGTCGTGTGAAAATTTCTTAGATTTTCAACTTGGACGTGTGCAAGTTTTAGTCTTATCGCTGTGCCGGACGGTCGAAAGGGAAAATAGAATGCGAAATTTTAAAAATTGTCGGTCGCGGGACAAATTCGACTTGCAAGCGGGCCATTATATAAACCCGTGCTAATAGGAGTTTTGCTCTCTTATATTTTTTGATTATTCGATACTTTAAACAGTTTTGCTCTAATATTTTTGATTTTATTCGATACTTTAAACAGTTTTGCTCTTTATTTTTTTGATTATTTGATACTTTAAGTAGAATACGTGGTGATTACGTGCTACACTAAAAGTTATTAGTACACTTAGAGAAGATAAATGAAGGTAACAAAGTCTAGTTATATTTGCGGGTATTACGGTACCAATTATCCAAATTAATAACGATAAATAAATAAATAGAAGTAGGCAGTTTTTGGTATAGCGTGAAAGAATTATGAATTTCAGTGCTATGTATCGTCAGTGTTAGTAATCAAATGGTATTCGTAAACGTGATTGGATCCACGAAACAAGATTTCGATATATTTAGAGGAGTTCCTGAGAAATCCTGAAACCGTTTAAACAAATGGTGAGGTAGAAAATTTTTAAAGGCGGCTAGAAATCCGACGACGTAAACATAAACCAGCTGGAATGGTGGGATGAGCAAGTACGATGTACATTGAAGCCACGAGTGCAGTAACCTTCAGATAAATTATGCAATTTTGTTCGATCTTAGATGTTTTGGTGTGTGTTGAATATCTTTATAATTTGTTTGATAAAGATGGACAGTAGTAAATTTGTATAAATATCAACTTTTTAATTTTAAGGTAAAATTTTCTTGTATAAGTAGAAAGGAGTATTTATCAGGTTTATGTTTTTGATTATGATAAAAATTTGGGTCTGTCTTTGAGCTCAATTAGACTAACCTGTTAAATTAACGTAAAAAGGTGGGAGATGCTCCCTTTTATTCAGACTCAGGTCTGCAAATATTGTTTATTTAATTAGTATGCATCCTACAAGGACTTTAATTCTGGGTGCAAATTAAAATGATGACAAGTTTGAACTTGAAATTTTATGATACTGAAATTTATGCTGAAGTTTAATTTTGAAATTTTAATGTATTATGAATATTGATGTAAATAGAGTTAATGTTGATGTTTGTGGTAGGAATGTGTTTGTTTTTTTTATGAATGAGGATGAAAGTTTTATCTAGGTGAGCAGCCGAGGCAGAAAGAGTAAAGAGGCGATTATCAAAAAAGATTCAACAGGGTGGGAATCACTGCAATATATATATATATATATATATATATATATATATATATATAAAGACAAGTTATTTGCAGTCCGCAATAGGAAATAGTATATAAAGTAAGATGTAGCTGTAAACAAACTCTTATGAAAATAATAAGAGCTATTGACAAATACAAATCGGGCTGGTAGTTATATAGCCATTAACAAAACATTAGCTTTATTACTTCATAGGGGAGGAAACATCCACTGACCAATGGTTACGGCTTGTTAGCCTCATCAGAGTGGAATAGTTCCCAAGAACCCTATGAAGTAATCGAAGCTATTATAATGATATAATTTTGAAACTATCACTGTACTATGGCAAAAGTAAATAAAACCGCCATCAGGTGATAAAACACCAACACTACTAAAGTGTGGAAGTACAGAATTGAACCGAAACTACATAATAAATTTTATAAATGACTATAAAAGTACGTCTGGCCTTTGAGATTTGCGGAATGTTACAGCAAAATTTATTTGCAAACGTAACAAACCTTCTCGTGGCGACACCCGGGTTCATACCCCAAAGGCAATTCAAATAAATAAAGACAAGTTATTTTCAGTCCGCAATAGGAAATAGTGTATAAAGTAAGATGTATCTGTAAACAAACTCTTATGAAAATAATAAGAGCTATTGACAAATACAAATCAGGCTGGTAGTTATATAGCCATTAACAAAACATTAGCTTTATTACTTCATAGGGGAGGAAACATCCACTGACCAATGGTTTTGGCTTGTTAGCCTCATCAGAGTGGAATAGTTCCCAAGAACCCTATGAAGTAATCGAAGCTATTATAATGATATAATTTCGAAACAATCACTGTACTATGGCAAAAGTAAATAAAACCGCCATCAGGTGATAAAACACCAACACTACTAAAGTGTGGAAGTACAGAATTTAACCGAAACTACATAATAAATTTTATAAATGACTATAAAAGTACGTCTGGCCTTTGAGATTTGCGGAATGTTACAGCAAAATTTATTTGCAAATGTAACAAACCTTTTCGTGGCGACATCCGGGTTCATACCCCAAAGGCAATTCAAATAAATAAAGACAAGTTGTTTGCAGTCCGCAATAGGAAATAGTATATAAAGTAAGATAAAGTAAGATTAGTAAGGACACGAATGGTCAAAAGCAACAAGTTAAAAATACCCCTTTATTCTATTTTAATTGTAGTTTAAATAACATAAAACCTTTTGCGTAGTTCGTTAGCAAAATATCGATATTTGTAGTAAACCAGAAAGATTACAAAACCGGGGAAAAATTCTACGTATTAATTACAGGAGATGTTACGGTGAACAAGTTTAATGCTTTTCGGTTGGAAAGAGAAACAAACACATTAAAGAGCGTTCTAAGTAGTCGTTTACCTCAAGGTTTATATGTAAACAGCATAAACAATCAATTAAATTTTCCAAGAAGAGCTAAAACCGCTGAAATTTATAGGGCCGATTCTAAATCTTAAAGGTAGTATAGGTGGGGGACCACAATCAAGCAATAAAGAGAAACAAGTATAGAGTATAGAACACAGTAGCATGAGGGAGACGTAATTTATTTTGTCGAGATAGTATAAGAGGGAGATATAAACGTCTTTTGCATAGAGGAATAAAATCAAAAATTTCTGAACTTAAAATAAGCGATCTCATTAGACGTGGCGTATAGACGGATAGCATTCAACTGGGATGTGTAAGAATGTAGCATATGTAGAACAAGGTAGGAGATAGGTGAAAGTAAGGTGAAAAGAGTATGGTTTGGGTAAAAAGGCGTGATTGTACGTAGAATCAATTTCCGTTGGAGTAGTTTTTTGCGAAAATGCAAAGACGGTTGAGTGTTTTCGTACAATTTATGAGAAATTTTAGGCGTTTTGAGCGTGGTTTTCGGAAAAAACTTGAAACCGTTTGACATGTTTAACAAGAAGTAGACGACGGTTTTACGGTTTAATTTTACGTAACGCGTTTCCCAGTTTGTAGATATACTCCGTTCCCATATACGACGCCTATGGTCTATTTCTTTATTGTAATTTATCAAGTTTCGTTCATAAATTCAAGTTTTAATTTTTGTATGTTGATAGCGTGCATAAAACTACTTCTTATCACTTCAATACGAGTCGTGATTATTTATTCTTTTCTTGAATTTGTTCCTCGATACTTGGTAACGTGCATCTTATTGTGAACTAATTTGTAGTTCCGCCCCTATTATTTTAATTTTAGGGAATTGATGATCCGTTACTTAAGAGCGAATTATTAGTGAAAATTTTATATTTGCTCTGCTTTTTTAAAAAATTTATAGAAGTTCGAGGTAAGGTTATTTATAATTTTATACACGTAAAATTCATACAATTGGTTATCTTTGTAGGACACACCTTTAAAAACTTGTTTATTACATCGAGTTTTGTTATGATTTAAGCCCGTTTTGTAAGGAAACCGCAAAACAGTAAAGTAAATAGTAGGTGTGTTTACATCTAATTATAACATTTTAGGGTTGTAGTTTGCAATTTGTAGTTTGCGGTCTGCAGTTTGTAGTTTTGTACTTTGCAGTTTTACAGTCTTGTAATTTTGCAGTCTTGTGGAGTGATACCGTTATGTGTTGAAGATACTGTTAGTATTAAATTCAAGGTGCTTGTTATTTCAGTCTGGTACATTATGTACGTATTTTATTGAAACAAACTCAGGCGTACCTGCAAGATACGATATCCGCGATCAGGACCTGTTCTGGTAAGATCTTTCCATAATATATTTTGATTGTATGTGCCGCTAATCTGGTACCCATGCTAGCATTGCCACCCGCAGATAACATTATAAAACCATCTCACATTATAACTGATATTGTAATTTATTTTAATATCATTTTTGTAACAGTTGTGCGTCGGAATTAATTTAACCAACGAATTATTGTACACATTCGTTTGATGGACGTTTTCATCTGCATAATCGTACGCACAAGCGTTGGTACCAACGCGAGCAGCGTTCGATTGATTTGAAATTTATACAAAATGAACATAATGAAAATATACTGCAGCCATTTAATTTCTTATAAGTGTAAGTTACTTATTGAGAAGTAAGTTGGCTTCATTAACCCAAGCGCTTGAATTTAAGCCTAGTTATGTTGTAAAGTTGCTGTTTAAGTTTAAGCCTACCAATATTAGAAACCATAACTGTGTCAGTAAACGATTATATGTTATTTGTATTTCCTTGTTGTCGAGTTTTATGTCCGTTAAGCATCTACCGATTGCGTGAGAAATTTACTAGATTTATTTCGCGGGAGGCGTACAGTTCCGATTTAGGTGGCGCTCCCCAAGACTCTTGTACACCGTGTCGACCTTAGATTATTTGTATCTTGGTGCAAATTCCCACTCCGCCTCACCGACCAGAGTCTAGTCGTGGTGAAATACGGTTACTCCTTCGGCTAAAGGTGTGCGATAAGTGCAATTTTTGCCATCCTGAGATAAAATATCTTGGATATGTGATCAATAGTAAAGTCTCCAAGTTGACCCTAGGAAAGTTTCAGCTACTTTGGAATTCCCTCCTCCCAAAAATGTTACGTAAGTACACCAATTTTTAGGATTTTGCGGATGGTATTGCCGTTTTATTCCTAATTCTTCGTCTGTTATTGCACCTATTTGTAAACTTCTTCAAAAATTTCACCAATTTTCTTGGAGTCCTGATTGTGCGACTTCTTTTTCGACAATTAAGGGATTATTAGTCTCCGCCCCAATCATGAATTGCCCTGGTTTTGATGAGCCTTTTATTATACAGACTGATGCCAGCGATTATGGCTTGGGTGCAGTGCTGTCTCAAACGAAAAATGGCGTAGAAAATGTAATTAGTTATATCAGTAGGTCGCTTGCCCCTAACGAACGCAAATTTAGCACTACTGAAAAGAAGTGTTTTGCTGTGGTATGGGCCATTGGAAAATTTCGATCTTATGTTGAAGGTAGTAAATTTACAGTTGTGACCGATCACTTTGTCTTATTATGGTTAGATAATACAAAAGATCCTGCAAGTCGTTTAGCACGCTGGAGCGTTCAACTGCAACAATACGACTTTAATATAATACATCGCCTAGAAAAGGACAACGTTGTCCCCGATACTTTGTCCCGGGCGGTCCCTATTCTTAACCAAATTGAGGCTATAATGGTTTCCCCCAAACCTCACTTTAACGATATCCAAGATAGGTGGTACATAAAAATGTGTAAATTGGTGTCAGAAAATCCTTTAAATTTTCCGAATTGGCGGTATGATGGTATCAACCTATTTAAGAATTGTAGAAATCTTTCTCCAGAGTTAGAATCCCTACTACTGAGTGGAAAATAGTAGTGTCCAAATCTCACCGAATTGACGTCATACGTCAGAGTCATGATAGCGCTACTGCTGGACATTTGGGCGTGTTTAAAACCTATCACCGCCTTATGAATAATTACTTTTGGGCAATAGCCAAAAGTGATGTTAGTAAATATGTACGGAATTGCCGCACTTGCGTTGCGTGCAAAGTGGAACAAAAATCCACCGCTGGTCTAATGTTAGGACGCCCCGGATATAGCCCGTCCGTGGGAACTCATATTTGTAGATATAGTTGGCCCCTTTCCTAGGTCTACTTCAGGTTATAAGTATGTTTTAAGCATTAAGGATTACCTGAGTAAATTCTGCTTAATTCTCCATATGAGAGAAGCGACGTACTCTAAGGTGTCTGAACTATTGGAAAATCACGTGCTTTTATTATTTGCTGTTCCGAAAACCGTGATCTGTAATAATGGCAAGCCATGTCAGGGTCGCCATTTCAAGAAGTTTCTAAGAAAATATAACGTGCAAGCTAAGAACACCCCTTACTATCACCCTTAACCCAATGCGGCAGAAAGCCAGCATCGATCCCTGAAGACTATACTGATAGCTTTTGTTAAAGATAAATAGCGTAGTTGGGCTTGTCTCTTGCAGAAATCGGCTTGTGCAATTTGCACCTCACGCCATGAAACTACAAATTTGACCCCCTATTTTGTTAACTTTGGCCGTGAAATCATTTTTGATGGCAACATTCACCATTTACCTCAAGTGCCGATAGAAGATAATGACAAAAATAAACTACCTGAGCCCGTCACCCGTCATAGTATGTTTAAGAAGGTTGTTATAGATATTAGAACCCGGTTAAACAAGGCTTTTGATCGCAGTAAAAAGATGTATAAAAAGTTTGGCACCGAAATTATGTGTTGTCGGATGCAAGTAAATATTTGTCCAGTAAATTAGCCCCCAAATGTGTAGGGCCTTTTACAATCTCAGAGTGCATATCCCCGTGAACTTATCGACTTAGAGATAGTAACGGTAAAGAAGTTGGTATGAGTAGTATAACTATGGAGAAGCTGTGACAGCCCTTTTAAAAGGGCCATAAATATCTTGTAAAGGGTGTGTGTATTATGGAAAAAAGAAGTATGTATGTGTGAAGGTCATGTATGTGTAGGTGTGTGTGTGTGTTAGTATTAGTTAGGTTTGAGGATAACAATAGTATGGCTATGGAGAAGCTGGCCGGCTCTTTTTAGAAGGATCATAAATATCTTGTAAAGGGTGTGCGTATTATATAAAAGAGAAGTATGTATGTGCAGGTGTGTGCGTGTAGGGTGTAGGGTATGTATGGTTTGTCGGTGAAGTTAATGTGGAAGTCGTGCCGCCCTCATGATAAAAGTGTGTGTGTAGATATCGATCGGTGGGGGGGTGGTGGTGCGGTGTTGTCGTTGTTTTATTTTCGAAAAGAAAAGGTATGTATCGTTATGCGTATAGGTGTGTAGGGGGGCGTGCGTGTTTTAGTCTAAGACGAAATATCGTAAGGGGCGCGCAAGTGGTGCGAACGTGTTTTTGTTTTAAGAGCGTGTTTTCGGGGGGGGGGGTGGTCGCGTTCGAGAATAAGTCTGGGTAAATAACCGCTGATTGTTTCGGTATAGATGGTTCGATGACGTGTGTATCGTTGTTGAAAATAAAAAAGCCCTTTCCTTAATTCGTATACGTTATATTATGAATCGAAGCATATATACGATGACGGAATCGTATTTTTGCTAAAAATGGTTCGATGACGTGTGCGCGTATTTTTTGCCCTCCGAGAGAGAAGATGATGAAAGTGCGCTATTTAATTCGTATACATTGTATGAACGAATGCATAATAGAGGCGATGACGGAAGTCTGTCTGTCTGGGGGGGCCGCCGCCCGGACGTGTCGGGGTAATAAGAATCGTTTATTTATGAGAGGTCGATGTAGAGGTCAAGTATGTGTGTAGGCGGCGACTTCTTTGTATGCGAGTTTGTAATGATTTAAAATAACGCAGAGATTTCAGATCGTCGGCAAAAAAAAACCGGGGTAACGATTATCTCATCGGACACGTGCAAGACGTTTCAAGTAATCTTTTAATAATTTGAAAAATGTTACGCTCGATGTGTCGTAGGCAATTATGATGAAGTATAAGGAGAATAAGACTGGTGGGGAAATAACCGCAAGGTTTTTATTACAGGTGTCAATAAGAAAAATTGCGTGCTGCGTTTGTATTTGAAAAAAAAATTTCTCCCCTACTACGAATAATAGTTTCGTCGTCTTGGTAAAAAGAATATCCAAAATATTTTTCTATTTATTATTGTGTAATTATTCGAACGGTAAACATCGTGTGTCGAAAGTGTAAAAAATGCCTCAAGCTTCGGACGAATTAAAAATTCCAGACGCGCCTACCTCAACGCGTGCAATTTTAAAACAATTGAAAAGTGCTTGCAACGTAGGTCGAAAACGTCACTACGAATCGATGCTGCTAAATCTGAAATGTAATCAGATTGTTTCTAATGCAAAAGCAAGCGTGATAGGGCGATCAGAGGGCAGGTATTAGTAAAAGAATGGATCCGGCGATAATACTAGTGCGAAGGACGACGACGAGGGTTATGCGAACGACGTCGAAGTCGACGATCCTGCTGAAAATTTCGATAGATTAACATCAAAGAAGAATGTCAAAAGACGTAGAACGTCGAACAATATCGTGTGGGTCGATTTGAAATCGGCTTTCGCCCGCAGGATACGTTCGAGTGCTGTGGTCAATTTATATCACATAGATCCCATGCAATTTTTAGAAGATGCATTCGCCCTAATAGAGCGACGTTTGAGAAAATGTTTGAGAAAATTCAGCTCTCTTAAAATTAATTTCGTGTTTAACGGCGAATACGTAAAGCCCAACGCATCAACATCATCATCATCTTCAGAAGCCGTGGATACATCGTCATCATCATCGTCGTCATCGCTCAGACATTTTACTACTAAAATTATAAAATTTTAAAATTGAAGATTTTCAAACTCAAGTTAAACCCGAAGCCATTCAGGAATTGAACAATAAACTGGGCGAATATACCGAAAAGCAGAGCGGGTTAGCTCTTTCGAGAATATTAAATTTAGGCGTCAATATAAATCATGCAGGAACATATAGTATGCATTCTTAAGGAAGGGGGATAAGAAAATTGTCTACGAGATGATATGTTTATTTTTAATCATATACGTTTGTAATATAGAAGAATGTTGACGGTCGAGGATCTTACGAAATTACCGCTCGAGTATATCGAGAGGCATGCAAGTAAAGACGTCGCCAGAAATTTCGATAAATTACCGGAATATTTGCAAAAACAATTATGGACACATCGCTATTGTTTAGCGCATGGCTTACAATCGTCGTCGCATGCAGATCAGATAGATGGACCTCCTCTGCAAATAAAATCGTGTCCTGAATGCGCATGTTCTACCCCATATGTACGCGCGTACAACAACACATCGCAGCCCCTGCAATAAAAACCTATGAATGCAATTAAAAATGCTCATTGTTCGAAATGACTCCTAAAGGACCGCCCGCAGCCGTCGCAGCATATCTCGCCTACTCTTTAATATGTAATAATTACCTATACATATTTAAACCGAGCGTGCCCTCCTGGCAAAGAAATCCGGTTCCCGTAGATCCTCCGAATGCATTCGTATGTTTCGAGGTTGTTGAAAATAAAGACGTTTTGGCATTGTCGAAGTCCGAGTCGTCACAACAACAATAAATAAGATGCTCTCGCTCTAAAGATTGGAAACGTATGGAATTAATTACCATGCAGCTGCAACAGCAATGGCAGCAGCAGCAGCAGCAACAGAACCATTCGAAAGAGGTTCCCTTATCGCCATCATCAGAGACGTCGTCGTCGTCATCGTCCGCGGTATCGAGAGACCTTTTAATTTATAAAAGTTATCTAGGAGGAGGAGGACGCCTTCAACGACGACGAGAAATAGAAAACGTAGATGGATCCGGCGACGGCGAGGACGGCAACGACGACGACGACGACGGTGCCGAATGGTTGAACAATGGATGCGCGGGCGATTGTGTCGGAGACGGAGTTGGCATCGATCCTTTTCGATCCATTTATCATATTAAAAAGAAGAAGAAGAAGAACCTCGCTCTTAGTCGCGCAGACGCAAGTTTCTTAAAAGCGCTCGGCTACAAGCTTTTGAATACGAGAAAGAAAAAAAGTACTAGAAATGGCTAAACGTGGCGGTAAAATACGTGGTGATTTTGGTAGTAGCACGAAAATGGTCGCAGATCACATCTCGTAGGTGATTAGTTCTCCTTTGAAGAAATTACGTTTCGACGAGGTGGCCAAATTAGACGTATTCAAAAGGCCTCGCTACGAAGAGACAATTTCGAAAGAAGATTATTATTCGTATTTACCCTTCACGCGAAACACAGACCACAGCGATAGAGTGATTATAGAAATCCAAAATTCCGATGCTATAACCGCAACCTACGACAGTTACATTAATATTAAGGGGACGTTTTCGGTGAAAACCGAAGGTAAACCGTAACGATAACGAACAACGCAATATTATTCTTGTTCGATGAAATACAGTACAAAATGGGGAGCACGCATGTGGTTGACGTTTGTAAGCAGCCTGGTATAACGTGCACGATGAAGGGTCTCGCTTCGTATCACAAAAAATTCAACGGTTTGAGCAATAGCACCTGGGACCCTCGAGGAGATACAAACGCCGACATTTTTAAGAACGGACGCTTCTCGTGCAATGTGCCTCTAAAGCATATTTTTGGATTTTGCGAGGATTATAAGCGATCCGTCGTAAACATGCCGCAAGAGCTTGTTTTAATTAGATCCAAGAGCGACGTCAATTGTTACAAGAGCGACGAAAACGAGCTAACATTTAAAATTACTAAAATATCGTGGGAGGTTCCGCATTTAAAGCTTAGCGATGAATCGAAATTAAATTTATTCCATCATTTGCATAAAAATCCCAGAATTGTGGTTTACTTTCGTCGCTGGGAGCTTCACGAGTTGCCGTCCTTTCCGTCTTCGAAAATTCACGTTTGGCGTATTAAGAATTCGAACGAATTAGAAAAACCTCGATGGATTCTATTTACTCTTCAGCATGACAAGTATGATAATGCGAAGCAATCGGCAGCCCAGTTCGATCACTGCAATCTGACAAATTTAAAACTATACCTTAATTCCCAAAAATTTCCACTTCAAGATATGAATTCGGACTTTGCCAATAACGATTATTCGACCCCGTTCATGCACTATTCGAAATTTCCGGAAAACTATTATGCAGGCGCGAGCAATTTGAGCTACGCTCTGCGTTGTTTGAACGATTATCAGCAATTTGGCAATTGTCCCGTGTTCGTGATCGATTGCAGTCGTCAAGAAGAATCTATTAAAAATTCGGCCGTCGATATACGTCTCGACAGCAACATTTTCGATCAAACCACTAAAGCATACTGCTTAATTTTGCACGACTCTATATTCGAATACGATCCGTTTACGGAAATCGTTACGCGTCATATTAGCGAATAATAGACATGAAGGTTATTAAACAGAAACAATCTCTACCGGTTGCAAATATGGATCTAACGGTCGAACAGGATGATCCTTATTCCTATTTTGGAACGCGCAAAAAGCACGGAGATCTCTTACCGGCCAGCATACGATGCATCGTATGCGGACCTTCTGCGTGCGGTAAAACAAACCTGATTTTGAGTTTGTTACTGGCACCCAACGGATTGGAATTTGAAAACGTTTACATTTACTCCAAGTCGCTATTTCAGCCCAAATACGATTTTTTGAGTCGAGTTTTGAGACCGATCAAGGGACTAGGCTATTACGAATTTAGCGAAAATTCCGAAATAATTTCACCGCAAGATGCTAAGAGTAATTCGATTTTCATTTTCGACGACATTCAATGTCACGAGCAAAACGCGATTCGTCAATATTTTCTCCTCAGCCAATCTACCTCAGCGTATGCAAGAATACCGAAGCATCTTATTCGCGACAATACAAATTTAATTATAGTTTTTTCGCAAGACGAAATGAACTTAAGACATATCTATTCGGAGCACATTAATACCGACATGAGCTTCGAAGATTTCAAAAAGATGTGCCGTCTAACGTGGGAAAAAAAAGACGGCGATGGCAATAAAGCCGGATACGGATTCTTAGTGGTAGACAAAGAAAAAGCCATAAACGAGGGCCGCTACCGTAAAAGATTCGATCATTACATATGTATTTAAAATCACGACGTTCGAGCGAACTTTCATCAACGCAATGTCTGCGGCTGGCGATGAGACGAGGACGACGACGACGACGTCACTCTACGAATTTAAATCGAGCCGTAGTGCAGGCCACTAAAACGATAAGAAAAAAGTTTTTAGATTTTAAACGAGATCAAAATCGAGCTCAAATAAAATACGGAATGAAGCATGCTCAATTACTAGAACCGTTAAAATCGCTATCAAAATTCTCTGCAAGTAAAAATCCTAATTATATTCGACGTCAGTATGCTGAGCACGAATCTGATAATGTCGACGACGGTTCAGATGTCTTACTTAAAAAGCATGCCGACATCCTGTCCAAAAGCGAGGATCCCAATATAGACGATACCGGAATCGGCATTCAATACGACGACCTTTCGAATAAATGGTCTATGGGCAATTCAGAGTTAGCTATTGCAGACGACGGATCTACGATTAATATTAGAAATAAAAAATATCCTATTACGGAGGGCTTACTTCGATTGTTAACTTATAAGAAAATCCCTTCGAATAAGAAAACGCCTGCTGGCAATCCTTCCGAGCTAGATGTAAAAAATTACATCGATATTTTGAAGAAAACCAATGCATATAATAAACTGTTTCGCAAGGATCTGCCTAAAACGCCCAAATATAAAAATTATATCGTTCCGAATTTAACACCTTCGCCCGTGGCGACTACAATATCTACGCCTCCTCCCTCGCCGCAGCATGCTTCGTCGCCGTCACCGTCGTCGTTGTCGTCAAGAGAGATGAATACAGCATCGGCGACTCCTACGATTCCCATGCAATTACGATCCAAAATAGCGAAGAAAAAGAAAGGTCTCGGTATGGATAATTTATCGAAAAAAAGACAGCCATCGAGTAATATAAGCAGAATTTGGCGATACAAAAAATTCGATAATTCTAATCATAAGATAGAATACGTTCATTGGGACTCGCCTGCCGAGCTGGTGAGCCGGCTTCGTTTGTTGATGGCCGAACGTTCGGCGGGCAACAATAGCTCTCAGAATCAAAACGAATTTCTTTCTATTATATCCGAATTAAAGGAGGCGAAATTAATCGCCTAATAAAATATACACGTCCTATAGAATAGTCTCAGAAATAAAATGGTCGTCGATAAATTTGGAAGAGCGTATGTTGCCAGAGACTCTGGAGGCGGAGGGTTTGGTAATACCGCTGCGCGCGGGCCTCCTGGTGTAGGCTTTAAATTAACTCCGGAAGGCGATTTCAACATAGAAAATAGAAAACTTTGCAACGTAGGCAATCCCGTGACCGGAACGGATGCGGTAAATAAACGAAGCGCCTTGGTATTGGACGAGGACAAGAAAATAGTTAACTTGAAGGATTTTAAAATAGTGAATTTGGCCGATCCTAAAAAATCAAACGACGGCGTAAACTTAAAATTTTGCAGCGAAGAACTCAATCTGCGTATAGGCAAAGCATTGGAAATATGTTTGACCGCTTCATCATCGGGAAAACGCATGCTAATAAGAAACTTAAATTTGACGCCAAGTCGCGATCCATTGTAAATTTGCACGACCCGCAGAGCTCGGCGATGCCGTTAACAAGAGATACGTGGACTCGACGTTGTCAGAAAAAGCGCAAAATTTTATGAAACTAACCACGATCGACGACGGTAAGGCCAAGAACTTCGACTCTCGAGGCTTGAGAATTGTCAACATATAGGCGAGGCCGTAGATGAGCACGATGCCGTTTCTAAGTTCTATGTGGACGCGAGAATACAAAATCTTATCGAAGGTGTCGCCATTCACCGCGATAACGTGATCATTCGAGATGTATTGCAATCGGTCGTTCAAGCGTTGAACGAAGTTGTTTTAAACACGAACTTCCTGATTTTCAACCACTTGAAATTAGACGGGGTCAAGACGTCTGCTGGAGACGATTTACAATTTCACAAAATTAATACCGACGTTATAAGACACCTGCACGTGTTATTGGAGCAAGATAAAGCCTCGTCGTCTAACTCTCATACTCGTGTCAAACCTTAAAAATGTCTAAGAAATATAACGATAAGGAAATACTAGTGGATGAACTGCACAGAGGGGTTAGAATAAATTTTCCACGTCGAAGAACGATCATCAAATCTTATCACAACTTATTCCAAGCCGATATTGCTGAATTTATTCCATATTCGAAATATAATAAAGGGCATAAGTATATTCTACTCGTGATCGATTGCTATTCGAAATATTTATGGACGAGACCGCTTAAATCCAAGAATGGCCGTGAAGTCACATCTGCGATGCGCGAGATTTTAAATGAAATTAAAAGAACGCGGCCGCCTTTACCGAAAAATCTGCAAACAGATAATGGTACAGAATTTTATAACGGCCAATTTGCACGGCTGATGAAGTAATATGGCGATATTAATCATTACTCCACATATAGCTCAATCAAAGCCGCCTTCGTAGAACGTGCAATCAGAACGATAAAAAACAAACTGTATAAAGCTTTTAGTCTGAGAGGTAAATGGAAGTGGATCGATATAATCGATTCGATTGTATCGAAATACAACGATACGGTGCATTCGGCCACTAAAAGAAAACCCAAAAATGTGACCGCGAAAACGCGTCTGAAAGTTTACGATAAATTAAAACTGGCGACTAGAAAACCTCGTTATGCTGTGGACGACTTTGTACGCATTTCAAAATATAGAAGTATTTTTTCTAAGGGCTACAATGCAAACTGGAGCGAGGAAACGTTTAAAATATGTAAAGTGTTTCGAGCAAATCCGACTACTTATTTACTCGTCGACATGCATGGCGATCCAGTATTGGGACAGTTTTATGAAGCTGAGCTGCAGAAAACGAGAGTTCCAAATATTTACCTTATCGAGAAAATACTAAGGCGAAAAGGAACCAAAATTCTCGTCAAATGGTTGGGCTTCCAAGAGCCTTCCTGGATTCAAAAAGCTGATCTTATATAGATTGTTACATTTAAAAATAAAACATTTGTTTTTTATATTTTTTATTATATAAATATGTTACATTTCAAAAAATTAAAAATTTGTTTCTTTTTTTTTGTTGATTTTTTTTATTATTATACATTTTTTTTTGATCTTGTAAAAAATAAGAAAGATAGAGACGCTACAACTGCGATACTTTGACATGCAGCAGCACTTAAAATGTATTATTTTAGTTTATTTTATACATAATATAAAAAATAAAAATACAATGCAGTTTTTATCTTGCCTTGTTACAATATTTTAATTAATTTTATAATAAATATAAAAATAACAAAATACAATGCTGTTTTTTTCTTGATTACAATATAACAAAGAGAGCCTCTACAACAGCGCTTAAAATATATTTTTAAATTAATTTTATACATAATATAAAAAATTAAAAAAAAATACAATGCGGTTGTTTTTTTTTATAATATAAAAATACAAAAAGACAATGCAATTTCTTTATCGTTACAAGATTTTAATTATTTTTTTATAATAAACATGCAATTCACAAAATAAAATATGGTTTTATTCAAAGGTCCTTTATTAGATAGTGCCCATGAGGCAAAGTATCTATTCCGTTAGATAAAATGTATCTTTTATCATCTTGATAACTTAAAGCAATTTTCGTCTGACGTATGGAATATACCTTATGCAAATATGATCGTATGCTATTTTGGTCTCGTTCTATGACTACTTTATTTCGTAACGTATCGAGATAGTGATCGAAACAGATTTGCCGATCGATAATGTACTTTTAACACCCTTAGCCTTCTTTATTATCTCACGGCCTTCTATTTTTAAAGAGTACATTTTCGATCGAAGGCCTACACAGTGCGTTAAAATACGACCTCTAGTTTCGTCTTTCATAAGACCAATGACTTTTTTATTAATTAAAGGAATTTTATAGATGTTATCGGGATCATAAGCGCTCGTATCAAATTTTTCTAGATTCGTCTTTATACACTCTTCATAGAAATCATTGCACGTCACACTATACAAAAGGCTGTCGGTGTCCATGTAGCATAATTCGCAATTATTTGCAAATTTTGCCTTCATGAAATTGTAGTGAAAATCATATAATTCAATTTTGATAATTCTAAGATGGCCATACCTATGTAGATAGGTTTGTTGAACTCTATCTCTGTTTTGCTCAATTCAATCGCGACCAGATTTTTGTCAAAATCGTCGCCGAATGGAAATTTGGTTTGGAAATTAAAGATAGAGCACCATACCGACCGCTCCAATGAGTCACTAATTTTATGACACGTCTTTTTCTAACATTCTCCATTGTTTTACCAAAATGGAATTGTTTGCAAATTTATATAGATTTTGTGCAAATTCCGTTTTAGCCTCCGTGCGCATTCTTGTATTTAATTCGACAAACGGTCTCAACCAAGGAGACTGACCGAATTCTAAAACCTTATGAACGCGCGTCATAACTACGCCCGCAGATAAATAAACCTGGAGATTTCTGTAATGCACAACGTAGTTGCACTTTTCGTGAGGGTGCACATTAATTTTGAAAATTTCGAGCCGGAGGCGTGCCCTGTTCTGGGCACATCGGCAACTCTTTCTGAGCGTCGTGAATGTCCGTAGGAAATTCCAAGTCGCATTCAATAATGTAACCTTTATCGCTCGTGATGCTCACCGTTGTAACATTAAATTTTAATATTTCTTCAGGCGTTAGCCATTTGAAATCCCCGTAAGGCAAATAGCAAGATTCGGCATGACCATAGAGATTATTAATATCTCCGTAAAATAAAAATTTATTCGGCTTGGATGGATCATGCGTTGGGGGATAATATTTATTATTGGATTCTACATATCGTTTTACGACTTGAGTAAGGCCCCCCCGAATGCCTCTTTCGATCATTAAAAACATGTCGACGTCACAAATTAGTTCTAGCCTGATTTTAGTATATAATAACATGCTAGACCACGAGTAGTTCGCCAAAGCCACAAAATTTAAGGGATCCAATTTGTATGTTTTAAGACAATTTTTTCTAAAGTCTTGGAATATATCGCAAAGTAAAAGGATGTCGCATTTTAAATATAGGTCCGCGTAGTCGCCTAAATTTTTGCATTTAAAAGTGCTCCATACGGTTTGCGCATGAATATATTCCGATTCTTCAATATGTGATTCATTAAGATTGCTATAAAAACATTCTATAGGAGGAAGATTTTCTTCGCTTAATTTCAAAATGTCATCCAAATACTCGTAGGGAAAAATACCCTTGCGCATTAGCAATTTAATGCGATCCGGGTTTAGTGAACTAAATTCCTTTTTTAAAACTTTAAAGTCATCGAAAGACAACTCGCATGCTAATTTTTCCAATGACATTGCCATAAAGCGAAAGGAATCTATGAATCTGAACGTCACATTTGCGTCGTTGTATTTTTTAGAAAATGTTATGTATTTTTCATTCTTCAAGGGTATTATATTCATGGGGCCTTCGAAAGCGTTAGCAAGCTCTTTAATAATAAAATGAGCATCATAATTGCTCAAATTATGATAGACTACGGGAATAATTGGAAATAACCTAAAATTTAAATTACAGCTGCTATGCGCAACACCTCTTACAGAACCATTCATGTGATCGTGATCGATAACCTTTGCGTCGTCCGGCAAGAAATCGACTTCGCAAATAAAGCACGTTTTTGCCGTCGAGGCATCTATAGAGGACGTAGCAGGCTCGTTTTTTAAAATGCGCTCCCATAACATATGGCAATATGTTTTAATTGTCGCACAAACCAAGAAATGCAGTCTGTGCCTGTGTATGAACTGTAATATGAAAGAGATTCGTCATATCCACAATAAAATAATATCCTATTGAAAACGGAATATGTTCCTGGTATTTGAAAGTGCGTTCTGATTCGGAAGCTCGATCGGTTTTTAATAAGGCATTCTATGTCGGAATAAACCACCATCGGCACAGGTATTTTATACTTAAAATCTTTAAATTGTAAATATTTGTTTTTTTCGGAGGGTAAAATAACACGAAACTCGTTAAGTTTTTCGCATACTTGCTCGTGGGCATCGAGACGTTTGCGATCGTAAAAATAGGAGAGACATCTATCGCATACGTAAAAGTGACCCGTATGTTTAGTTAATTGACCTCTCACAAGTGAGGCTAAATTTTTTATAAGACAATAATGATATCTAACGCCCCGTTTATAATCTTTAATAATTTTTTTTAATTCTTCCAAACTTTTTCCAACTTTATCGGCCTCGTCGCCGTCGTCGTCGTCGTCGTCGTCGTCGCCGTTGACGTCTTCGCTGTCGTCAGAATTAAATTTTGATGACTCGTCGACATACGCATCTTCAACAATCAACAGATTAACGTGTTTATCTCGTTTTTGGCTAGTTAATTGTACCGGTGTTACGATGTATCGAGCGCGTTTTAAAATAAGAGCAAAAACATTTACAGAAATATCATTCTGCTTTTCGAATTTCGATATATCCGATATAGGCATGGGGCTGACCAAATTTTTCATATTAAAAATTTCTGCAAAATGCGGATACGAAGTTGTGCGATTAGCATGCTTACCTGCTGTAGGCTTAATTATTCCGGCTAAAACGCTCCAATAAAAGCATGAAAATCATTGTTTCTAATGTTTAAACAGGCCTTTTGTTTTGAATTGCGATAGGAAGAGGCATGAAACAACTCGCGTGAAACATATCATAGCATTTATTAATATTAACATTTAGAAATAATATTTCGGATAGCGTGAATCCCGACCCGTGCATTGCGTCGTTCTCTATTTTATCCAACAAGCGTGTTGCGATATTGCACGCAAACCACTCGTTAAACTTCTCTAAATTGCCGAAACAAATTAAAAGTTGGGCGTCGAAAATACCTAGTTTGAAACTCATTTTCGTTACGCGCGACGGAAAATTTGAAAAATCGCACGCTAACACGACATTAATTTTAAGGTTTACCGAGTGATTTTTAAAATCGTATACAATTTGGACAAAATTAGTTTTTACAATCTTCGATAAATAAATTAAGATCTTGATGTGCAACATTAATAATTTGAGCTGTTTGAATTCTCGATTTAAACGCAGACACGATTGGCTTCCAAACCAATTCAGAATGTCGAGGCGTGCTCCAAGAATACATCCATTGTTTAGGAACATTCTGCCGCAGTAGTTTTTTTAATAGATTTTTAAATAGCATTTTATATCTTTTCATATGGCATAGAAGATTTTCGAATAGATTCAGATAACTAGCCGAGAGCGAAGAAGAAGTTTGTTTCACCGTTCTTAAAATCGATTCGGTGTTGTGAATGTGTGATTTTAATATTCGAACCCAATTGCAAAATACTTTAGTTTTACGACATTTCGTTAAAATTGCGTGCACTTTTCGATACAACTGTAGCATCTGATCACAACACATCGAAACGTCCGCGTCCGCTTCGATTTTTCTGTTAGTCAACATTTTTTTTTTTTTCGTATTTCAATGCCAACTTTCTGTATTTTGAACCGTGCAATTTTACTAATACGTTTGGCGTATCGTCTTTGGGAGATAAATCGCAGGACCATAAAATGGCTTCTAATTCGGCATGCAGTTCCCGTTTTATTCTAACAATTTGTACGAGTTTAAAAATCTTATACAAAAGGATAAGTCTATAGCATATTTTTCTGAATCTGTAATTTTTAGATAATTTTATAGAAAATACATCTGTCGTTCTAACACATTTACTATAGACAAATAAATCGCCGATTTCATGCAAGCGCATGCGGAGGGTTTTTCTACAAATCAACAAAGAATTAATAAATTGAGTTGAAAACACGAATTCTCTATTTTTTAAGTCCACGTATAGGCAATCGGTTCTTAGAGTTGCATAAAAGAAAATGTCACTTTCACATTTAAACTGAAAATTAAACACTGTTTTTAATGGCGATACGGCAGATTGATCTACAAATCTAAATAACCTAATACCGGCCGAGATGCTTTCGCTAATATTATAAAATGCCTTTCGGTCGTAATTACATAAATTAAAAAGCTTTTCTTTCATACGAGACACGTCGGTGAAGCAAAACGCTATTGTGTTAGAATCCGAATATTCTAAGCACGTTAAATTGTCGAACAAATTAAATTGCATGCAAAATAGAAAAATGGCTCGATACCCAATCAAAAAACCGTCCCGATATTTAAAGTCTTTTAAATAAGCAGGCAATTCCTTGCATGCGATTCTATAAAAATTATGCGGATAATCCGCAATTAGCATATCACGATTGTAATGGGTTGCTGATCTAATTCTATATTCAATACTCATAACTTTAAAAATCAAGATGTAAAAATACTAAAATTATAAAAATTAATTACCATGTATAGGTAGGTATTCTAGTGTGATGACGATACGGATGGCTTTTTTTGATCTTGCCGTTCTTGATTTTCCTTGGGAGGATCCGTGAGGGCCGATGATGGATCCTTTTGTTTTTCGCCCATGCAGCAGAAGGAAATGCTCGCAGCAGGATTAGGTTTACCTTTAAAATAAACGAATTTCGTATTACTTTTTTAAATAAAAAATTAAAAAATTAAATACTAACCAACTTCGAACGATCCTAGGTAGTGCAAACAAAGGCATTCCTGTTTATTCAGTTCCTCGATATCTTTGTCGCTAATTACGTCCGCGATTCTCTGCGGAAGGAACACAACGCATTCTTCTAATTCGACGAGAATAATGCGAGAATTCTTCTTTGACTGAAGAGATTTGATGCTTAAAACCGGATAAGGGCGCTGTAGCTCGAGATCTTTGATTTTTACGGTCTTCTTCCTATCGATGCGGCTTACTGAATTGATTTTTTTAATTAGGTCCATATTTTATTTTCTATTTACGAATATAATTATATAAAGTTAAAAAATATATTTACAATTATTACCTGTTTTAATGCAAACTGCACGATGACAAAACACGTTGACGATTCTCTCTCAAACTTATATTTTACAAGATAAAAAAGCCTTACAAGGGATCCTCTATTTATATCGCTCTGAATGACGTACAATTTATTACGCATCTGAATACCGCCTCCCAAGCACATACACGATTACGCCATTAACGATAGCAATTCATTATAATTAAATAGCATTGCCCTGTCTCGACAAAAAAAAGCTCATTCAAATTAAAACATTATCTTTTATTATGCGGATATTGAAATCGCATAAAAATTAATGATGTCGTCGTATATATTTCTAGGATCTATAAACACCATATTTGTTAAAAATAATGGGTTCCTATATAATTAATGATTCAAAACGATGATGTAATCATGAACTACAGTATTTTCTTCACGCGTTCCAAGAAGCTATCTTTTATGCATACAATGTTTTAACCAAAAGCGATTCCCCGACTTCGATAATAAAAAATAATTAAACAAACATACTCGATCATTTATATTTAACTTCCGCTTCATGCAATGTATACTATACAAAATTTACGAACACTTTTTATTTCTCTGCAAAATACGATTTCGTCATCGTATATGCTTTTGGTTCATATAATGTACACAAAATTAAGGAAGAACTTTTTTATTTTCAGCAACGATACGCGCGTCATCGAACCATTTATACCGAAACAATTACATTACTATTAAAAGATTACTTGAAACGTCTTGCACGTGTCCGATGAGATAATGGTGACCCCGTTTTTTTTTTGCCAACGATCTGAAATCTCTGCGTTATTTTAAATACTTCATCATAATTGCCTACGACACATCGAGCGTAACATTTTCAAATTATTAAAAGATTACTTGAAACGTCTTACACGTGTGTCCGATGAGATAATCGTGACCCCGTATTTGTATACGAATTAAATAGCGCACTTTCATCATCTTCTCTCTCGGAGGGCAAAAAATACGCGCACACGTCATCGATCGAACCATCTTGAGCAAAAATACGATTACGTCAGTAGTATAACTATGGAGAAGCTGAGCCAGCCCTTTTAAAAGGGCCATCGCAATTTTTTTTCTTATCGACACCTGTAATAAAACAAAAACCCTTGCGGTTATTTACCCAGACTTATTCTCCAACGCGACCACCACCCCCGAAAACACGCTCTTAAAACAAAAACACGTTCGCACCACTTGCGCGCCCCTTACGATATTTCGTCTTAGACTAAAACACGCACGCCCCCCTACACACCTATATGCATAACGATACATATTTTTCTTTTCGAAAATAAAACAACGACAACACCGCACCACCCCTCCGATCGATATCTACACACACACTTTTATCATGAGGGCGGCACGACTTCTACATTAACTTCACCGACAAACCATACATACCCTACACCCTACACGCACACACCTGCACATACATACTTCTCTTTTATATAATACGCACACCCTTTACAAGATATTTATGATCCTTCTAAAAAGAGCCGGCCAGCTTCTCCATAGCCATACTATTGTTATCCTCAAACCTAACTAATACTAACACACACACACACACACCTACACATACATGACCTTCACACATACATACTTCTCTTTTCCATAATACACACACCCTTTACAAGATATTTATGGCCCTTTTAAAAGGGCTGTCACAGCTTCTCCATAGTTATACTACTGGTATGTGGCATGCAAAAGACTTGCGTTTGGATTCGGATGGTATATTGTGCAATCTTTTGTGTTTTGTTTTATTTAGTATTAGTTTGGAATATGCATGTCCTTAGATTCCACTTCGAATTAGTTCATACGACCTTTAGGTCATCATAAGAGTTGTTCTTTTGATTTGAGTACTTTCGAATATTATGAGTTGTTTTGGTTTATATGTTTTGACTTCTCATCTGCGCAGGAAGTGGATTTTAGTGGTTACTATACTTTAGAGTAGTAGTAGAGTAATGTGCGTTCTAGCCCCACGTTTAAAATTTTTTTTTGGTAAAGGGGGAAATGTTACGGTTCAATTTTACGTAACGCGAGTTAAGATTCGGGCCTTTGGAGCTGTGTTTTTAAAAACAATTCGAAACACTTAACAAATTTATTTTAACTTGAAACAGAAATTACAGTGAAATTTAGAATAACTTGTACATAATAACTTTAATAAAAAATTAATTAATTGTACTGGGCGAGTAGTCTAGGTAGACAACAATGCAAAAGCTGTAATACTCAGACTGACTCAATTGAGTAGCTTGAACAACGAAGTATGGAGTTCGAAGACTGACTGCCGGGCCTTGAGCTCCCGGGCTTTTTATAATAACCTGCCACTCACACGGCTGTGGGAACTTGCAGATCTCATGTCTGCGTTTCTCTTAATTGTACAATTTATTACAATGTAACAATCTTAATTCTAAGTAATTGCGGTATGTTAACCGCCTGTGATCTGCCACCTGCAGTATCACTGCCATCACGGATGCAAAGTTGCATGTCCGTTCTCATGAACTGTCGATAACCTCTCTGGGTTATCCTTGTATTACAATGTTGCAATGAACTTATACTTTATTTAACAATTTCTAGTAATTCCTATTAGATTCAATACATTCAATATATATAGGTAATTGGGGGATACATAACTCGGGTTTCCCAATTTGTTGATATACTTCCTTCCCAAATACAACGCCTATGGTTTATTTTCATTATGTAATTTATCAAGTTTCGTTCATAAATTCAAGTTTTAATTCTTGTATGTTGATAGCGTGCATAAAACTACTTCTTATCACGTCAATACAAATCGTGATTATTTATTCTTTTCTTGAATTTGATCCTCAATATTTGGTAACGTGCATCTTATTGTGAACTAATTTGTAGTTCCGCCCCTATTATTTTAATTTTGGGAAATTGATGATCCTTTATTTAAGAGCGAATTATTAGTGAAAATTTTATATTTGCTCTGCTTTTTTGAGAATTTTATAAAAGTTCGAGGTAAGGTTATTTATAATTTTATACACGTAAACTTCATACAGTTGTTATCTTTGTAGGACACATTTTTGAAAACTCGTTTATTACATCGAGTTTCGTTATGATATAAGCCCGTTTTGTAAAGGAACCGCAAAACGGTAAGGGAAATAGTAGATGTGTTTACATCTAATTATAACATTTTAGGGTTGCAGTTTGCAGTTTGCAGTCTGCAGTTTGTAGTTTTGTAGTTTGCAGTTTTACAGTCTAGTAATTTTGCAGTCTTGAGGTGTGATTCCGTTATGCGTTGAAGATACTATTAGTATTAAATTCAAAGTGCTTGTTATTTCAGTCTGGTACATTATGTACGTATTTTATTGAAACAAACTCCGGCGTACTTGCAAGATACGATATTTATTTATTTATTTGTTCCAACGTTTCAGTAGTATGCTACCTAAAATTTAAGCGGACCTTGCTTCCTCACAGAAAGTAACCATCATGTGTTTTGTGTGTATGTGTGTGGGGGATGGTTGTGTGTATGTGTGTTGTGTGTGATGTTGGTCCGTGTTACGTTCCCCCTCTAGGACCAGGACCATCGGCAACCGGATATCCCAGTCGTCAAGGAAGAACTCACGACGGACATTGCCTTGTCAGTCCGAACCATCGGCAGCCGGAAATCCAGATGTTGAAAAGGCAATGGAAGCGTGTGTTTAGGTGTGTGTGTGTGTGTTTGTGTGTGTGTGCGTGCGTGTGTGTGTGTGTGTTAGAGAAAGAGAGAGTTGTGTGTGATATTGGTATCCGTGTTACCTTCCCCATTTAGGACCAGAACCATCGTAAGCCGGATATCCCAGTCGTCAAAAAGGAACGCTCGACGGATGTTGCCTTATCAGTCTGGACCATCGGCAGCCGGAAATCCAGATGTTGAAAAGGCAATGTAAGTGTGTGAATGGTGTTTTGTGTTTGCACAGTGCATAAGAGGTGTTTTGTGTGTTTATGTGTGTGTGTGTGTGTGTGTGTGTGTGTGTGTGTGTGTGTGTGTGTGTGTGTGTGTGTTTATGTATGTGTGAAGTGTGTTTGAAATGTTAATTTGTTAATTTGTGTTTATGTTTGCCTAGGTTACTAAAAGGTTGGATTGAATTAGTTTAATTTTGTACATGTTTGAACTTATAACTATTACATAAATAAAAAAATATGTTCTTTCAGAGGAAAGGATTTGTTTGCTGTATTGTTTGCCTTAGGTATGTGTAAGTTCTTAAAATTTAGCGTTAGTTAAAAAAAAAAGAAATTTCCTATTCTACTACTTAAAATTAACTTATACTACTACTTAAAGTTAACTTATACTACTACTGTTGGGTGTTAGAGACAAGGTTGCTAATATGTAGAAGCATGCAAATTCTACATATTAGAGGGTTGGATCGTTTCAAAGTCGGGTTGATGGTTTCATCTTATTACTTCTGGTCGTCAAGAGCAGAGCTCTTGGAATTTCAGGAGATCGGTTTCCGGTCTCCGGGGCAGAGCCTCGGTTCGAAGAGAGGTGTCCGGGTAGTTTTATTTGTGTCTTTTATCCGTCAAGATAACGTTGGTGGATGAGTGCCGTGGTTTTTTGTGTGAGTGCATTTAAGTGTGGAAAAAGGTTTGCGTTCCAAATCATCTGGTGTAGGGTTTTGTTTAATAATGCTTGTCTATGTGCGTAGAGGTACGGTTGTAAGTCATTACACTCGAATACTATATGTTCCGGTGTTCCTATTTCTCCGCACGTGCATATGTTGTTGTCAACTATGTTCATGCGTTCTCTGTATGTTAGATAGGGTCCGTGGCCAGTTAGGTAATGAATAAATCCCCGACTGGGCACCAGGTATTTGGCTTTGAGGCGGTCTTTAATATTTGGGATCATTGCGTATACCCTTCTACCGGTTGTGCTTTGATCCCATCTTGTCTGCCATTCTGCAAGTATGTAGTTCTTTATTTCCGTCTTTGTCGTGGGCAGTTGGTTTGTGTTTAAGATGCGTTGTAGTTGTTGGTTGTAATTGTGTGTAAGATTGTACATTGCAGCTCGCTGTTTCACTACTAGGTCCAAAGGCATAGTTCCCACCAGTACATGAAGTGCATCATGTGCGGTAGTCCTATAAGCCCCTGTCAGTCGCAGTAAAACACTTCGTTGTGTATTATTAATTTTTGTCTAAGTTTGATTGTGTTAAGACCAAGTCCCCACGCGCTCGCGGCGTATGATACCATAGCACCGAGCACACTTTTGAGATATAGCCTTACACAATTAAGTGGTATCTTATAAGTCCTTTGGGACAGCGTTGTAATGTTCTGCATTGCAGAAGTTGCACTTGCACAGACGGTGTTTATATGTGCAGAGTAATTTTGTTTTTCGTCTAATGTTAAGCCCAGATATTTTGTGTTTTGTGTTCTACTTATATTTACACCGTCTAGTTTGATGGTGGGGTTCCTTGCCAGGGTTCCCTTCATCACAAGGTATGTAGTTTTTGTGGTGTTATGGTCATTTTGTTGGTTTTGCACCAACTTTGTGTATGGGTAAGGGCGATGTTAGCTTTACGTTCGATTTCCCTTCTGGAATTGCCTTCAACCACCAGCAAGATGTCGTCGGCGTATGCAATCGTCGACAACACTTTGTCAACGGTGTCCAGCTTTTCCAGGAGTTCATCCATTACAATATTCCAAAATAGGGGCCCGCATATGGACCTCTGCGGGCAACCTTTAGTTATATGTTTGGTAATGCTCTCCGTGCCTTGTAGGGTTACATACCTGTCCCTGCAGTAGCTCCTGAAAGAGTGGTATAGTTGTGATGGACAGTATATGGTCGTAAGTCTCGTAAAAAGTGAAGGCCACCAAAGGCTATTAAATGCGTCTTCTATGTTCACTAATATTAGTGTGACGTATTTTTTGTGTGATTGCTTGATGGTTTGTATTGCTTGGTTTATGGCGTCCTCGGTTGATTTGTTTTCTGTAAAGCCGTATTGTCTTGGATGTACTCCTGTGATTTGTCTGTGGTCCTGCATTCGTTTACATAAAAGTTTTTCATACGTTTTTCCTAGCGCGTTCAAAAGGCATATGGGTCGGTAAGAGCCCGGTTGTTTGGGGTCTTTACCTTTCCGTTTAGGGATAATCACGACATTCGCCTGTTTCCACATGTTCGGAAAAATAGCTTGTCGTATGCATTCATTGTACAGTGCTGTTAGCGTCGGTGTTAATTTATCTTGTAGCGCTGTGCCAATCTCGGCATGAATTCCGTCCGGTCCAGGTGCTTTCCTGCTCTTTGATTGGCATAGTGCGTATCTCACTTCGTCTTCTGTGAAAGGATCTAAGTTGTCGCCTTGTCTGTTCCAGGGTCGGTTACCTACGTGGTTTTGTCGATTACTTCTTGTCGTCTGAGTTGTTGTTCGTTAGTGTCGTCTTGAACGTTGTCATCAGGCAAAAGTGTTTGTAATGGTAGTGTCGCAGTTTCACCCCAGTCTTTTGTGTATGTACCGTCTTGTTTTATTAAAGTCGAATAAGTCATCGGTGGTTTGATTTTACCCTGAGTGATTTTACAGGGTATTCTCCAGGCGTCAGTTTGTAAGTGTCTTTCCACGAATAATTCCCATGACCTCCTCTTCATGTCAGTCAGTTCTTTTTGGTATGTCTTTTAATTGTCGGTAATTTGTTAGGTGGTACGCTCTCTCGGCCGGTGTTAGGGAGTTTTGGTAGCTTTTTCTCGCTCGCTGTGTTTCCTTTCTTAGGTTTTGTAAGCGTCTTGTCCATTGAATTGTCTTTGTGTGTCGTGTTTTCCCTTGTTTTGGGAGCACTTGCTCCATTGTGCGTCTAATTGTCTTGGTGATTAGTTTTGTATACTCGTGAACGTTTTCATCTGATCTTATATCTTGTGGGGGTACAAATGTGTTCCTTAGTTTGTTCCAATTTGCATTTCGTATTTTGTATCGGTGTACTTTGGTGAAGTTTTGTGGTGTGTCAAATGGCCTGGTTGTCATGTCAATGTTGAACGTAATTAGGTTGTGGTCACTAACAGTTTGGTATTCTAATACCTGCCAGTCTTGTATGTAGTTGTACCCCAGCCCATTTGTCAGTGTAACGTCTATGTTTGTTCCTGTTCCTGCATGGGTGTTGTATGTGGATGGGTTATTAGGAAGGTTGATTACTTCGAGTTGTAGTTCGTTAATCAAGTTTTCGACCTGTTCTCCGTGTTCGTCCGTGAGGGAACTGTGCCACATCGGAGATTTTCCATTTACGTCAGCCATAATAACTATTGGTTTGTTATTGTAAGTGTGTAATATGTTGCGTATGTTGTTTATGTACGGCTGGGGATCCAGTCTGTACTGGAAGTAGCTTGTTACCAAAATCCACTTTCCAATCCGACCGTTTGAGACCTCCAGACATGTACAGTGTTCTCCGCTGTATCGTTGTATTGTTGTGATTGCCAATGTGGGATCAAAAATGACCACTGCCGTTTGTGGGTTTCGACCTGTATGTATTTGTCTTGCCCTGACTGGCATGCTTGGAATCTTCCCATGCACCAGATAAGGTTCCTGTATAAAAAGTGCATGTAATCGTAAGGTTTCAGCTAGT
Organism: Platerodrilus igneus; assembly: GCA_036346225.1. Taxonomy (NCBI): domain Eukaryota; kingdom Metazoa; phylum Arthropoda; class Insecta; order Coleoptera; family Lycidae; genus Platerodrilus; species Platerodrilus igneus. Next base: position 328,120 of record JARFIW010001568.1, read on the forward strand.
TGTCTAAGCTCTTTCATTACAGTTGCACAGTGCATGGCATATATTTGGCCAATTCTGATCTATCCGTCGTCCAATAGGGGTAATAGGTGTTTGTGCTGCATTCCGGTTGTTGCTTGTGTTTGTATGAAAATGTTGTGTGTGAGTGTAGGTTTGTATTCCGTTTGTGGGTGGGTTTCTATTTTGTCTGTGTGCATGTTTTCTTGTAGTGTTTGTTGAAGATGTTGTCGATACGTGATTGCCCTTGCTTTGTCCCTTTGAATTTGTGAGGGTTGTTTGTGTTTAGTTTGGTTAGGTTTACTGTCCATAGTCGGTTTTTTGTATGAGTCTGTCCATTAACATTTTGTGGGTTGGGCAATCTTTAGGGTTAGAAGCGCACTTTTTGTTACGTTTTAAGCATGGTATGTAAACTGAGGGTTGTCCGTGCTTGGGGGCAGTTTGCCCTTTTGTGCTTGGAATCTTTTTCCCCAGAGTGTCCACATGTATCGATGGTGCGTGTGCAATGTTTTGTGACGTGTCCTAAATCGAGACATCGTAGGCATTTGGGTACTACTAAAAAGTCTTTCACTGTAACACAGCGATATTCGATATAGAGTTTCCCTAGATTTATTAATATATACCTCACTTTGCCGCTTACCGTCGCAACATGATGTTGAGTCGGTTTGATTTTCGGTGCTGTTTTGAAACTAAGTTGAAAGTTCCTATTAAAATCCTCTCTGCTAATTAGGTGTTCAAGGTTTTGAGTATAAATTAAATCTGTCACGTCTTGATCTTTCAGGTACATTGGTATATCGTATATAATAACTAAGGGTTTTTTCTTGCGTGGTTTCTCGCAATTTAGGGTTTGTTTTCGGGTTGCATGCTTTAAAATTTTGTTTGCCTTGGTTTCGTTATCAGTATCAATAATTACTGCTTTGTTGGTTGTTCGGATGTTTTTAATTTTAATTTTGTCTTTCAGTGGAATTACTGTTTTTGAAAAAAATTCTTGAATTTGTCTAGGTGTTTCACCACGTTTTGGCGTTATGAACACCGTTGTATTTTGGTTCGAGATCGCTTTTGAAATTGCGTCTTGTTTTGGAGCTTTCGGTTTTTGTGCTACAGCACTGGCGTATGACAGTGTTGGTATTGCCGTCACGTTTGCGTACGTGTTTAAAGACATGGTTGGATTAAGCATTGGTTGTTGTTTCAGATGGCTGTTTTCTACTTTAGTTTCGTCCCTAGGTTCTCTAATGCTCTAAGATAGACTGTTTCATATCTTCCGGGTTGTGGCTGGGGCTTCCCCTCAATCTTTTGTTCTGTGGTATTTCGGTCGTTGGTGGATGGGCAGAGGGTATTAGTACGACGCTTATTTGACTTTGAAAAGCAGGATCAAGCTGCACTGGTGATGTCGAGGTGGTATGTAGTGAAGTATGTGAGTCAAGATCTAGTGTTGTTTTACCCCCAAGGGAAACCTTGGGGAAATGTTGAGTTGGCATCTTGTACTCTAGCTGTCCGATGTTGTGATTTTATCTATCACTAAATTATTTAAATTTAATTAAAAACAAATGAAATGACAAAAGTCCGTAATATGCAGTAAAAGCGTTATACTAAACTATCATAAAAGCGCTATTTTAGACTATCCTATGCTCTGCTCGTTGAAAATTATTACGTTAAAATATAGTAATTATATTCTTAAATGCGAAAGAAAACATTCAGAAAGTTGTTACATCTGCGCGTTTATTGCACTGTCACGTTCTTACACTCACTTTAGAGAATGCGATGGTATCGTATTAATAAGATACGATATGCGCGCTCAAGACCCGTTCTGGTAAGATCTTTCCATAATATATTTTGATTGTACGTGCCGCTAATCTGGTACCCATGCTAGCATTGTCACCTGCAGATAAGATTATAGAACCATCTCACATTATAACTGATATCGTAATTTATTTTAATATTATTTTTATAACAGTTGTGCGTCGGAATTAATTTAACCAACGAATTATTGTACACATTCGTTTGATAGACGTTTTTATCTGCATAATTGTACGCACAAACGTTGGTACCACCGCGAGCAGCGTTTGCCTGATTTGAAATGTATACAAAGTGAACTTAATGAAAATATACTGCAGCTATTTAATTTCTTATAAGTGTAAGTGTAAGTTGGTTGCATTAACACAAGCGCTTGAATTTAAGCCTTGTTGTGATGTAAAATTAATGTTTATGTTCGATTCTATGAATATTAGAAACCATAACTTGTGTCAGTAAACGATTATATGTTACCTGTATTTCCTTGTTGTCAAATTTTACGTCCGTTAAGCATCTACAGATTGCGTGAGAAATTTCCTAGATTAGTTTCGCGGGAGGCATACAGTTCCGATTTAGGTGGCGTTCCCTAAGACTCTTGTTCACCATGTTGAGCTTAAATTATTTCTATCTTGGTGCAAATTCCCACTCCTCCTCGCCGACCAGAGTCTAGTCGTGGTAAAATTCGGTTACTCCTGCGGCTAACGGTGTGTATGTTTTTCTTTGTGTTAGGAAACCGTGTTAACTGTTGGTGATTATCTCGGAACGTTTGTCGGTTTGGGGATAAAATACGTGCCGGACTTCAAAACAGGAGGTCCAGGAGTTCTTATATAACCACCTTCAACGTGGTGGAAGGTCTCCTATTCTCTTACTCTTAACTTCTTCGCTCGTGTAGTTTACTTTGAATAGTGTAGTAATTGAGTTAATATAATTAATTATAAGTGAACACAGGTTGTGTTAAAGTTGAGTAATTACAATTCTGAAATGCATAGAAAGTATTTAGAGCGGAGTGTATGTATGTACTAACGCTTGTTAATTTGGGTGATTGAAACGTACCAAATTGCTTAAAATTGATTGGTGAATGAAAAGAAGATGCGAATTTTTGGGACGTTGGAGGCAATTGGGTGTAATGTAAATAAAGAGATTTTGATAGCAGCGTGACGAATGGAATGGTAATTTTACCTGGCAGCAGTTCCACAGCTTAACGATATACGTGACGGCATCTACTTCAAGGCTGGTTGGCAGACACCTGCAGGAGAATGGTTACCAAGTAACTATCTTGATAAAAAACATTTGGTGGTAGTTATTAGCAATGCTAAAAATTACGGCTATAGGCCAAGAATTAAATATATAAATATTTTAGGTCGTTTTCGTACACAAGCATTGCTTCCTGTCTATAACTGACATAAGTCAAAAACTTGACGATGTCAGATATGATTGACAAAAGTGTTAAACGTAATTGAAAGTTACGTCCATGTATAGTTGTGTACACGATTTAGATTTGTAAATTTCCCAATTATAGTCAGGATATATTTATCAGAAATAAAGCTTGCAAGCTTCTAAGAATATCCAAAACAACATGGTTGGTTACAAGACTTCGTACAGCGGTTCTGATAAACTAATCCAAATTTAGATAGCGAAAACTATATAACGCTCAGAGATGATATGAAAGGGCAGTCTCAATTTGAACCTCGTCGAACCTGCATTACTGTTGCTCGAAAATTTACGCGTCGAAATAAGTTTCAAATTAAATTATTAAGCGTTGTGAAAAGTGGTGTTGTATAATATTTGATGACAGATTACATTGAAGATATATGAAAAGCTTTCGTCGTGCTGAAAACGGCTTCTAAGTATGGTATTCAGAATTCCAAGTGTGGTATTCAAAATTCTAAGAGGTATTCAGAATCTAAGAGGATATCTAAGTGGTATTAAGAAAAATACAAAATAAAGCACGAAGTGAATTTTGGAGACAAGGATTAACAAAATTATTGGTTCAAACGTACGTGAAGGAGTACAAAGCAAAGCATTGTTTTTCAATTGAAGACAATAAAGGGGTGTTGATCCACAACACGCAACAGCAATCTCATCAAGAAATCACAGGTCAGGGCTAACTAGTATAAGAAATCATTTCAAATTTAAAATTTAAACACTGAACATATTTTGTTTAATTTGTAAAGGGTCCACAAAAATATTTAATACGTTGAAATTTACGTAAAGAGGTCTTGAACGTTCTAGATTTTTTCAGTAAAAAGTGTCGTTTTTGGTGACTTTAAATTAAAAAGGGAGATAATTTATGGGATAAAGAGTCTAAATAAGATTAATTGATTGAAGGGTTTATTTGTCAGATTACCAAATTGTGAAGTGTAGATATTATTTCCTTTCATTATACGAATATTGATTGATTTCGTTTTATCAATCCAAACAGGTAAGATTTAAAGGGGTAAAATTATTTGATCATCGTAACATTGTGCACTCTGTGTGAATTAAACTGGGCTAGCCGTGGCATAATTAAAATTAGAAGATTAGAGAAAAACAGAGCGGTGGCGTTCAGCAGGAAGCTGGACGTTTATTACATCGGCGTACGGCGTTATCATATCAATATATATATATATATATATATTATATATATATATATATATATATATATCTATATATATATATATCAATATATATATATAAATGTAAATATATATAAATATTGACGTGATAAGTGGTTACGGGTCATTGAAACCCAAATTCTACAAAAGAGCCCACTAAAATGTAATAGAATTCAGAAGATAGATTTTTCCGTAAATTCATGGTACTCCCTGTATAACACAAGCGTACCTTTATTCATCGATGTACAAGAGAAAAAGTACAATCGTGCGTGTGTAAATAATGTATTATATGTATTAATGTATTATATAGGCGTATTGTAAATAAATAGCAAGTAACGTAAGCTGTATATGTAAAAATAATTAATTTTAGGTACCTTAAAAACGCATTTAAATGCGAACGGAAATCGATCATGTTAATATAAATACAAAGCCATTTATTTTCACTTATTAATTATCAATATATTTTGTACACTTTTCACTTGCTGTAAATTACATAGAATAGTGCTGGCTTTACGCATTTAGCATAAAAACTACAATCAAGGTGTATTTAAAAACCTCAATTTCAACATTGATTTTGTATACTGAAACACATTTTGCCATAAAAGCAAATATTTCTATAAAATGCAACCCCTTTCTGCATTAAAAAGCAATTAAATTTTAAATTAGTCACTCGTGGATTACAGAAATTTATTTGAAATAAAGCATTTTCTAGAATATTAGTCATACCTATTTAGAACTGCGTAAATATCTAATTAATAAATGAAACATTTGTTCCAAGATGCGGCCGGAACATTAAAAACCCTGAAAATGTAATAAAAATTGATAAGAAATATTTATGATCTTCGCATTCACAAACTATGCACGTCTCTAATAACTGAAACAAGATTACGAGGCAATAAACGCCGCGATTTTAAACGCTAATGAGTTTTTTTGCAACACCTTGCATCATTATATTCCATACACTTTCTACTAGATTCTAGAAAATAGATAATTTGTATATATAAGGAAGCGAGTTAAAGTTCGGGCCTTGGGAGCTGCGTTTTTAAAAAAACACTTCCAAACTTCTTAACAAATTTATTTGATTAAACAGAATTGAATGTAGATTTTTACAAACTTGATTAAAATTACTCTAAGTTCGTAAAAAGAATTAATTGTAGTAATCTTAGTAGTCTAGGCAACTGCAATGTCAGAGCTGAATACTTTAACTGACTACCGGGTCTTAGGGCTCCCGGGCTATTTATATTGTCCCTACTCTTCTCACATGGCTGTGGGAGTTTGCAGAGCTCATGTCTGCTTATTCTTAATTCTATTCATTGTTACATTGTTATAATCTTACTTTCTAAATACTTGCGGTGTCTTGACGGTCTATAACCTGGCACCTGCAGTGTCACTATCGTCTGGATACAAAGTATTGCATCCGTTCTCATTAACTGTTAATAAACGTTATTAATTGTTCTTGTATTACCTTGTTGCACTTCACTTAGTAATTTCTTAATAATTTCTAATTATTTCTTATTAGATTCTATTTTATAAAACATAAATATTTGGGGGATATGTAAATAGCGTTTATTAATATAAGGATTCGTTCGATTCATATATGCGATCTCGAAATGTTATTTTGATTAAAACCGCAAACTGTTGCTTTGCAAAGATAATATTTGAAGTATGCAGTAAGCATACTGTAATTTAATAATTACGAAGGCACAATGAATATAGAAGTGATGTTTTAAATGCAAATTACATAAGAGTGGAATTTATCAAATTACAATCCAGAGGGAAAATTCTTCAACATAATTCTATTTTAAAAATTCTATTAAATAATTGAAAGGAAGATTTAAGCATAATGTACTTTGATAACTGCTGTTTGAAATGAGGATTTTAAATATGAAAAATCTTGTAAGCTGATTTGACGTCAATTTAAAATAAGAAGATTTTTAATTACAAGTAGCGTGGATTCTGCAAGTATTATTTTTAGATTTATTTTTAATTAATATTGGAGTATTTCTATTTAATTTAAGGTAAAATAGTAAGTGTTAATCATATAATATTTCTTTTGTGAAAATTTTTTACCAGGAAAGTTTGTGTTCAGAGTTTGAAATACGGTGAAGTTTTTAATGGATTATTTGTCAAGGACAAAAACAAATCTTACAAGCGTAGGATTAATTATAACCAGGTAAACCATCCATAAACGAATAAATTTAATTCTGTCAATTTAAAATAAGGTACGCAACATTTTTTTTAGAAATTATTTTGTTTAAAAGAAACAATGTTGTAAATGTTCTATATGCTTTTGTACGAAAGAAAATATTTCATACTGTATAAATGTTTTGTGGTATTGCTGTGATTGATTTCATTTTGAAAACTCCGTCAATCTCATTGAGCTAGCCAGGCAAGTTAGTAAGGAAGGTAAGTGAACAATTTTAAGATCTACAAATTGTTGTATCTGTATCACAACACTTTTTTAGTGACGCTCTCAACGCGGCGTTGTCATAGCACTCTTTTAGTAACGCCCCAACGCGGGCCTTATCACAGTACTCTTTTAGCGGCACCTCAACGTGCGGCCTTATTATATCAATATATATATATATATATATATATATATATATATATATATTGTCGTGGAAATTATAGGTTAAAGAAAATAGATAAATCTAGATAATTAATTTTTAACGACTGTGTATATAGAAAATAGGAACAATTTATTTACGCGCCAAAGGCATTAGTTGTAACATTGAAAACGGACGGATACTAACATATTTTGTATTTCTAAATTGGAATGTTAAAATTTGCTTAACGTGTAGAAGCTTTAGAGTACATGAAACCCAAGGATACGCGTAATTAGCTTTAATATTTTAAATCAAGCGTATCGGATAAGAAACGGAGCTTTTGGGTATAGGAAATCAATAATTTAAACGCATATTTCCATTTAACTAAACTGAACGTTCGTTTATACAAATTCTAAGAAACTCTAAAACTCGGAATTATAATTTCAAACGGACAGTTTGCTTCATAGAAACACCTGACTGTTAAAATGTCAAGTTCAAAGAACTTAAATGAACGTTGGCACAGAATTCCGTAGAATCGTATGTAACTGTGGATGCGATAAGCTACTAAAACAACAGATGTTTTGAAGGCAAAGTAAGACGGAATATCCGTCAAGTAAAACAGACAGAGAGCACGTATAATAAAACTTTGGTTAAAATACTCGTCTAAAGTACGCAGTTGATTTGGAGGTCAACCACAATATCGATTTTCTATTGCTTAAGTGGAATTCTAAAAAAGACAGTAAACTTGGGTTAAACGAGGCAAGATAGCTAGGGGTTGGACGTTAAAAACGGGGGAAAGCAATGCAGTTGGTCGAATGCTAGAAATTTTGAGAAGCTCGCGACGGTTACATGTTGTTGAACAGAGTTTCAATGTAAAAGCACGGTTGACTGGGAATTTTCCGACGTAGAAGTTTGTTACGTACAAAATTTGTAGAATCTGTTTTGAAAAATAAGCTTTTCGACGGAAATAGGGTCCGTGAAGGGTGTACAAAATCATATAAATACACTAGGAGAGGTATTAAAGCTCTCTTACTTGCTCTTACTTTTTACTAATTCTCGTATGTCGCTCATTCGTTGACTTATAGTACAACATCCTAAATTAAAAGTGTGTAAAACGCTGTTAGTAACGTACATCGATAATTTATTAAAAGTGTAATTTGCACAAGTTGGTGCTGGCTTATAGACGGTGCTGTTACTACACGCCATGACCTAGTTGAAGGATGGTACTAGGATAAGAGAGTTGAGAAATTTGAAACAAGAATGCGCGAAGTGTAGTGATTACGTAAGGTTTAGCTTGGTCGAGACCAGTATTGGGGTAGAAACACTGAAGGTGGTTGCAAAGAATTGGATAGCGAGTGAAAATGAGTTGGATTTATGTATAATAATGAAGTGTATGGACACAATAACGAAGGTTTTGGAACAGATCTTCAGAGGTGATGGAGGAAAGAAGCTTACTCCAGGTAACGAAATTAATTTTTCATGCTTTTGCTTGAACATTTGTGCTGGTATTTTGTGCTCAAGTGATTTGACTTATTGGGGTGTATTTTATTACCTTAAAAACTCATTTGAAGGGATATGTGGACAATTGATATTGATTATTTAAAGATGTTAATAAATGACATAAAAATTTTGTTGTAAGAAGTAAACGGGTTTTTAAGTTTGTTTTAAACAAAGCTGCGATGTTTAAAAGCATTTAGAGTAAATGGGTTATACTGAGCTCACCATTTACTAGAAAAAAAGTCAATTTAGGGTTGCACGACGGGCCCATCTACTCGTCCAAAATAAAATTGTTGAAATAGAAAAAAATCATGAAATTTAGAAAAGTTTAAGGATTGAGATTATAACATTTTATGAAACTGTATTAACAAACGTGTAAATATTTTCTTGGTAATGGAAACATTCTAATATGTGTAAATAAAAAGGTTGTATGTCTTGTTGCATTATTTGAGTGGTAATTTCATTTGACGTATATGCGAGAAAGAGTAAACTTAGGATGGTAGGTATCCAAGAAGAAGCAGATTTTACAGCTAGCCGGGGTGTGCAGAAATAAGGAGGCGTTCCAGAAGTATTTGTTTTTTTTATTAATCTTTTTAGAAATTTTTATGATGACCCAACAACGCTGGGACTCGAAGGCGATACCAATTGTTCTAGAGTAATCCACTGCACCTTTATGCAGCCCAACGGTGGGGCTCGATTAGTCTTTAGGGAAATCCACTGCAATATATATATATATATATATATATTACTCATATTTAGACCAGGGTAGAAAATTAAATAATCACATCAAATAATTTTAATCACCGTGTATAAGGAATTTCATTAAATAATACGCGTTATTAAAACCATGAAGCATAAATAAACTCGGTTGTTTCAGTAAAAATAAGAAATTTAAATTATTTATAAGACGCTTTATATCAAAAGAAGCAGTATTGAAAAGCTCTGCGTGTAATGTAATTATTTCTAAACAAAGAGAAATTACGTGCAAAATTTATCTTAATTAACTCTATTTAAGTAACCGGTAGTAAAACAAAGTGTACCTATAATAATTAATATTTAAGGTGTAGTCGCTAAAAAAAAATGAAAAGGATGGAAATCAATTTTAATTGGAGTTAATTAAACCGTTAATAACATATAATAAGCATAAAAGGCTTGTGAAAACCCAATAATAGTCAAATCGTAGGAAGGTTATTTAAAATGTTACGTTTGAAAACACCTGCGTGTTTTAAAAGGCAATTTCAAGTTAATTTGTTTGGATAAACATGTTGATTCTAAGGATATTGGAAACGATCAGATGCTTTAGCAGGAAATACAGAACACCTGCGTATTTTTAAAAAAGCTCATTCTGCGTAAATTTGGCAAATAATTAATGTTTCAAAGAATCTTGGAGAAACCGGGGCTTAATATTCACGAGAATGTGCGATACGGGGTTATTAAACCAAGATAACAGTCCGCGTGGACTAAAATATAATCGATAATGAAGAGTGTCAAGTTGCACCAATAAGAACACGGTAGAGAAGGAAAGAGAAAATGCGTCAAGCAAAGACACATATTGTAAAAGGCGGGATTTAAGCAACGTCACGGGGTCACGATTGGTTAAAAATAGGATGCATATATCAGAGGTAGAACAACAATTTCTGTATAAAAGTAATTAGTTTTTCTCGGACAACTTTGCGGGCCGTGTTGAAATTTTCTGAGATCTCAATGGGGTGAGGACTAAATTCATAAAAATCGACGTGCAGGCTACAGACTGGGAACGTAGAATGAGGAATTCGTTGGAATTACCCGTTTTAGGGAACAAAGCGACGTGTCGGCTATTCGCTATATATACAGGCGGGAATATGTGTTTCGCTCTCTTAGACTCTTAGACTTTCGACGATTCGATGCGTTAAAAGCTCGTGCATCCGCGACTTGATTTTAAACAGTGCTTTTTAGTTTGATTAAATAATTTAAAGTGTGCTAGTATATTTTAGTGACTCAAAATAGTTGGTTATTTTACGTGCTAACATGAATGTACTTCAGTGCACTTAGATACAAGGTAATAAAAGTTTATTATCACGGTACCAATTAGTAAAATTTACAACGACAAATGTATACCCAAAAGTAGGCAGTTTTGGCGTATATTGGTAATATTGGTAAAAGGAAGTATGAATTTCTTTGCTATTTTGCGGGGTGTTAATGACTAAATGGTTCGTAAATGTGTCTGCATCCACTGAACCAGAGGCAGATATACACAGATGAGTTCCGGAAAAGCCTAGAAACAACTTTAAATTAATGGTGATGAAGAACATTTTTAAAGCGTTGATAACTTGAAGCTGTAAATAGAATCCGGTTGGAATGGTGTGATTTACAAAGGGACGATTACACTGAAGCTACGAGGACAATAACCTTCAGGTAAATTGTACTATTTTGTTTGACATTTTTGTGTGTATTGAATGACTTTATAATTGATTTACTTTAAATGGACATTAGTGGAATTTTTCTAACCATAAAAATTTAATTTTAAGATGAAATTTGCTTGTTTAAGTAAAAGGGTATTTTGTTTTGATGTTCGGGAATAGGATGAAATTTTGGGTAGGTCTTTGAGCTCAATTAGACAAACCTGGTTAATTAACGTAAAGGGGTGGTAGATACTCCCTTTATACTCAGACTCCGGTCTGCTTATCTTGTTATATTAATTAGTAGGCATCCAACAAGGACTTTAATTTTGGATGCACAGTAAGATGATAATAAAATTAATCCGGAAATTCTTTTTAAAACTGAATTTTATGTTCAAATTTAATTTGAAAATTTAATGTATTCTGAATATTGATGTAAATAGAGTTAACGTTAATGTTTGTGGTAGGAATGTGTTGTTTAATTTTTATGATTGAGAATGGAAGTTATCTAGAAGAGCAGCCGAGGCGATTAACAGACGGAATCAACGGACCAGCAGATTTAAAAGGTATCACAGCATTCTTGACGCCCAAACTGTGGGGCTCGAATGTTTTTTTTTAAAGGGCAAGTACCTAGAGATATGAGAGGATTCACAGCATTCTTTGGCGACCACAACGTGAGGGCTCGAGTTCCAAATAAAAATTTTGTTATTTTATTCCAGGAAACTGGCGATCTGAGAGAGAGAGTTTTTGTGTGGGTATAAATTTAAGAGTATTTTAGAGTGTGTGTGAGTGATTGGAACGTATGCAGAGAAAGGAGTGGTTAAGGAGTCAAGGAGTGGAAATTGGAAGTGACGATAGTGCATTGTGTGAGAAAATTTCTAAAATGGAAGAAGCTGGAGGCAGTAGAGATCAGTCGAGGACGGAATCAGGGGATCAAGGAAACGAGATGATATTGAGAATGTTAGAGAGGATGAGTGAAGAATCCAATAGAAAATTAGAACAGTTAAGCGATGAATCTAATAGAGCTAGGGAAGAAGCGAATAAGAAATTTGACCGAATGAATGAGACATTAACAGGAGTTAGGGAAACCCTAAGTGAGAAAATAGATAAGACGAATAAAGAAGTTTCAGAATTTAAAATAGTCTTACCGTGAAAATGGGGAAGTTGAAAATAAGGTAGATAAAATGAGCGGGATATTACAGGTCTTCGACAGGAAATGGGACATTTAAGGTCCGAAGTACGCATTTTCTGTGAAGAAGAAATAAACGTAAAAATGACTGAAGTAACGGACTCATGTAGGGATCAGTTAGGCCGGGTAGAACGCGAAGTTAGTAGTATTAAATACAACATATCAAATTTAACGGGGGAAGGTCCCAGATTTTATACAGGTGGAGTATCATTGGACCAACTCATGAAGTTTTATGGCGATAACAGGGTAAATCCACAAATTTTTATTAATAGTGTAAGAAATCTAGTGGGAAATTTATTTGACGAACAGACTAAACTAAATACGATAAAGGCTTTATTAAAGGACAACGCGGAAGCATGGTACAATTTAGTAGGACAGGACATAGACACGTATCAGGACTTTGAAAACAAATTTTTAAAACACTACTGGAGTGACCACAGACAAGACCAGGTACGAGACGACTTAATTACAGGAAAATTTAAGGGAGAGTTTGCAGGTTCTAGGGAGCAATATGCCATCCGCAAGTACAGTGTGGCCAAACAACTGAATCCACCATTGACGGACAGACAGATAATCAAGTACCTATCACGACATTTTGAACTGGAAATTAGACAACACGTGGCCTTACAAAACATCACAGAACGGGAGACATTTTTAGAGTATTTACAGAGATATGACGATGTATGTGTTGGACGGACAAGAGAGATACGAGAACGAAACGTTAACACAGTTAGGTTTGACAACAGGACACCGAATTATCCGAGACGGCCTGACTACAACAGAAATTTTCGACCGAATTGGGAACGACGAGGACAGGAATACAGGAGCAATAGTGCGACTAGGGGACCGACGCCAAGACCTAGTTACACGAGACAGAACAGTTTACCGGAAGTAAACAGGACTGTGACCAGCACGCCGAATAGAGATAGGGACACGGATATTAACACGAGGAGGACGTACGCACAGGTTGTAGAAGGACAACCAGGACCAAGCACGGAAAACAGGATGAGACAGGATTTTTAGAACGCGACAGACCACTAGATTTCTGTGTAAATGTATACGAACATCCACGTGAATTTTTCAAAATTGAGGAGGAAGTAGAGCCAGAAACTGAGGAAAAATTATGTTTGCCAATTATTAATTTAGAAATTTTTGAGAATAATGTAGAAGTATTACTTGATACTGGGGCAGAGGCGAGTTTAATATCGGAGGAATTCGTCAGCAAAATTAGGGATAAGGTTTGTGATAGAATTATGCCTATAAAACGTAGCCATTTAGTAGCTCCAAATAAAAAGAAGTTTGCTGTAGTAAATAGTGTTGTGGTGCTTAGGATAGATATAGGAGATTTAAGCTGTGAACAGGAGTTTGTAATTGTACCTGGACTGAAGTTTCAGAGCATTTTAGGTGTTGACTGTATGATGAAGTTAGGGGTTTTGATAGATATGGAACGGAAGGTAATAAGGATTAAGGATAGGGTAGTGCCATGGAAGGGCAGTTATGAAGTCACAGAGGATGACACGGGGTTTAGTATTAATGTAGTAGAGGTAGAGGATGATGAAGTAAAACAGATCAACACAATAAGATGTCCAGAGGATAGGATAGTAGAGGTTCAAGCTTTAATACAAAAACATGCAGAAGTAGTGGGGGTAGAAGCAGCAAATCGGGAGCAGGTGAAGGCAGAATTATTTTTGATGAGATTAAGTGGCAAGTTTGTTTTTAATAAAGTAGATTTAAGGGATTCATTCTGGCGGATTCCATTACATAAGAATTCTAGAAGATACATAGGATTTTCTATAGAGGGAAAAATCGATAATTGTAAAGTAGTATCGTTTGGTTTGTCGGCAGAAAAGGAAATAAGAATAAATGAGAAACAGACAAGTGTAGGGACTGAAGAAGAAGTAATATTTAAGAGTAAGGATAATAGGGATGATAAGTTTATTGTATGTGAGATAATAGGGATGATAAGTATAGATATAAAAGGAGGAGGAATAGGGATGAAGAGTATTAGGATGGTTAGAAGAAAGACTTGGAGGGTCAAGAAGAGAGTTAGATTTAAATAGGATAAGAATAGAGAATAGGTGTATATAGAAGAGTAGAAGTAGGTGTTGATAGAAAATAAAACTAGGTATAGGATAAGTATGGGAGATAATTAGGAATAGGTTTAGGATGAGAATAAAGAGTAAATGTAGGAAGAAAATAAGATAGGTTAAGTATAGATATTCATATAAGATTAGTGGAGAGTTAGGAATAGAATAGGAATAGGATAGGCATATAGGATTAGATAGGGGGAAGTAAAGTATAGTGAAGATTAGTTAAAAGTTAGGAATAGGATAGGTATATAGGATGTATATAGGATTAGATGGATAAGTAGGATGAAGTTAGGGATAATTTCAGTTAGGAATAGGATAGGGATATAGGTAGGTGTAAATATTTTCTTTTTGATTGGAAACAAAGTAGGTAAGTTAGATAGATAAGGGTAGAGAGATAGGCAATTTTTTTGTAATTTTTTTTTGTCTAAATGCTTTATATTTGAAGTCAAATAAGTGGGATTATTTGTATTCAAATAGGGGGAAAATACTCATATTTAGACCAGGGTAGAAAATTAAATAATCACATCAAATAATTTTAATCACCGTGTATAAGGAATTTCATTAAATAATACGCGTTATTAAAACCATGAAGCATAAATAAACTCGGTTGTTTCAGTAAAATAAGAAATTTAAATTATTTATAAGACGCTTTATATCAAAAGAAGCAGTATTGAAAAGCTCTGCGTGTAATGTAATTATTTCTAAACAAAGAGAAATTACGTGCAAAATTTATCTTAATTAACTCTATTTAAGTAACCGGTAGTAAAACAAAGTGTACCTATAATAATTAATATTTAAGGTGTAGTCGCTAAAAAAAAATGAAAAGGATGGAAATCAATTTTAATTGGAGTTAATTAAACCGTTAATAACATATAATAAGCATAAAAGGCTTGTGAAAACCCAATAATAGTCAAATCGTAGGAAGGTTATTTAAAATGTTACGTTTGAAAACACCTGCGTGTTTTTAAAAGGCAATTTCAAGTTAATTTGTTTGGATAAACATGTTGATTCTAAGGATATTGGAAACGATCAGATGCTTTAGCAGGAAATACAGAACACCTGCGTATTTTTAAAAAAGCTCATTCTGCGTAAATTTGGCAAATAATTAATGTTTCAAAGAATCTTGGAGAAACCGGGGCTTAATATTCACGAGAATGTGCGATACGGGGTTATTAAACCAAGATAACAGTCCGCGTGGACTAAAATATAATCGATAATGAAGAGTGTCAAGTTGCACCAATAAGAACACGGTAGAGAAGGAAAGAGAAAATGCGTCAAGCAAAGACACATATTGTAAAAGGCGGGATTTAAGCAACGTCACGGGGGTCACGATTGGTTAAAAATAGGATGCATATATCAGAGGTAGAACAACAATTTCTGTATAAAAGTAATTAGTTTTTCTCGGACAACTTTGCGGGCCGTGTTGAAATTTTCTGAGATCTCAATGGGGTGAGTACTAAATTCATAAAAATCGACGTGCAGGCTACAGACTGGGAACGTAGAATGAGGAATTCGTTGGAATTACCCGTTTTAGGGAACAAAGCGACGTGTCGGCTATTCGCTATATATACAGGCGGGAATATGTGTTTCTCTCTCTTAGACTCTTAGACTTTCGACGATTCGATGCGTTAAAAGCTCGTGCATCCGCGACTTGATTTTAAACAGTGCTTTTTAGTTTGATTAAATAATTTAAAGTGTGCTAGTATATTTTAGTGACTCAAAATAGTTGGTTATTTTACGTGCTAACATGAATGTACTTCAGTGCACTTAGATACAAGGTAATAAAAGTTTATTATCACGGTACCAATTAGTAAAATTTACAACGACAAATGTATACCCAAAAGTAGGCAGTTTTGGCGTATATTGGTAATATTGGTAAAAGGAAGTATGAATTTCTTTGCTATTTTGCGGGGGTGTTAATGACTAAATGGTTCGTAAATGTGTCTGCATCCACTGAACCAGAGGCAGATATACACAGATGAGTTCCGGAAAAGCCTAGAAACAACTTTAAATTAATGGTGATGAAGAACATTTTTAAAGCGTTGATAACTTGAAGCTGTAAATAGAATCCGGTTGGAATGGTGTGATTTACAAAAGGGACGATTACACTGAAGCTACGAGGACAATAACCTTCAGGTAAATTGTACTATTTTGTTTGACATTTTTGTGTGTATTGAATGACTTTATAATTGATTTACTTTAAATGGACATTAGTGGAATTTTTCTAACCATAAAAATTTAATTTTAAGATGAAATTTGCTTGTTTAAGTAAAAAGGGGTATTTTGTTTTGATGTTCGGGAATAGGATGAAATTTTGGGTAGGTCTTTGAGCTCAATTAAACAAACCTGGTTAATTAACGTAAAGGGTGGTAGATACTCCTTTATACTCAGACTCCGGTCTGCTTATCTTGTTATATTAATTAGTAGGCATCCAACAAGGACTTTAATTTTGGATGCACAGTAAGATGATAATAAAATTAATCCGGAAATTCTTTTTAAAACTGAATTTTATGTTCAAATTTAATTTGAAAATTTAATGTATTCTGAATATTGATGTAAATAGAGTTAACGTTAATGTTTGTGGTAGGAATGTGTTGTTTAATTTTTATGATTGAGAATGGAAGTTATCTAGAAGAGCAGCCGAGGCGATTAACAGAAGGAATCAACGGACCAGGTGATTTAAAAGGTTACACAGCAATATATATATATATATTGCTGTGATAGCCCCTGGTTTTGTGGCGTTACTAAGAGTGATATAAACATGGCTCGCGTTGGGAGCCACTAAAAGAGTGCTATGATAACACCTCGTTGAAAGCGTCGCTGAAAGAGTGATGTGAAAATGGCTGCACGTTGAGGTGTTGCTAAAAGAGCGTCACAAAAAGAGTGCTGTGATACAAATACAGCAAATTTTAGAACTTGAAATTATTCATTTACCTTGCTTTCTAATTTTTCCTGGGTTGCTCAATGAACTGACGAAGTTTTCAAAATGAAATCAAACACACCAATATTACAAAGCATTTATACAGTATTAAATATTTTCTCTCATATAAAAGCATTTAAAACATTCACAACATTGTTTCTTTCAAATATAGAATAATTTCTAAGAAGTATTTATTAAAAAAAATTGTTGCCTATTTTATTTTATATTTACAGAATTAAAATTATTTTTTTGGTTGTGTTTATTGACACGCTTGTAAGATTGGCTTTAATCTCTGATCACCAATTCTCCTGGTAAAACCCTTTACATAAAAATATTATATGATTAACGCTTATTATTATACCTTACACTACATATAAATTAATTAAAAATAAATCCGAAAGGCGACACTTACAGAATCCACAAAAACGCTCTTCGTAGTAAATTATCTTCTTATTTTAAATTCACGTCAAATCAGCTTCCAAGATTCTCAATAAAAAAATTCTCATTTCAAACACCAATTACAAAAGCACATTTCTGGTTAAATCCTCGTTTCGATTATTTAATAAAATCTTTAAAATAGCGTATCTTGAAGAACTTTCCCTTTTGTAGTTAATAATTTTCATTTTTCTTTGTAAGTTACTCATCGCTACTTTATTCATTGCAACCTCGCAACTATTAAACTACAATATGCTTACTGCATATTTAAATACTATGGTCGCATAGCAACAGCTCACGCTTAAAATAACATTTCGCTATCGATTTTTTTAGACTCCACTAAATGGAATCAAATTAATAAATCCATCCATTTGGTAAACGCTACCTTATATATTTTAATTTATCTGTTTCCTGAAGCCAGTAGGAAAGTGTGGAACATTATAATGCCGGAAAAACCAATTAGCGTCTAAAAGTGCGGTGTTTTTTTCTTAATTATCTGATATTAGTTATTCGTATCCCGTTATTTGTCTTTGTTTCACATATACTATTATTGCAACGTCGCATACTAATGCTAAAAGATAATTAATTTATATCAGATATTTCTTGGATTTTCGCCAGGCTCCGAAATACGGAGGCTCAAGCGCAAGGAGGCTCAAAAGACAAGAAACTCAAAGGTATTCAATTTCAACTCATCCAAATTTGGAGAGCAAGAAATGTTCAAGAAAAAAGTTGCAGATAATTTATGTTCAAGATGTTATTATTACTAAGAACTGCTGACATACAAACACGAAAATTACTAAGTAAAATAAACCATGAACAGTGAACACCATCCGCATCCTGCATCTCCTTTTTCTATTTGTCCTGGTTTATTTTCTAAGGGTTACTAAACCCGTGAAAGAGATTGTAAATTTTAATAACAATTGTGTCTATTACTCCTAGGTGATACATTGCATAAAGTGGTAAAGCGTTATTAAACGACCTAGTTTGGTTTATGGGGTTTTAAACAAGAATTAAAAAGCTATTATCTGTACAAGTATGGATTCACAGCTTGCTTACTAAACTTCACCTTTTAAAAGTATTAACAGTAGAAAGAAATTCATCGCTAGTCTAGTCAGCTAGTTACATTAGCTGCACTATACAACTAAAAAAAAATAAGAAAGCATGCCAATACATTCTACTTTGTTAAGAATAGTAACTATTTTAGTTGACAGCTAGAAAACGTCAATAATTGTTTGATAAAGCATAGCTACCTATTTTTTAGAAACGGTTATGTATATTACGTAACAGTTTTTGAATCTCATAACAAACACCAGTTTGTTATAAAAACTTACCAAGCATATAAATCGTGTGCTATAAATAGCTAACATAGTAGAAAAAAAGAATCCAAGAATCCATATTTAAAATAATGTATTTTATCGCGTAATAGATATTATAATTTCAAACCTGTCAAATCGTTTTAAATCGCTCTACACTTTTTAGAGTATTTAGTACTTTGCAAGTCTACATGTTATAGCAGTTTTCCAAATGCAATCACAGTCTCAATGTTGTACCTAACTATACCCGTTTTTCAAAATTAAAAATTATTGAAAACTATCTTAGGAACCACACCACACAATTCAGATTAGAAGATTTATATCTCTTGGCAATAGAACATGGCGATGCCAAAAATATGAATATTAATGATACAAAAACGAATTTGCAGCAAAACGGGCAAGAACAAAAATTTTTAAATTTAATTTGAGGGTCTTTTATTTCATGTTTTTTGCTGTATCAAATTTTGGGATGTAAATAATTTTCTGCCGCATATAAATGTAGTATCGATGACAATTAATTTATAAATTTTGAATTTGTCATTTGGTTGTAAAATACAGCACTTTATTAATATATACAATGTTTTTAATAATTGTTTTTTTTTCTATAGGTACTATAATTAGAAAATACGTACAAATATAGGCCAATAATAAATCTTAAAGAAGGCCCACCTTAAAAATTTTGCGGAGGCCCTAAAAATCGTAGTTACGCCACTGCTAGTATCATGTAAATTATCCTAAAAGCTCCTACCACAAATCTTTATACTACCTCTTAATTACAACACAAATAGTAATTACTACTTAGGTGCAAACTAGACATATTAGCAAACAAGAATGAGAATAATTTATTTATATTTGTGCGTATATTTTATAAACATCACGGGCACAGTTTCCTACAACATGATTTGTTTCCAGAAAATAAATATTTATATCTGTTACCTCAATTTCTGGGGCAGCTTAGAAACAGGGCCAAATCTCTCTTATAGGAAGCTTAAAACACGAATCGTAGCGCCATCATGTATATCGGGCCAGTACTTATACTAAAGTTTAACATTTTTCTTACAGATTTCTACTATTCTTCAAGATGACGCGTTGTCGAAACCGTAACCCTTGTTTATATACTACGTATAGTTATTTAAGCTATGGTTGGTACCGCTACGATGTCTCCAGGGGCGAGTTCAAAACAAGTCGCAAATTGAAATTAATTAAAATAGTAGATTCTTACCTTACTTGGTAGAAATGCCGCCATTCGGCGTTAGATGTCTTAATGGTAACTGACAAGTAGTGTAGGGAACTTGAATTTTGTGGATTTTTATCTGTCTTGCAAAATGCACGGCTGAATATATTTTTCGATACGACGTGTTTCTCTAACCAAACCTTAACCTTAGCCTCTTTTTATAGTGCATAGTTACTAATCTCTGTGCGTATAATTATATGAACAATAAGTGTGCCGTGTATTATAAGAAATTGTTGTTATTTAGTAGTGTTTATAACTAATATTTGTAAATATTGACATTAAAGAACTTAATGTATATAGTAATTTTAATTAGTGAACCTCTTAAAATGTAAGATTTAACTTAAGTAATTGCCGGGGTAATTGCTATTTCAATTTCAATAAACATTCAGGATTCTTCGGTCTGTTATTAGGTTCCCACTGAGCACAAAAACATTACTTGTTTGTTGCAACAACATTACTGTCTTAAAACGCAACGTTGCATTTTAGCTCGCAGAACTATTTAAACAATATTGTATATATTCTCCTAAGCTCCTCACACTAATATTGCATTTGAAACGTTGTTACATTTATGATGTTGCAGTGACATTCTAAATAATGGTTCTCAGAACATTTACCAAAATTGTTACTAAAACATTAGGCACGTCTAGGTACAAAAAGTGTTAAAATAATCTTTGTTTACGTTTCTATCCATGACCTAAGTAAGAACAGTGTCAAAATAATAATGAAATTTTGAATTTGATATGTTGAAAGTTTCATTATTATTTCGGCAACGATCCTAGGCCGTGGATCGAAACGTAAATAAAGACTGTTTTATCAACTGGTTTTATTCCCAAAGAAGAATATAAAACAAACCATAACAAACATACAAGGAGAAACTACTGTTAGACTGCCGTTTTCTGCACTGACCATTAATAAATGCCATTATCCTCTCCTATTAAAATATAGTAGGATATGTATGCTTTCAAAGAACTGGGTTATGAGCGCAAATCTTATAAGAATAAGAGGACAAACTTATATTACTGACTATTAGTTGTTGAATAATGAATAACCAGCCCAGAACTTGAATATTTTTTGTCAGTTACGTTAATTACAAAAAGTATGTGTTTTTATAATTAACTGTGTTAACATGGAATGAGATGATTTAAAATATTGTCTATCGCGGCTGCGTCAGCCCCTTGAGCTACGTGCTAACTGAAAATGTAATATTTAGGTGACTAAAATTTGTAATGTTGAGTAAGCATTAAATATTAGCCTTGATTAAAAAATTAGATATACAAAACATCTAAGATTTAATACAATTGTATAAGAAATCATATTTTATTAACACTTGTCTATATAGATAAAACTATTTTTCACTTCCCCAATACAAATACTAAAATTTTAATTCTCCCCAACTTCATTTTATTATCACACACACACACACACGCACGCACGCACGCACGCACGCACGCACGCACGCACGCACGCACGCACTCACGCACGCACGCACGCACACACGCACGCACACCCGCACGCACACACGCACGCACCTACGCACCCGCACACACGCACGCGAACGCGCGCGCACGCATGCACACACACACACGCACGCACGCACGCATGCACGCGCGCACGCACGCACCCACACACGCGCACGTACGCACGCACGCGCGCGCGCACGCACGCGCACACGCACGCACTCACGCACGCACACGCACACACACGCACGCACGCACGCACGTACGCACGCACGCACCCACACACACACACACGCGCGCGCGCGCACACATACATACACACACACACCACACACACACACACTCACACACACACACCTATAAATTAAGGATGTTTTGGTTAATTACAAGATTAATTACATTCAAAAGCCAGGATCTATGCGCAAGGTGTGTTTAGCATACAGTAATATCCTTGTTTATATACCGATATAAATAAATTAATAATTTTAAAACCAAGTGGAGACTGTTTAGGCCTTGCCTATTATAAATTAAAAAGCATGTTCCTCTTATGTCTCGACTACTATTTGTTATTTGCGCATCGCCAAAAGTGAGCGCTGATTACAAACAATAAGATAAGACAGTTGACACAGCTCGCTCTTAGAAGACAGTCCATTAAATATCACATTCGCGCCGGTTTGTCGGCATTAATTAATTAATTAAATTAACAACGTGAGCACCTCTATTTCCCTTCCTTCATCACTCTCTTCTGCCTAACCAATTATGTATTTAGTGGTGAGTGTAAAGTGACAATTGAACACGGGGTAAGTTTTTTATGCAACCATATATATACTTATGGTCTTACACCATCCTCTTTAATTGTGCAACGCGTGTTAAAACAATTGGTGATCGACGAAGGACAACAATTTCCTCTAGCATCTGTGGCCTTGCTGAATCACACGTATATGGACGATGTGATTTCAGGAGCCATGTCAGTTGCGGAAGCTCAGCAGCTGCAATCTGAATTAATAAAATTGCTGTCTCTTGGCCAATTTCAGTTAAGAAAGTGGTCCAGCAATGACAAGTCTCTTTTAAATCAATTCCAGGAATCTGAATTAGAACCCTCCGTAGCATTTTCTGATGAAATCTCTGGTATCAAAATATCGGGACTAGTTTGGAACCCGAATTCTAATAATTTCACCTACTATGTTGATCCTTTCGAAGGGAATATTTCAAAACGTTCCGTTCTTTCATATATGGCTAAAATTTTCGACCCCCTCTGCTGATTGACTCCGGTGGTGTTTTTAATAAAACATTTTTTACAGCAATTATGGGTACAACGTTTCGGTTGGGACGACACGCCGGACACCGGCTGATGTTTGAAGTGGGAGAAAATTTGTTCCAGCCTTACTGAATTATCAAATTTGAAAATTCCTCGCTGTTTGTTTTTAGACTCGGGACAGTACCGTCTGTTAGGGTTTTGCGATGCCAGTGAGAAGGGCTATGCTGCATGTGTTTTTCTACATGGCACGACATCAGATAACACGAATTGCCATCGCTTACAAGCTAAAAGTAAAATTTCACCCTTAAAATTTCTTTCAATGCCCCGTATGGAATTATTAGGTGCTGTTTTGTTATCTCGTCTAGTATATTCTATAATCTCTAATCAATTTCCTTATCCCTTAAAGGAAATACGATTATTCGCCGATTCTCAAGTGGTACTAGCGTGGATTAACACTCCTTCTTATTTATTAAAAACATTTGTCGTCAACTGCGTGGAAATTATTTTAGAATACACTGCCATTCAACAGTGGTACCATATTTCTGGTAAAAACAACCTCGCCGATATGGCTTCTCGTAGTCTTATTGCGCACCAGTTGGTTAACAACGATATCTGGTGGCATAGCCCATCTAACTGTAGCGATCTAATTACGGCTTCCAGGAATTTGGAAACTCCCCTTTCTCTAGAAATTCTTCCAGAAATAAAATCTCCCCCTAATATATTAGTTACTGCTACACAAAAAAGTTGCACTCAATTTTTTGATAAATTTTCGTCTCTCACCTTGCTCCAGCGTACTGTGGCATATGTTAACCGTTTTATTTACAATTGCAAGAACTCTGTTAAAACATTATCAGGCTCTCTTTCTTCTGATGAATTACATATCTCATTGATAACTATCATAAGAGTTGCGCAACAGCAGTTCTACGCCGAAGAAATAAATCAACTAAATTTGAACAAGGGTTGTTCTAAACAACTCCAAAAATTGTCCCCCTTTATTGATTAGCTAGGTCTTGTTAGGGTGGGCGGACGTTTGCGTCACTCCCTGTTGTCTTATAATAACAGACATCCTTTTCTATTACCGAAACAAGCCACTTTATCGCAATTATTGTGTGATAATTATCACCGTTTATCTATGCATTCAGGTGCATTCATGACGCAATCACTTATTCAGCGAAAATTCTGGATTATTGGAATACGTTCCTTAGTTCGTCAGAGGATCCATAAATGCGTTGTTTGTTCACGCTTCCGTGCGACAACTGCTCAACCGTTTATGGCCGATTTACCCCCTTTCCGTGTTCAACTGTCCAGAACCTTTACTCATGTGGGAGTAGATTTCGCCGGCCCATTTTTGATCAAGTCTTCTAATTGTCGTAATGCCCCGGTGTGTAAAACTTATTTATGCATATTTATTTTTATGTGCACCAGAGCGGTGCACCTCGAGGTAGTGTCAGAGTTATCTACCCAAGCATTTTTAGCTTGTCTGACAAGGTTTACAGCTTGTAGAGGAATTCTTGATGTTGTTTACTCAGATCAGGGTAGAAACTTTTTTGGTGCCTCGCGGTCCCTCAAGGAAGCTATCATATTCCTTAAATCCAACAACGATAAAATTTTTGCCGCTTTAGCCTCTCGCCATATCAAGTGGCAATTTAATCCTCCATACGCCCCAAGTTTTGGCGGAATTTGGCAGTCTGGAGTAAATCGGCAAAAGCCTTATTAGTTCGTACTTTAAGTACACGCCCTCAAACTTTTGAGGAATTATGTACAATTTTTTCTAGGGTTGAAGCCATACTCAATAGTCGCCCTCTTTGCCAGTCTTCCGATCCTAATGACGGTACGGATTATCTGTCGCCCGGTCATTTTTTAATAGGCGGTCTCCTTTTATCTCTACCTGAAATTACTATTCCGGAGGAAATAACTTTGCGTTCCCGTTGGCAGCGATTGTGTCAGGTTACTCAATCCATTTGGCGTCGGTGGTCGAACGAGTATCTCCACCAACTCACCCAACGTAACAAATGGCATTGCCCCACCATGTTGCCCAAGGTAAATGATGTGGTCATAATTAAAAATTTAAATACTGCCCCCTTGTAATGGCCTCTTGGCCGTATTGAAAAGTTATTTTTTGGTCGTGACGGTATACCACGAGTAACATCTGTAAAAACCGCTGCAGGTTTATTTACACGTCCAATAAGTAAGCTTATTATCCTCCCTTTGAATGAATAAATTTTATTTTAGTTATTTTCTCTCGTATTTATGTTCCGTTTAATGTTGAAAATTTTAAGGTTGTATTAAAGTTTTGTTTTAATTTGCCTAGCAACCTTAACATTTCTAGGGTGTATTTTTAATGATTTATTTTGTTTTGGTATAAAACTTGTTCAGTTTTAGATGGGCGGTTATGTTTAGGCCTTGCCTATTATAAATTAAAAAGCATGTTCCTCTTATGTCTCGACTACGATTTGTTATTCGCGCATCGCCAAAAGTGAGCGCTGATTACAAACAATAAGATAAGACAGTCGACACAGCTCGCTCTTAGGAGACAGTCCATTAAATATCACATTTGCGCCGGTTTGTCGGCATTAATTAATTAATTAAATTAACAAGGTGAGCACCTCTATTTCCCTTCCTTTATCACCCTCTCCTGCCTAACCAATTATGTATTTAGTGGTGAGTGTAAAGTGACAATTGAACACGGGGTAAGTTTTTTATGCAACCATATTTTATTACACGTTTTTTTTGTTATTGTAAACCAGTCGTTCCGCTTAGGCGTGAACAGAGCCTATATATCGTCGCTTTGGTAGTGAACAGTTGTAACCCACAAATAGTGTAAAATTGAGTTGACTGTTAACAAACACTAAAAGCATAAAGTTTGATTCCTAAAAGTATTCTAACCCACAACCTTTTTAAAGTTCTTAGAACACACAATTTGCTAATAGACGTAACCCACATTTTACTATAGTGAATAGACATAAGCAGCTTAGCACTTTTAGCAACTGAGTTTTTAAGCGGTATGGCCCTAAAATATTATAGACGTGAATAGAACTAATCCACACATTCTACCTTCTTGCGTTGGATCGCTCCATTATTTAAGTTTTCATGTGTTTTGGTAATAATAGTGCACGCATTTGATTAGTGTCTGTGATTTTTGTTTGTAAAAATGTCATCAAGGGGTAGACTACTAGTGCAAAGAGCATTGGAAATGATATTAAATGATGAGGAAAAGTATGAGCAGCCTGACGTCCTTAAAAGAATCTGATAACTAAGAAATAGAATATAACTTACTATCACCGGTTCGTTTTGGTAAGTTTGAAGTTAATGTTACCTTATCTGTTATCTAGGTAGGGGTTAGTGTGTAGTGCGACCGGAATTTAAAGCATACTTCCTATAGAGTTGCATTGAAGTTATTTAGAAAAATTATATTATTACATCAAGCCACTTCATTGAGTTTAATATTACCTATGTGTAATTAGAGATTACAAGAGATTTATTTTTACATTAGTAGTATTATTATACAATATTTATGTAAATTTAAGATGAAATGCCCATTACTGCTGCAGATTCTGGGCAACAATCTCCTAATAGGCAATTGTCACCTATAGTTGAAGGTAAAACTGTAAAAAAAATTAATTTTACACGTACCCAGTCGCATGCCGTTAATTAATAATGATGTTAGGTATATCGTTTGTAAGTCCGACAGTAGTACATTATCAGGAGAATCACCCCCACATTTCCTCCCAAATCCCACATTTCCTCCCAAATTTACATGTAAATCCCCATAAGGAGGAAATGTGGCGGAGGGACTCCCGCCTTGTGGACCGCCTTGTGGAAATGAGGAGAATTCCTCATTTCCTCCCACATCTGGACCAAATAGTTTTCTTCGACTAACCATTTCCACCCACGAGATAAATCTTTCTCCACATTTCCACCCACGAGATAAACCTATCTTGTTTGGTATCAATTAATATTAGAATTTTCTCAGCTACCCAAATCTCTAGGAATTTTTCAGATTGCATCATCTTCCAGAGAGCTACCCCAATTTTAAGATTTCTTACCTGCAGCGACTTTTGAGCGTTCTTATAAATTTTTTTATACATGCGATACATTAAATTAGTCTAAAATTTTACGTAGAATTCAAATCTGTAAACAGATTTAAAATCGGACCACGCCCTGCAAAGTTATACCCCTTTAAAGTCCTGATCTTCTAAATTTTGCTCTTTGCTCGATAAGCAAACCTAACAAATAGTTTTCTTCGTCTAGCCAATGCATCTTTCGAGATAAACCTACCTTGTTTGGTATTAATTAACATTAGATTTTTCTCAGCTACCCGAATCTGTAGGAATTTTTTAGATTGCATCATCCCCCAGAGAGCTACCCCAATTTTAAGATTTTTTTGCTGGTAGCGATTTCTAACCGTCCTTATTAATTTTTTAGTCATGCAATACATTTTGTTTGTCTAGAATTTTATGTAGAATCCGAATCTGTAAATAGATTTAAAATAGGGCCACCCCTTACAATTTTACACGAACCCTCTAAATTATAAATTTCCTGCGGTTCATACCTAAAAGAAAATCTAAAAACTATACTTAAAACTTTTTATTACAGACAATTTTTACTAATACAGTTTAAATTTTGTAAACCACATTTCTAAATACATATTCACAATTTTTTATTCTTAACCTAGAACTTCTCATATCGACTTATACTTATTAATATTTATTTCTAAATAGAGCACTTTTTCCAAAGACCAACCGGACTCACATGTTCCAAATTCCTCTGATTTTGTTCTTATGGTTTCGCTTAAGACCTCGTACATATTTTTCAGATTACTAGAAGACGTTATAACCATATTTTTTGTGTTAAAGGATTTCACGTCCTCTACACCCTCTGCCGCAGCCATTTTGGTGTAAACGCCGTAGAGTTCGCAATAGACTTTTATTGCTGTATGTTGTATTCTTTTTTCATTTATTAATCGAATAAATCGCTCTTTCTGCTTCCAAAGAAACTCGGACACTCCATCGTCGACACTGGCGTTCTTTATGCGATAATTAGCCATACGGTTGTTAAACGCTGTACTAACCATTTCTACACCATCGTCTTTAGAAGCGGTAACTGATGCATTTTTATGTTTGTTACTTCTTAAGTGTGCGGCATACGTAGTTTTTTCCATTTCGAAATCGCATACTTTACACATAATTCGTGGTTGTTTCGTACAAGGCCCTTTAACAGCTGGCGGAGTTGAACGTTTACTGCTTAATGACATGCCGTGCTGTTTTTCCTTGTGTCGCTGTAAGCTGTCCATTTTCGTAAAAGCGATACCGCAAGTCCCACAGTTTAAGTACTTTGCTACCGACGGATGTATAAGCTTAACCGTGGACGATGTTACACCACAACATTTGTTCTGGTGCCGTTTGAGAGCATCCCTCCTGGTAAAGTAGACATGACGGGGCTCGCACTTAAAAACGTTTGCAGATACCATTTTAGTACAAAACAAAATCCGCACTATAAGACTTTACTTGTAAGCGAACTAACTTATAACTAAAGAGTTCACTCTTGCGCACCTGCTTTATGTACCCTATAGAATGCAAACCGAAGGTTTCCGAAGACACCCGAACGAAGTTGATGATTCAGCGGGGAACTAAATGACGTCATAATCCTTGCTGCTCGTCCAATACATTTAGCGCCAATGCATGCACCTGGTTCGCATCGTCGATGGTGCGAATGCCGTTAGTAAAAACATCGGAAACGTCTTCCATGTTATACGGATCGTGTGCATATTAAAAATCCAAAAGGGTGATAGCACACGCACACAAATTGTGTGCAAGTCGTGCTGTAGAAGATGCAGTGCTACTATAACCAAAAACTTAATAAAAACACTTCAAACCATTACTAAGGAAATACCAACTTGTTGTCTACAGAATACTTACTAATAAAGCAATTTAATTTTAAATAACTTCTACGTCATACTTTAGGAAATGGTAGGCTTGAATATTTTCTAAATGAATCACCAAGCGAAAGTATATGCTTAGCGGTATTAAAATTAACCATTAATTTCCAATTTTTACAATCGTGGTAAATTATAGATTAAAATTTAATTTGTTCACGTTCGAGCTTCTCGTATACTAACAATGCGCTGTATAATACATGCATACCCCTTCGCCGCGCTACTGCTATTCTTGTAATTGCTAGAAAAAGTTACTCTCCTTTTTACTGTTAGGACCGATGCAAAGCACCATTTTTTTATACTTTCTATAGCACATCGCGCACTTTTTCGTCTGATAAATAAATTTTGCTTCTGTAGGTGTGAAAAAAAGAAACGGAAAAAGGCACTTGGACTTAGAGAAACTAAAAGATAAAGATATTCAAGAAAGATTCGAAAAAAGTCAAATGAATTGCTCAAAGATATCGGGAAAATATCTGATACTAAGAAAGTAGAAACAGAATGTAATAACATTAAATCCAGCCAGACATGGCGGCCAGAGATATTCTGGGGTATACACAAAAAGAAAATAAGAAAGCATGGATTACAAAGGATATCCTGAATTTAATAGAAGAAAGACGAAAATACAAAAATAAATCAGACGAAACAGGAAAACAGAGATACAAAGCCATAAAATGGGAAATTATTCGAAAATGCAGGAAAGCTAAAGAACAATGGATTGATAAAAAGTGCAAAGAGGTACAAACGAAGATGGAAATAAAAAAGACAGACGAAGCATACAAATTAATTAGAATGAATTTTAGGGATATAAAACCGTATAGCAAAAATATAAAGGGATTGACAAGGAAATGTCATTATAGAAAACGTAGAGAACGTGGGTAGATGGCAAGAATATATAGTGAATTTATATGCAGGAGAGGAACTAACTGCATTAGAACAGGAATCAGACATTGAAAATGATGACGCGATATCCTATACTTAGAGATGAGTTTGAATTAGCATTAAAGAGTCTGAAAAATGGTAAAGCGCAGGGTACAGATAAGGTGCAAGCAGAAACTCTAAAATCCGCTGGACAAGCAGTAACAAAACGTCTCTTCCGACTTGTAAGCTATATGTATGAAACAGGCGAAATACCCAAAGATTTCAAACGTAGCATCATAGTAACTATACCAAAAAAGAAAGGCGCGGATAGATGTGAAAATTTTCGAACAATAAGTTTGACAGCACACGTGTATAAAATATTAACTAGAATTGTGCAAAGACGAATGGAAAAACGGGCGGAAGAAATACTAGGAGAAGACCAATTTGGGTTTAGGCGAAACAGGGGAACACGGAAGGCTATTTTAGCTCTGAGGGTAATAATAGAGAAAACAATAGAAAAAGGGGAAAGCGTGTATATAGGGTTTGTAGATCTGGAAAAAGCATTCGAAAACGTAAAATGGAAAAAAATGTTCGAAATACTCAAAAAGATTGGAATTAGTTATAGGGATAGACGAATAGTACATAGCTTATACAAAGAGCAAACAGCAGTAATGGAATTAGAGCAGGAACGTAGAGAAGTAAACATTAGGAAAGGGGTGAGACAGGGATGTGCCCTATCCCCATTGATTTTTAATTTGTATATAGAAAAGGCAATGAATACTGTCAAATGCAGGAAGACATTTGGAATTACTATGCAGGGACAAAAAATTCATATGTTTAGATTTGCAGATGATATAGCAGTATTAGCGTCTAGCAAGGAAGAGTTAGAAACTGCTCTTAATGAAATGGAAACGGTTCTAACAGAGAGATACGGTATGAAAATTAATAAAACTAAAACTAAAGTTCTAGTATGCAAAGGTGGGGAAAATAAATCGAAAACAGGAATACAAGTATGTAACACGAACTTACAAGAGGTTAAGGTTTTCTGCTACCTAGGAAGCCAAATAACGCAAGATGGGAAAGGCGCAAAAAGATATAAAACAAAGATTAGCACAAGGTCGTGCTACATTTAAAAAGAAAAAACAACTACTGTGCTCAAAGACCACAAACAAGAAAAAGATTGCTTAAAACATATGTGTGGAGCACAGCACTGTATGGCTGTGAAGTCTGGACAGTAGGAGAAGCGGGCAAGAAAAAGGTAGAAGCCTTTGAAATGTGGTGCTACAGACGTATGATGAAGATATCATGGGCAGACAAAGTTAAGAACAAAAAGGTACTAAAAATGGTAGGGGAAGAGAGAAATATGTGGAAAACGGTAAAAAATAGGAGAGATAGGATGATAGGCCACATACTACGGCATGGGGGCATAGTGCGGAATATATTAGAAGCAGAGATAAGAAAAAAGAGAAGAAGAAGCAGACCTAGGTTAGACACAGATAGTAAAAGATGTAGGTTGCAGGGGTTTCAGGGAAATGTGTAGGCTAGACCAGAATAGAAATCAATGGAGGTACGCATCCAACTAATCCCAAGATGGATAAACTAATGAGGAAAAAATAACTGTGCTTAAACATAATGATTATTATAAGTAACTACAAGAAGTGCTTGGGCAATATTCTCGAATCTTTTAAAACTAAGTATACTCGTAAACTACGTATCTCCGGCTTTTTACGAGTACATCTCTGATTATTCATCTTATGAACTAGCTATAGAAAATTTAACTGAAATATATGTTAAAGAAGTAAATCAGATACAGTAGACATGTCCTCACGACGCGCGAACAACGATCTGGTGAAAGCATCGATCAGTACTTGCAGATATTAAAATCTCTGGGAAAAAATTGTCTATTTAAATCGGTTACCGCTGAACAACATTAAGACGAATATATTAGGTATGCTTTCAGAAGAGAATTATTTTCAGGTGACATTAGGCAAAGACTTCTAGGAAGTAATACTTTATCTCGTCAACAAGCACTAGATAAAGCAAGATCCCTGGAAACCGCTCAAATACAATCAAATCTCTATAAAACATCGCCTATACCTACTGTTAACAATGTTTCATTAGAGTCTCAAAACGAAAATTCACAAGTAGGGGATAGTACCGCAACACTTTGAATCGTCGAAGAGATGCTACTTTTGTGGCCGTACTAGACACTATAGAAGTATATACTTCGCTAAAAACTCTGTCTGTAAATTATGTAATAAAATGGGCCATTGGGCTAATGTTTGCAAATCTTCAAACTCTAAACTAGTGATTGTGGGGGCTATTTCATCAGCAGTAGATGGGTCTTATGTTACGGCTGCTATGCACCCAAGCTTAACAAAATCGTCTATTAGGATTAAAGTAAATGGTAAATTTACAAATGCCTTGGTAGACACTGTTAGTTCTGAAAGTATCATAAACTCAGCCATTGTTAAAGGAAGGAACCTACCTACTGTTCCATTCTCTGGAAAGGTCTATATGGCTTCATCGTCCTTGGTTTTCCAAGTTCAAGGCTTTTGTGTAGTCGATTTAGGAATCCAGGAACAGTTGTATGAGAACGTTAAACTGCTGATTTTAGATCAACTTTGCTCCGATGTTATTCTTCTTTAGAGCTACAGTTTGGTGAAACAAACCTCCTATTCGAATCTCCTGTTTAACTGCAATGAAAGTGCCAGAAGCACGCCTTTTTGAAGGTATGGATCATAAGTGTCCAATAGCAACTAAATCTAAAAGTTGCTCGCAAGAAAATGAAAGGTTTATTGAATCTGCAAACTGTTAAAAGAGAGCGTAATTGAAAAGAGTCAGTCTCCGTGAAGAGCACAGGTGCTAGTTACATCATCGGAAAGCCACAAAAAGCGTATGGTGGTTGACTATTCACAGACTGTAAATAAAACTACTCTTCTAGATGCTTTTCCACTACCTAGGATAGATAAAATAGTTCAACAAGTTTCCCTATATAAAGTGTTTAGTATCATTGATCTTTGCGATGCCTACCATCAGATTCTGATCAAAGAATTGGATAAGCCATATACAGCTTTTAAAGCATGCGGCCGCCTATATCAATTTAACAGAATACCCTTTGGCTTCACTAATGGTGTCGCTGCATTCGAACGAGTTATTGATAGTTTAATACTTCAGGAGAAACTTAAGAGGACGTTTGCATATTTGGACGATATAACCATATGCGGCTGAAGTCAGGAAGAGCTTGATGAAAACCTAAAAAATTTTTTAGATGTGGGATTAAAATATAACCTTACAATAAATAAATCAAAGTCAAAATTCTCCCAGAAAGAGATACAATTGCTAGGGTACGTTATTCGAGATGGAACTATCAAACCCGATCCTGATCGTCTTAGGCCACTTATAAATCTTCCAGAACCACACAATATCTTATCTTTACGTAGAAACTACTGTTTTCTCCACTCTCAGAGCTAAAATAGCTTCCCGTGTTCCTCTGCTTCGCCTAAACTCAAATTGATCTTCTCCTAATATTTCTTCACCTCGTTTTTCCATCTGTTTTTGTACAATTCTAGTAAAGATTTTTGAAACGTGCGCTGTCAAACTTATTGCACAAAAATTTTCACATTTGTCTGAGCCTTTTTTTCTGGTATAGTGACCATTATGTTACGTTTGAAATCTTTGGGTATCTCGCATGTCGCATACATATAGCTTACAAGTTGGAAGAGACGTTCTGTTACTGCTTGTCCAGCGGCTTTTAGAGTTTCTGCTTGCACTTTATCTATACCTGGCGCCTTACCATGAAAAATATAAACATTCTAATTTTTCACTAAATTGTTCAATATCCATAAATCATTACTGAAGTAATCTTTGTTATTAGAGAGTTATCGCACCACTACCGTTAAATTTATTGTACGCTATTCTTTCAAACTTAGTAAAAAGCGCAAGTGCACAGATATTACACGTACAATAAATCAATAACCGCGGTTCGATATTTTCGTAAAATGCTGTGTACAAAATATCGGACGCTATTTGTGTTGTTTCATTTGTTTGACTTTAGTTTTGTAAATTGCAAATGAATTGTCACACTTTCGAGGTGAGGTTTTTCGTACGGTAAAATACTAGGATGCGATAACTCTAGTTTATGTTTCTACACAAAATACGTTCATTTAAAACATCAGGTGTCATTTAGCTTTAACGGATCTCTAGCGTTGTACTTGTGATAACACCCTATTGTATATTTGAGTTTTTAATTTTTTCGACTTCAACCACATGTTTAGAATTTTATCGGGGTATCATTATGTGCATTAGTGTATTTATGAATTATGATTTCTACTAAATTTATCATTTGCAGCAAACAGTAATTTATGTAATATTTAATTAAGGCAAAAACTAAATTTCTTGACATATTTCGTTTGATACATGTTAAATAAAGGAGCAACACAACATGGCGTCATAAGTTGTTGCTGCTGTTCAGAACAGTTTGCGGTATTTATTTCTTTTATTTTAAATCTACTTGAAGTACCTCGATAAGCAAGTGGGAATTTACCCTGTAATATTATAAAGTAGCGTTTAAAAGGTGAATCATTATTGTATGGATAACCCAATTTGATTTTGATGTATGGCTTATTATGGGTGCTGAAATGTGTTTTCGGTTCATAGCTCTCTTTTATTAAAATTTGGTTTAAGACAAATTAATGTTTTGTTTTATTGTGTTTTGCGCACATTTTACTCACAAGTTATGTGGCCGGTCCTTGAGATTTTTAAATATATTTTCATTTGTTGTACATTTATTGTACATGATGCATTGAATTAAATAATCTAAGTATTATATAACTAGAATGGGTGGCATTAAAAGCAGAATAGTATTTACCTCAATAGTAATAACATGTTAAAATACTAAATAAAATATTTCACTTTGTTCATGCTTCCCATTGTAATTCGAAGTATTCTAAAAATAAATTTCGTTTATGTCGATTTTGACCTTTCCAACTTGAACATCAAAATGACCCAAAGGTCTCCAAAATTACCAAAAGTTCTCATGTGAGCATGGCATGGACTATACAAATTATTGCTCGACTATAAATAATAGTTGTACAGTTGATTTTTTTTGTTTAATAAAACATTATTTTTTGTATTTTATGTATTATTTCAACTAAAAAATATAAGTTATAGAAACTAAGACCATATTATTTGAAATCGAAACATCAGCTAAACTTAAATCTTATTTTGCAGTATGCAAAACACATTTATTTAGTCTGAGCGTGGCTGTGACAATTATGTGATATTAAATTTTTTGACACAATCATAAAATTGCATCAAAACTCTATTAGTCTGGGAGATAGTGATAGTGTTTCTAAAGTGATTTTATCGGGTCTGCCATTGAGGTTGGAATATTTAAATTTTTTATATGATAGGAAATAACTCGAATTTCAAATAAAAGTTGCAAGTTACAAAACGCTGATCTGCAAATTTTAAAATAAAGTGGAAATGTGGATCGATATTATCCCGTCTGTCATGTATTGTAAAGGTAAACTAGGGTAAATTGAAACAAAACAACGTAGACAAAAGCTAAACGAAAGAAACTCTATGCTTGCATGTAAAGTTTAAAAATTAGTTATAACGAGAAAAAAGAAAGCTGAAGAATTCCAGCTTCGTGTGAAGTTGGATTGGCCGCTTTAAAACGCAAATTATTGTAATTATTAATTTGTTAAAGTATTAACTTATAGTATTTTTCAATTTCAAGTGAATCAAATCGGACAACTGGGGGTTACCAAAATTTTTTTAAAAATCCCCGCCATCTTGTTTTTAAGGTGCTAGCTTTCTTACTTGGGTGCTAGCTCTAAGCTACATGGTGCTAGGTTTTGGAGCAAATCGGACAACTGGGGGTAATTTTTTAAAAATCGCCGCCATCTTGTTTTTAAGGTGCTAGCTTTCTTACTTGGGTGCTAGCTGGTGCTAGCTCTAAGCTACATGGTGCTAGATTTTGGAGCAAAGCGGAGCACGGGGGGGGGGGCGCTAGCGTCAGGTTGGCCCTCCCCGAATATAATTGGCCATATTTCTGAAACTGCTTTGGTGCTAGCTCTACAACTTTGGTGCTAGCTGGTGCCAGCTATAAGCAAACGGGTGCTAGGTTTTGGAGCAAATCGGTCAACTGGGGGGGGGGGCAACTTGACGGACCCGTATATAAACAAGGCCGTAATCTAATTGTTGTGTTTAATTAATCTATCCACTATGAATTTAATTTATCGTTTTGTTATTTTGTGATTGTCTGTGGTATCTATGTAGGTTTGTTATCGCTTTCGTTCAAACACCGCATGTGTTAAATGTTTAAGTGTGAATAAACTATTTTGTGAACATTGTAGAACTTTGTGTTAATTAAAGTTTATTTTATCAGGATTCCTATAATCCCTACTCTCTTTATCGTAATTCATTGGTACTCAATACGTTATAAACACGTAAGTAAATTTGTTCATTTTGAATAATCACAGTCCGCAGTAATTATTGTTTATTTATTTGATGTGGATTAACCAGTGTTAATATTAACATTAAAATCATGTTATTTCTTTAGTTTAGAATATCAAAACCATGGCTTATAGAAAAAAATGTGCAGTTTTCAACTGTGACGCCAATATCACTTAAAATAGGGGCTCGACTAATGTCACATAAACATAGGTTTACATATGTAATGTTAGCAGGGATTATTTAGGATCATTTGCGAACATTTATGTAGTAGTGCGGACATCCAAGGAAAGTGTATTGCTGCGATAATGGGACCAATTTTATAAAATCTGAACAGAGTGGGTGTAAATGTAGATGAGAAAAATGAAAGGAGGTAACTTTGGTCATATGGTTTATCAATACAACTGAGTTCTGCTATGTTAATGTATAAATAGGAAGGTTTAGGACAATAAGCTTATATTAAGAGAATTTGGATCGTTGTAGAGAAAGTGGGTACTTTGAGCCAAAAAGCGGTTCTTTCCATATGTATATTTAGTATTGCTATTGTTACTCCAGCTATGAATTATTTTGTATAGAGAAATATTTTTATACGTTAGTTTGTTTGTTGGAATTTTTTTTATTACATAGGTATTTAACAAAAATTAAGTTGATGGTTAAACTATAGACTGGGTGTGCATTAAGTGTAAGTCATTTTAGACTTTTTGTCTTCGAATTGCATTTGTTAAAATTAATGTGCAAATAATTGGAAATGGCAAAATTGTTGTAACTTGACATGAATAGCCTATAGGTATTGTCTAAAAACAGTTTGCCAACTGAAAAATATGTTATTTTCAGTTAAGAGCCCTAATTTGAAACAGCTTAAATGAATTTAATAAATAACTAATTAATTTACATCGTTTTCGAATTTCTAAACTTCAGAATTAGCGATGAGAGCGCTTTTAGATTTAAATAAGTAAGGTTTCCTACCTTTTCTGTACCTTAGTGTTTTATCACCGCCAGATGGCGGACCAAAGTGTTAATAAACTGTATTGTAAATTTCTTTAGTACTGGTCCAGCCCGAACAGATAGCGCTGTTAATTAAGTTTTGATTCGATGTACGGAAGATTGTCATCTTATTTATTTATTGGTCTGTGTTCAGAAACACATAATTTAAGTAATAACATTACAGCAATGAGCTTTAAATTGGTGGTCCTAAGACTAAACAATTATTAAGGTTACATATCAAAACAAAATGGGGAAGGGCTATTCTACTTTTATTTATTGTAATAGCATATATTATTAATTATTATGCAACCTACTAGAATTCACCAGATAACAGTGAAATTATTTATAAACAATTTTTACTTACATTAAGGAGGTAGGTTAGAACTACCTAAACTTCATCAAATATTTTTGTCACAAATCAGTTTATAATGAATTAGCTATCTCGTAAAAACCTCGTGGATTCAAAGGAAAGTATTTAAAGCCCCTGCGAAAATGTTATAGCAGAATCTATATTGTAACAGCCACATTGGGATGTTATGCTGTTACTAGGTTATTGATATATTTTCACTTGCATGTATGATAGTTGGGTGATCTATATTTTCAGGGGTAGATTATAACATATAATAGAAATCAACTATTCGAGTAACAAACGTATTCGTATAAAGTTTATCCTAATTAGTAATGCTATTAATTATCAAGGTTGGTTTTGTATATAGTTCTGAAACCTTGAGGAATATTTACATTTCATTATTCCTTAAGCAAGGAATATTAATGTCAACATTGGTTATAGAATTATCTCTCTACAAATTAACATTCATTCTAGTTATTCAGTTTGTGTTGTGATTTATTCTTAACAAGCTTCATATCATCGCTTAAATACACTTGGTGTTTAAATATATTTTTGTGAAAGGTTTATGCAATCATTCTTATTATTTTCAATTATCTTGTGAAATCTATATGAATAAATAGACTAGGGTATGTTTATGCTTCATTAAACGTTTCTGTCAGAATTCCACAAGTAACTGGAATTGCGCATTTGTGCCGTGTCTGATCATCTGAAGTTTCTCAACAATGACGTACTGTTTTAAAAGGTCATGTTTATATTCATACAGTTAACGACAATTATTTAGTCTCTCAGAATTTATTGCATCACTTTTCGTAGTATAGAATTACTATTTATCAAGGGTACATTGCTTGCAATAATTTTAGGAGTTCATTCAAAGTGCTCATAATTCCCACTCTAGTTTTAAATATTATTTTAAAATTGATCCGCCTATGGATTAGTTATTTATCAGGTGATACGTTTTTATTCAGATTAAAGTTATCGTTAAAAATGGAGAAACAGCGTTTGTTCTCTTTTACCAAATTCTTTGAACAGTTTAGACGTTTATTAATAATAGGCAAATTGCCAGAAGGGTTTAAGTGTCTTCAACTAATTGTGTTGAACTTAACCAACAATAATTTAGTCGTTGGAATTGTGTTTTGGCAAAGCCCTAAGTTCCGATTTGACTTTTCGGATAATCAGCATATGCTGGAAGTAATTATTAATCGCGTCTATTTTACATCTGCAAGATATGTAAGTATATCACGTTTTTGTAACCTGCAAAATTAAGTACCTTTTCGTAGGTACCCTTTTTGTTAGTTTACGTTTATTTAGTTGGGTTAATCTTTGCCCATTTTGTCTTTTACATTAAAGAGTTTTATTTACCGTTTGGTTATATACAATTATGGATTGGTTCAAACGATAGGATTTTTGTTAAAAGCTTCTATTCTATTTGGGGACTCATCTAACTCATCACAAGGTGCTACAAATTCACAGTTCTTTGTTCATGTCGTTTTATGGATTAGTTTTGGAGAGTACAGAGAATACCATTTCCTGTTTGTCCACCTTTCCTAACACCCAAAGAAGACTCAGGTGCTGCTTGTCGACCAGGCTACATCTGTAAATATATGTAAAAGAAATTTAACAAATACGTTGATAATAACTATTTAAAGGTTCAGTATAAGTGCATATTTAGAAAAACTTATTTGTGTTTTAATCTGTTGTATATCATCTGTTGTTCTATACTTATTTGTACATTTGTTTTATGTGTCAAATAATTTAAGAATATTATACCAATGGAGTAATACTGGAAAATTGACCTTGATAATATACACCACGGATCACTTCAAATTGTGTCTTATTTCTCAAGTTATAAATTCAAGTCAAGGAACCCTTTTGTGAATCAAGACGTCTCACTTGCTCCTACCTTTGGACAAGGGATCATTGCCGTTTGTACCGCTGAACTTGGCCGAGGGGTAAATACACAGAGTTATTCTTGAAATTTGAAGTGATACCTAGAAGTAGTATTGGATGTTTAAATTTTTTACCTGTTGATACTTATTTTTAAATGTAGTAATTATTCAAAATATTAACATAACGTAAAAGACCGCCTAAACTAAATAGGTTGCAAATTCACGTTATAATATGTTCACAATTAAGAACAATATCCAATACATTGTAGTTTACGTGCTGGTAAAAGAATACAACAGTATTATATTAAATAACAGCCCGCGAACCAACAGTTATTGAATCTCGCCGAAGGCTAAATGTACTTATTGCAATCTACAATAGAGTAGAAATTTTAGGAAGTAAACGATTTATAGCCATACAAACATTCCTAATATAATGTAATAAAAAAGCTAGAATATATCGCCGTTGGGCGGGTTAGCGTAAGACAAAGAGAATGTTGCACATCTTGCTTGCACTTGCTAAAATTGGAACACAAAGTAACCATAACGGTTCTCACTCAACACGTATGTAATATTTAGGAATTGTCAGCGTAAAAAAATGTATACTACTACAGACCTGGTTTCTTAATATTAAATTTCTATTACTCAAAATGCTATATACATATTCATAATTGTCAGGTTTTAAATTTTCTTTATACGTTAATTATTAATGAATGAAAAAGCAGACTATTGCAGTTTTACCTCTAGCATAAATTATTTCCATAACAGATACTATATTTTTGCATTATTAAACAATTTACTATCAATTATTTAGAGAAGTAACTATTACTTACCTTATAATATCGAATTTAGTAGGACAACACAAAGTTACAACACTACAGAAATACTTTGCAAGTATAATTTGCAGAAATAGCACGTTGTCGTTCGTTACCGTCAACGATTCAATTTAGTTGAGGCATTAAAAATAACTGAAGTAGATGGCGCCATTTTACAGGTAAATATTGGTGTTAACAATGTTAGCAACTCATGATATAAGCATAAATGGTTAAGGCACCGGGTTTAGACACCTAACACGACAAATTTTTAAAATGTATTTTAAACGAGTCAAAATGGCATTCAAAAGCCAAAAGCGTTAAATAAAATTTATCGCATCGGGTGTATAGCGCCATAGCTCTGGACGTTGCCAGAACATAGTGAAATTCAAGAACAAAACGCCAGAATATATGCAATGTGTACACACACACACGCGCGCGCGCGCGCGCACGCGCGCCCACTACTAGCTTATGTCCGTAAAGAAGCAAATCGTTTACAAGTTACATAAACCTGTCCGAATTAACGTTCCTAGAAGACATGCAATTACAAAAGGATTAAACAAACTGTTTCAAGCCGATTTGGTGAAAATGGTCCCATATGCAAAAATGAATAAGGAATTTAGAGACATTCTAGTTATTATTGAAGTATTCTCTAAATACTTATGGGCCGTATCGGTTAAGTGCAAGACGGGCAAAGCTGTTTCAAACGCTCTGCAATCAATCTTCAACAAATATTGTATTGTATTCTACGGCACATTCAAAT
The DNA here is from genome assembly GCA_036346225.1 of Platerodrilus igneus. NCBI lineage: Eukaryota > Metazoa > Arthropoda > Insecta > Coleoptera > Lycidae > Platerodrilus > Platerodrilus igneus. The sequence goes on from JARFIW010001568.1 coordinate 368,859, forward strand.
GGATTCAAGAAAAGAGACTTATAACAACATTTAAAGCATTAATGAAAAAATATGAAATTATACATCATAGTGTGTACAGTAATAAAAAAGTGTACGTAGTAGAACGCGTCAATTGTACTTTATAGTCAAAAATGTGGAAACAATTCAGTTTGAATGGTTTGTATCAATAGCTAAATATACTATCCAAACTCGTGGCTGCAGATAACAACACCAAGCATCGAACAATCGGTATGCGATCTATAGATAAATGTGTCAAAACGCAAAGAACGCAAACTTTTGAACACAGTATACAGTACGAGCAAAACAGTTAACTAGAGTCAAAAATTTTCTGTTGGAGAGCAGGATCGCATTAGTAAGCATAAACATCAATTTACTAATGAATATACACCAAATTGGTCTAATTAAATTTTCACAGTGGTAAAAGTGTATTTGACTAACCGGTTAACATACAATTTATGCCATATTCAAAGACAACCAATTTTAGGTGACTTCTATGCGGAAGAACTTCAACAAACACACAATGCAGATGCATATTTAGTGAAAAAATGTATTGATGAGTGCTAAAGGTCGAGTCTATGCAAATGTTTAGGTTTAGATTCTAGTCATAATTCTTAGATTGATAAAAATAATATTTTGTTGACCTGCTGTTACGTGTTGGTTTATTATCATATGTCAGACATCAATAAGACGATTTTTTACTGTTACATACTTTATTATATCCACACACAGGTTACATCATATGTAGTACTACTACTACTACACTAGTCTACGTCAGCAAAGTTGTTTATAATTCCTTGTATCCAAAACGCAAAACGTTCATGTGGTTGATTGTTGCACTGTTGGTTGAACTCGAGCATTTCGGTGTCCGTGAATATATGTGAATAGCGACCAGGTAAAACACATAACTTCATGTAACACAGCCAACAATTTTTGTCTGTACATAGTCAGTACTCGACGCAGTCGTAAAATTTCATACCTTCGAACCTGTGCTAATGATTTAATGTTGAGTACTTTCTTGTGATTTATTTCCACGCCATTAAAGTTCTGTTTTAACGCATTCATTCTGACTGTTTTACTTATGGGCTAGACGATCTACATGTATGCATATATGTATATATATATATATATATATATATATATATATATATATATATTTCTGTGATATTTGGGGGTTAAAGCAGCATTTGTAACATACTGTTTTAATACGCTCTAATAGTTCTATTATTTCTAAAAATAGTTATTTTCTAGTTTAATTTTAGCATTCTAATTATTAGAATGAAGGTCGTGTAGCATAAATATGTCTGCAATTGTAAACGGCTGCAAGATCACCCAAGTAGCGTCCTAGCGAAGTTCTAGAAAAATATAATCTAAGAGTTAATAAATTTTTCTAAAGGCACTTTACTTGAAAGGCACTAAACATGTCAGATTAGTTGCTATCTATGATTAGATGTCAATCATGTTCTAGGACCCTATTTATGTCAGGGTGGTCGGAAGAAATTTTTTAATTAGCGGAGTACTCAACTAAAAATTAGTTCCGAGAGCTACTTGTGTGGCTATCTTAGTGCAATTGGCAGTTTAATTAATCTTAAAAATTTACGACCGGCGTATCCTTTGTCGAGTATGAGAGCTAGGCAATGGGTTATTTTTCAATTAACTTAAACGTATATAAAGATGTCAGCCGGGGGAAAACGGGGTTGTTTATTTCCAGACGCGTTAGAGTCTAAAGCTGGCGGTGACTTGCAAGTTTGAGTGATGTGTTTTATTTCTCTGAAGTCAAGTGCGTGCCGTTTTGTTCTAAGTTAGTTATTTTTCTGAGTAAATAATTAGTATATGCGGTATTACCATGAACTCAAGGCTGTGTTATGCATCATAATTCCGTTATTTGTTTAAATAGAGTACCTGTCGATTTCCATGAAATACAACGTCGGGTTAAAGCTCAGTTCTAGTAAATTGATCCCGTTAAAGTATTGTTTTTGAGACCGCATCGCTTTAAAAGGGTCTTCTATTTTATTGTTGTTTCGACGTTTGTCTGAGGCCTGTAATCACTAAGCCACGAGACTACCTGAGTATGCAAAGCTCCGGTCAGGAGTTCCGTTACTGTACTATTTGACCCTTGTGAAGGTCGTATTTTTCCTGTTGTTGATGACCCCGTGGTTAAAGAAGGGTCGTCGCACTATGCAAGTTAATTAGACTAGGGTAGCGTTAATTGATTTTTGTTATTGGGGTGTTTGCACCCAGAACTGTATTAATATTCAAAAATAAGTCTTTTAGTTAAGTTTAGTTAAGTTGTGTTTGTGCTAACCGGAGACTTTAAAAGATTAGCCCCTGTGAAGTGACTTATTTTCCGTCCTGCAATCTTGGTTCATTGCCCACGAACAAAGTGCGACGAAAGCTGTTACCGTGATTGGTCCATGGGCCGTTTAATTCCCATGGTGGCGCCCTATTGTAAATAATGTTAATTACTGCATATGTTTGTTTTTATATGTAATTAGGTGAAGTTTTAGTTGGTAGCCCATTTAATAAAGCAATCAGAATTTCGTCTTAGTGTGTTGTTATTTAATGAACTCCCCCCTCTCACCGATTGCAGCAGCTTGCGAGGCAATGTCCCGAAACGTGAGGGTACTATAGAGCTAGAGGTCCTGCCCATTTATTATTTATTGATAATTGGATACCCTCACGCGGTAGGTAAATATAAAAAGTACACATTAGCATTCAATTTGGTAATTATTTTAGGATTCTGTATAGAAAATACAAATAACAAGATAAAACAATTTTCTTTAGAGTACGAAATGAATAACTTTTTTGGAATAATTTCAGTAAGCTAAAAGTTAATTTAGCACCATCTTTTTAACTAAGAATACTAATTAAAAATAGCCTGTGATATATCATAAACATATTTTTACGGTAGTATTTGAGAAATATAAAGCATTGTGAATTTCATATCACAAACCAAAGTAACCTTCAGAGTTAAATTATGGCATTAAAAGCTTGAGCATTGTAAAATGTTGTAGTTCTGCTTAATGTTTACAACAGAGAAGATGCCAGGTATATTCGAACGAAGTTTTCCGAGTATCGTTAAAAGATACGACGACGCAAACAATAGCAAAATTCAGGAGTTGTGGTTATCGCCATCAATTAAATAGATTTATAGGTGGAATGGGGAAAAGCCATTGACGGTTACGATGAAACTTGCCAACTGCAAAATAAAGAAGGGTTATTTGTTAGAATGGGTACAAGTAAAATAAAAATATCATGTGTTAACATAGACATCCTTAAACTTAAGAGGAGATAGCTTTTGGCAGTTACAAGTTCAACTTGCCAACGAGAAAACGAAGAGTGAGTATTAGATGAAATAAGGACAATAGAGATAGGTGTAGATTAAAGGCTTAACGTTCGTTTACAACGGGGAAGGCAGGTGAAATAAAGGAAAGTTGCTTTAGCGTGTAAGTTAGAATGAGATAAGGATAACACGGATTTGGAACATAAGGTATTGGAGTGACAACAAAGGGGTGGTTATACAAACTGTAGTAAGTACAAAGCAAGAGAGAGGTGATTTTGAGGCGTAGGTTGAAGTGAGATAGACACTACACTTGTTGCATTAAGGACGTGTTAAAAGTTAACCTCTTCAACTGGGAATTAACTATACACAACGTGATTGGTGAGAGATGTTTTGAATACAGAGAAACAATTCGAGTAAGAGTGTGGATTATAAACGTTAGTCGAATTTTTAAGGAAATGCTTTGAAAAATCGTGGCGGTAACAAAAATTACGAGGAATTTTAAATGTACGTTAGAATATTACGGGAAAACGGTGGCGGTATACATGAAAGTATTTGTTTGTATTGAGAGAATTAACAAGCATTAGAGGGGCAGAAGAAGGTTATATAAACCTTAACGAATGGTGATTAGGCTCTCTAAGTTTCCAGCAAGCGTATGTCTTTTTAAGCTTAACACTAGTAGTTAACAACCAGCTGAAAACTCCAAGTATTGATATGTTTACGAGTTGCATAAAAGTTCTGTTCATGTAAGTAAAACGGTTACATTTTAATTTGCACTAAGTGTGCTAAATATGAAATTGAAAATGGAGTAAAAGATAGTGTATGGTTGAATTGGTGGATTACCTACGTATTAAAAAAGAGGTTTGGGAATCTGAATGCAGTATGGAAGTGGAAAACGAGATAACCCTCTTGTGATATGGTTGCAGCTAGCAGACGTAGTGATTGCAATCCAGATTGGGTATTAATGTAAACAGCAGTAGTTCATGGTTTTATGGTAGTCCTGGGCGCAGTGATAGAATCAAGATAACTGTTGTTTTTTTTTTTGATTTGCGTATAAACAGGAGTGATTTTTTGTTTTGTTTCTTGTGTTTATGTGAGTTTGGTGTTTTAAACGTATGTTGAGAAAAGAGTGGTTGAGGAGTCAAGGAGTTGAGATTGGAAGTAGTGATAATCCTTTGTTTGATAAACCGGAAATGGAAATGGAAGCAGAGGCAGGAGGTAGTAGGGATCAGTCGAAGACAGAATCGGGAGACCAAGGGAGTGAAATGATTATGAAAATGCTAGAAAGAATAAGTGAAGAGTCGAACACGAAGATAGAGAAAATGAATGAAACATTAAGTAAAGCTAGGGAAGAATCGAAAAGGAAGTTTGAGCAGTTAGGTGAAAAAATAGAGAAGTCGATTAAGAAATTTAGTGATTTTAAAAATAGTTTGACGGTTAAAATGGAGGAAGTTGAAATGAGAATAGAGCGGAATGAAAGAGATATAATGGGGATCAGGCAGGAAATAGGACAAATGAAAAGGGAAGTGAGAGTTTTTTTGCGAGGAAGAAATTAACAATAAAATGACGGAAGTAAGGCACCAGTTAGGAGGATTTGAAGGGGAAATGTGTGGAATCAAACAAAATGTAACCTCTTTAACGGGGGATGGACCCAGGTTATATACAAATAATTTATCGTTAGATCAGCACATGAAATTTTATGGGGAAAATCGGGTAAACCCGCAAACTTTTAGCAATAGTGTTTGAGTGTTAGTACACAATTTGTATGATAAACAGGCAAAAATAAATGTAGTAAAGGCATTACTAAAAAATTATGCAGAAGCATGGTATAATCTTGTGGGTCAAGACATACGGTCGTAATTATATATAGAAGAAAAATTTCTGAAACATTATTGGGGAGATCATAAGCAAGACCAAGTGAGGGATGATTTGATTGCGGGGAAACATAAGGGAGAATTTTCAGTATCCTGGGAGCAGTACGCGATTAGAAAGTATAGTATAGCTAAACAATTAAGTGTACCGTAAACGGATAGACAAATTATTGAGTATTTATCTAGGCACTTTGAGGTAGAAGATAAATAGCACGTAGCACTGCAAAACATTACAGAAAGAAAAACATTTTTGGAGTATTTATAGAGATACGATGATGTAAGTACAGGCAGACCAAGAGAATATAGAGAGAGAAATATAAATCAGGTTAGATTTGAAAATGGGGAAATAATTTTAACAATAGACGGGGAACAAAGTTTAACAGATCATTCAGAAATAACTGAGAGTCTAGAGAAAATTATTATCACAGTGGTAGCGGTACCAGAAGTACAAATCAGGGACCGAGTGTGCAACATCAGAATAATTCACCGGAAAACTCAACAGTATAACATAGTGCAGGGACCAGAAATAATGAAGTAGGCCAAAGGTTAGTAAAACTTATGCCGAAGTGGTAGAAGAACAAAGGGGACCAAATAGTGAGACCCAGGGAAGACAGAATTTTCAATAAGAGACAAACCACTAGAGTTAGCAATATGTAAATATGAACATCCGCGGGAATTTATGACGATTGAGGACGAAATGGGACCAGAAATAAATGAGAAAGTTTGTTTGCCAATAGTGGAAATTAAAATTTTAAATTACAATGTAGGATCGATGGTCGATTCAGGAGCGGAGGCGAGTTTAGTATCTGAAGAATTTGTTAAAGAAATTAAGGGAGAAATTTGTGATACAATTGTGCCAATTAAGAAGAGCTATTTAGTAGCTCCAAACAAAAAGAGCTTTGTTGTAGTAAATAGCGTTGTTGTGCTAAAGGTTCGTTAAGCTGTGAACAGGAATTTGTGATTGCTCCTAAGCTAAAATTGAAAAGTATCTTGGGGATACATTGTATGATGAAGTTAGGTCTGGTTATAGATATGGAGAACCGATTAAAAAGTTAGGGATATGGAATTGCCCTGGAAAGATAGTTACGATATCACAGAAGATGACGTGGGGTTAAGTGTAAATTTGATGGAGACAGATGATGGGGAAGTAAATGAGTTAGATACTATTAAATATCCGGAAGTAAAATTAGAGGAAGTTCAGGCACCGCCGAAGAAACATTCAGAATTAGTCGGTGTAGAGGCGAGCACAGCACTGGGTTATGAGCATGTTTTCGAGGTTGACAATTCAGAACTGTTTAATTCTAAAATATACCCGATACCTGCAGTATATAGGGAGCAAGTAAATTGTGAATTAGCAAAAATGTTGGAAGATGGCATAATTGAGTATTCGAATACGCATTTTCTAAATCCGTTGGTAATCGTTAAGAAAAAGGTTAATAGCATTCGTTTGTGTTTAGATGTAAAAAAAATTAACCAACGAACTAAACCACAATTTCATTGTCCACCATCCACGGAAACTTTTAACTAGGTTAAGTGGTAAACTAATTTTCAGTAAGCGTGATCTAAGGAGCTCTTTCTGGTTGATTCTGCTACATAAAAATTCTAGGACTTTCAGTAGAAGAAACAATTTATAATTTTAAAGTGGTACCGTATGGGTTGTCTACGTCTAGTGCAGCATCGAGTAATGCCAAGCAGGCAAATTTAGGGGCGTATGAACGAGTTTCAGATCAGTACGTTGAAAATATCTTCCGTGATACAGTTAGTTTAATATTCATTGCGATAAGGAAAAAGTTAAAGGTCCGTGTCATAAAGTATGTACGAAGGATGACTCTACGAATAAAAAAGAAAGTGAGATTCAAGTAGATTCAAGAAGAAGTAGGTGTAAATAATAGTTGGTAATAATAAGTGTTAATAATAGATCTAAATAGTAATAGTAATAAATAATAGATAGTTGTAGGTATGCATAGGTGTAAATCATAGTTGTACATAAAGGTTTGAATAGTCAAGTAAGAAGTAAGTGAATTTAGAAGTGTATTTGAATTCAAAAACAAAATCCAAAATTAAGTTTTTATTTATATTAAAATAGGGGGAATATTCTGTGATATTTTGGAATTAAAACAACATTAACATTCAATTTGGTAATTGTTTCAGGATTTTGTATAGAAAATACAAATAACAAAGTGAAACGCTTTTCTTTAGAGTAAGAAATGAATAAATTTTACGGAATAATTTTAGTAAGCTAAAAGTTAATTCAGCATCATCCTTTTAACTATGAATACTAACTAAAAATATCGTGTGATATATTGTAAACACGTTTTTACCGTAGTACTTAAGAAGTATAAAGCATTGTAAATTTCATATCATAAACCAAGGTAACCTTCAGAGTTAAATTATAGCAAAGAGTGTGGGATTGGAGCGTTAAAAGCCTGAGCATTTTAAATCGTTGTAGTTCGAAGCTTTCTAAGTATCGTTAAAAGATATGACGACACAAACAACAGCAAATTCCAAAAGTTGTTGGTTATCGCTGTCAATTAAATAGATTTATAGGTGAAATGAGGAAAAGCCGTTGACGGTTACGATAAAACTTGCCAACTGTAAAACAAAGAGACGTTATTTGTCAGAATGGGTAGAAGTAAGATAGAAATATTATGTGTTAACATAGACATCGTTAAACTTAAGAGGATATGACTTTTGTCAGTTACAAGTTCAACTTGCCAACGAGAAAACGAAGAGAGAGTATTAGATAAAATAGGGACAATAGAGATAGGTGTAGATTAAACGCTTAACGGGGAATGCAGGTAAAATAAAGGATAGTTGCTTTAGCGTGCAAGTTAGAATGAGATAAGGATAACACGTGTTAGAAATATAATGTATTGGAGTGATAACAAAAGGGTGCTTATACAAACTGAAATAAATACAAAGCAAAAGAAATGTGTTTTTGGGGCGTAAGTTGGAGTGAGGTACACACTACACTTGCTGCATTAGGGGCGTATTAAAAGTTAAGTTTGTCAGTTGGGGGATTAAATATACACAACGTGATTGGTGAGAGATGTTTTGAATACAGGGAAGCAAGTCGAGTAAGAGTGTGGGTTGTGAACGTTAGTTGGATTTTCAAGGAAATGTTTTGAAAAATCGTGGCGGTTACAGAAATTACGACTAATTTTCCACGTACGTTAGAATATTACGTGAAAACGGTGGTTGCAAGTTTTACGTGGAAGTGTTTGTTTGTATTGACAGAATTAACAAGCTTTAAATGGGCAGAAGAAGGATATATACACCCTATCGAATGGTGGTTAGGCTCTTTAAGTTTCCAACAAGCGTATGTCTCTTTAGGCTTACACTAGTAGTTAACAACCAGCCGATATCTCCAAGTATTAGTACGTTTACGAGTTGCATAAAAGTTCTGTTCATGTAAGTAAAACTGCTACATTTTAATTTGCACTAAGTGTGCTAAATATAAAATTGAGAATGGAATAAAAGATAATGTTTGGTAGAACTGGTGGATTACCTACGCCTTAAAGAAGAGGTTTGGTAGTCTGAATGCAGTATGGAAGTGGAAAACGAGATAATCCTTTTGTGATATAGTTGCAGCTAGCAGTCGTTGTGATTGCAATCCAGATTGAGTATTCCTGTAGGCAGCAGTCGTTTATGGTCTGATGGTAGTCCTGGGTGCAGTGATAGAATCCAGATAACTGTTGTTTCTTTTTGCATTTGTGTATAAACAGGCGTTCTGTGCATTGCGGGTATAATGTTATAAACTATAAAGATAAAGTTGGTAAGAGTTATGGATTGAACTTTTTCTGTTGCATTAATGCACTGTATATTTATGCGGATAATTAGGTTTAGAAATGATTTATGATATGAGCAGTATTTGGTATGTACAAGGTAAAAGGGTACTTTTGGGGGATTGATGTGCAAAGTTTGGCACTAATTATGAGGTCGTAGTAAACCGGAGTTAAAGTAAAGATGGTGGTAAAGCCCTGTTACTTTCTAAGATAATATAACTGTAAATATTTCTTTGGGTGATTATTGCTTTCAAAGTGTATTGTAAAATGTGATATTTTCACAAAGAGGATGTACATAATGTATAGCCAAAATAAATTTTTAAAATCAATTTTCGTAATAATTTCTTACGTTTTTTTACGATTAAATTAAAACCTCCCTTTTTCTTACATTATTCATGCACGTAGATTCCGTTTCAATCCTACAACAACATCCTGTATTTCTCATTGTTTTACAATAAGTACGCTTTTTACTAATTTTCATTTTAAATTTATTTATTTCGAAACGTAAAGTATATGCTAAAATTAAATAGTCAGTGCCTTGTTTTAGATATCCGTGAACTTGTGATACATTACGACCGCGTATAATTGATACTTATGTGATTTTTATCTAAAGACTCGTTGAAATGAGGTATTGAACTATCCGATTGAACCGTGTTTTCAAGTTTTCTAATCTTGTTTGATAACACCAATATTACTTTGAACTCTAGTTATTAGTTAAACGAATTAATATTTACTTTCTTTTCTGAATTTGCAAAAAGCACTCGTCGTGATTTTTAGATTCTTCGTTCTCGTTTTTATGGAATTTTATGCACGCAGTACTTTGTGGTAAGTAATTGTGGTTTTACAAACATGTACGTTTCGGCGGCACTAAACTAATTTACCGGTAATTCTCCTAGCTTCCTCCGGTGGGCCAACGATAAGTTCGCACCATCGCTCCTGTTGGCACGAGAGAACACACATATGGCGTGATTCAGTACACAGCTGGTCTACTCCGTCCTTAGAGACGAAAGCCAGCCTACATTTTGGACGTAGGCGAGTGTTTAGCCCGATTTCTTTTTTGTTTCTTTATTGGTACTGTTCCTGGGAAAGGGTCACATCCACATGTTTATCGGGTTCGACTCGAAGCCCACCCTTGGTACTTGTAAACATGAGCATCGTTAGGTGAGATGGTAATTATCATTAATATCGTATGTACGGTGACCATCATACATCCGTAATGGTATACTTACGGTGGTAATGTCTATAACAGGAGGGTTTCCATTTTTTTGTTCTTACAAATTTTTGATATTAATTTCCAATTTAACACCCACACTACTTAATACCTACAAGGGAAAGATTTCCTTTTTTTGTGCTTACAAATTTTTGAAATTAATTTTCAATGTAACACCCAACTACTTAATGTCTACAAGTCACGGTTTCTCTTTTTTTGTATTTTTTTTAGGTTGTAAAGATTTTAATTTAGACAGTCTAGTGCTAATGATTTTTATATACTTAATTGTTGTATTTAAGGTAATGATTTAGAGCTGTTGTTTTTAGGGTCGTAATTTCTTGTTCTTTTTTTTTGTATTTAATGAGGGGGACCTAAAAACGGCAGCTCGCCATTTTAAGTATTGATTCTTTTATGTTACGTTCATTTTTGGCACTACTGTTTTGGTGTAATATATTTTTTTGGTAATTAGAGGTATGATTATTTTTAAGAGTGTGTAATTTTTTTTTTATTTCAGGCATTTTTTTAATTTTTGTATGTATTATACCCCGCCCACTCATCGAATGAGCCCGGTAGATCTCTTTTTTTCTTCTTTGGCTTTTAGGCTATGTAAATGTACGTAGCAAATTTTCCTATTACCTAACATTGCCAAGATATTATCCATGGTTGGTGGACACTTGTATTGTGGTTTAGTTCGCTGATTTATTTTTCTAGCATCCAAACATAACCTAATACTATTATCACGTTTCTTGACAATTAGTAATGGATTAACAAAATTTGTACTCGATTTCTCAATGATCCCCTCTTTTAACATTTGATCAACTTCTCTTCTCACCCTATCCCTGTAGGCTGCTGTAATAGGAAACAATTTAACATAAAACGGTTCAGTATTCACCACCTCTAACTTATATTCGTAACCCGTAGCAATTCTGGATTCTAATCCTATCAATTCTGAATATTTATTCAATAATAATTCAGCTTTACCCTTAAATTCACCTGGACACCTAATTTCCTCTTCTGCCTTCCCCTTATTATCTAACTAATCTTTAAACTGATTTATATTCAGACAGTCATTTTTGACTTCTGTACTAACTTCTCCATCCCACTTAATATATTCCCTCTTAAATATTATTTCCTTGCTTTCAGCATTTATTTTTAACCCCAACTTATCTATAATAACCATCCCAAAAATTGCGTCTATCTTCAATCCAGGTACAATCATAAATTCATTTTCAAATTTTATGCTGCCTAAGTCACACTTCAGAATCACCATAATGTTTATACTCGCAAACTTTTTGCTGTTTGGCGCTACCAAGTTACACTTTTTTACAGGTATCATTTTGTCCATTAATGTTTCCCGTTTTACAAAATCTTCTGAAACGAGCAACTCTTGCGCTTTTGTATCAATAAGTACATTAATCACATTATTTTCCACATTCAAATTAATTACAGGTAATAAATTTTTGTTTATATTTAAATTATTTTTCACTTCAAATTTAATAAATTCGCGCTGATGTTCGTACTGGTTTATTCTTACGGGCTTGCTTGGTTGGTTTCTCTTTAAAAATTTTGATTTGAGGTAGATGGGTCTGCTAAACTCGTAATTTCGGAATATATGCGTTTGGTTCTTCTCAGCCCTTAAGCTTGTTCTACCGGTTCTCGACTATGTGTATTTTGGTTCTCATTGTGCCTTTGACGCGGATTATTTTGGTCCGTGGTTTCATCATCATTTGTTTTCTCAGTCTCTCGCCTCGATATGTTGTTTGCACTCCAATTGTATCTGAAACCGCTGCCATTATTATAATTGTTGTTATTAATATAATTGAAATTTCCCCCGTAGTTGTTATTATTGCCGTCATAATTAAATTGTTATGTACCTATATTTCTCAGATTTTATAAAAATACATCCCGGTCCTCGATGTTTTGAAGTGATATATAAATATATATATATATATATATATATATATATATATATATATCGTCTCACTTCCACCTTAAAATGCTCTGCTAAATATGTTATTATTTGTTTCTTCTCTAATGGAGAATCTATTTGTTTCGGGATGCTAAACTTCTTTATCGCGTATAGCTTCCGGGTTATTCTTAAATCTTGGTTATATTTACCCATAATAGTAGAGGGTTTAGTGACGTTCTGCCGCCACATTTCCACCCGAATCCCACATTTCCACACACATTTACATGTAAATTCCCATAAGGTGGAAATGTAGTGGTGGAACCGCATTTCCACACATTTACATGTAAATTTCCATAAGGCGAAAATGTGGAGATATTCCACATTTCTACATACATTTACATGTATATTCCCATAAGGCGGAAATGAGGAGAATCCCTCATTTCCACACTCATCTGAATCAAATAGTTTTCTTCGGCTAGCCATTGAATCTTTCGAGATAACCCTATCTTGTTTGGTATCAACTAATATTAAATTTTTCTCAGCTACCCGAATCTCTAGGAATTTTTTAGATTGCATCACCCCCCAGAGAGCACCCTAATTTTAAGATTTTCTGCTGGTAGCGACTTTATGATCGTTCTTATAAATTTTTTAGTCATGCAATACATCTGGTTAGTCTAGAATTTTATACAGAATCCGATTCCGCAAGCACATTTAAAATCCGACCATCCCTTACAAAGTTACACTTTTAAAGACTCCGAGCCTCTAAATTTTGCTCTTTGCTCCCACATCTGAACCAAATAGTTTTCTTTGACTAGCCATTACATCTTTCGAGATAACCCTATCTTGTTTGGTATCAATTAATATTAGATTTTTCTCAGATACCCGAATCTCTAGGAATTTCTTAGATTGCATCATCCCCCAGAGAGCTACCCTAATTTTAAGATTTTCTGCTAGTAGCGATTTCTGACCGTCCTTATAAATTTTTTAACCATGTGAGACATTAAATTAATCTAAAATTTTATGCAGAATTCGAATCTGCAAACAGATTAAAATCCGACCGCCCCCTGCAAGGTTACACTTTTAAAGTCTCAAACCTTTTTAAATTGTTTTTCTCATCTATAACATATGCTTTAAACAACCATTATTCGAGAAAATCTAAAACTGTGGGGATTTTAGAAATGAGTTCTTTATAAGCCATAAGTGTTTAATATTTAAAACCATTTTTTCAAACAGTAAAGTGCTGTTTTCAGAATATCGCAAAAACCCATGAATTTTAAAAATTTTCTGGCTTTAACATTGTTAATTACTACGTCACAAACATAATTACATGCTCAATGCTAAATAGTTGGAAAATACATTCCTTTTACAAACTAATTGCTTTACAATTATGTGACGTAAAGTGAAAGTAGCGTAGACCTTTCTTTTTTATTAATTAGTGGCTATATGATTTGAAAAATACAATAGATATGATTAATGCCATCCATTAGGAAATTCACGTATAATTGCTGGTGTACACAATGTACTTTCTATTACGACCTCGACTAGGAGAAATGCAAACTTCATCTTGTAATACAGATCGATTAACGGTTTTCAAACCGCCTGTAAACGCGATTTGATTAGTAAAAACTTATTCGTTTCGCATGCTTTGTGTAAGATCGTTAAAATTTTCGTATCGTGTAGTGATTTTTCCTCAAAATCTTTTTAAAAAAAATTTAAGGTAAGTCTAAATTTTTTTAAAAATAGAACTGAATTTATTCGCAAACCCCAATTAATGTGTATTTTGCTATTGTTTCTGATTGTATTTCTAAAACATTAATTTTTCCAAAGTAATACGCTGTTTTACATATATATTTTTTTTTAAATTTTAAAGATAGGCCTTTAGCTAGACGAATGTTGGGCGTATCTATTAACCCCAATTCCGAAATGACTATCTCTATTGGAATTGTAGAATATGGTGTTGCAGATTGTGTAAAATATGTACTACCTGCTTTAATGTAGCACTTGTGTATGATTTTTATTTTATCTTGGCTATCTTCCTCCTCTACTATCTCCAAATAATTAACATGGAAGGTGGGCGAAGAGCTTAAAAATTACGGAATCTTAAAACTAATATATACAATAGATTTACAGCATACCTCTTCATCGGTTCGGACACTCCATCGTCGACACTGGTGTTCTTTATTCGATAGCTAGTCATACGGTTGTTAAACGTTATGCTAACTATTTCTACACTATCTTTGCCAGTAGCGGTTTTTCCAGGTATAGGAAACACTGCAAGGGTTGCATTTAAAACGTTTGCAGGTACCATTTTAGTACAAAACAAAATCCGCACTATAGGACTTTGGTGAAACTTGTAAGCGAACTAACTTATAAACTAAAAAGTTTACTCTTGCGTAGCTGCTTTATGCTTCCTATAGAATGCAAATCCAAGGTTTCCGAAGACAGCCGAAGGAAGTTGAGGATTCAGTGGGGAACTAAATGATGTCATCTTTTGCCAATCCTTGCTGTTCGTCCAGTACATTTAGCACCAATGCATGCGCCCGGTTCGCTTCGTCCATGCTGCGAATGCAGTTACATACGGATACATACGCAAGCAAGTACTCGATACCATCCAAATAAAGAAGTGGATGCTTAGTGACTGTTAACATCCGCTTCCCTCGTGTACGCCCAGACACATCCCAGCCCATGCGCACTCCCGCGCGCGCGCACCCCTGCCCATGTGCACTACCCATGCGCACCCCTCTCTGTGCGACTGCTATTTTGGGGTAACGTCACAGTCTTTTATAAATAAAGAACAATGTTATATACTATTATAAAATGTTGATTCTGACATTATACATAACAAAATTTAAAAATATATAATACCAAGCATGGAGTCATTTAAACTTAATTTTAATACAAAGTTATACACAGAAGACAGTCCTTTCTTTATGTTTGTTTGGAGTCTTTTTAATTTTATCTAATTTTATTCGCAGCTTAAAATTTAAATCGACACCCAAGTCTTCTATCTCCTTTTCTAGCCAATAGTTTGATACATAGAGATCGTCTAGGTTTTCGAATTGTAAAATGTACCGAAGTTTGCCTCTATATTTAAAGTCTTTGATTCCACCTACAACCAGATCCATTCTTTCGTGTAATTCTTGCAGCTTGTGACAATCTTTTAATCGCAGCTTTCCCACTATATCCTGCATACGTATCTTGTTAGCTTGATCGACTTCTTCTTGTCGGTATTGGAGGAAATCCTTTTTCTCCCACACACTGTTGTGTAGTTGCATGTCCACCACTTTTGGGAATATATGGTTGTTATAGGTTGTAAGACCCTCGGTTTTAAATAATTCGAAAGGTTCTTTACTAGGCAAATATACAATGTTTAGCGGAACCCCTTTTACGTGTGGTGTACGCCAAGGTTACGAAACCCGCATTCCTTAGTTCGTCTTTGTTATCTGCCATTTTGATACATACGTTTTTAGAATAACCTTTTAAAAAGTATACGGATTTAGTACCATCCTCTTCCGCAAGAACGCCTACATAACTAAAAGAGTTTTTCTTGCTAACCGCAAATGCATACAGCTTGTACAACCCCGATGTATCTAAGTCAGTCCATCGGCACATAAAATAATCTTTTAATTCTTCCTCATTTTCTCTAATAAGATGTTCTATGTCTAACACATCTTTGTATTGTTCGCGTATTGTCGCAGTGTTTTTCATGTAGTGCAATTTTCGCCTTTTTGCATCCATTTCCTCTAATTCCAGTTGTCTTTTCTTTCCACTTACTGCGTATGGCATGCATAATGGGGCAATTTCCTTTAGCGTAAATGGATACTACCAATATTTACGCATTGTCGTACAACCTCTGGGCGAATGTTAGGTGTATTTATCAACCCCAATTCCGAAATGAATATTTCTTTTGGAATTGTAGAATATGGTGTTGCAGATTGTGTAAAATATGTACTACTTTCTTTAATGTAGCACTTGTGTAAGATTTTTATTTTATCTTGGTTGTCTTCCTCCTCTACTATCTCCAAATAATTTACAGGTAAATAGCTAAAACTAAAAGCCGAAAGCACATACTTTATCAATGCTTCCCTTTCTTTTGGTTATTCGGGCAACTTAATTTGCAAGCCCGTCAATTTCTTTGTATTGCCATTCCCCCAATACACGTACTGTAGTAGGTTATTATGCACTAAACAGCAGCCATTTTGTAGCTTGTCCGATAGCTTACTCCACATTTTGGCAAGTGCTACCGAGTACATTGGCGCCTTTAGGAAGTATAACTTACTATCTTCCAAAAAAGTTAAACAGTTTTTTAAGGGATTATACACCCGTTCCGCACTGACATAGCTTCCAATTACACAGTTGTATATTGTCGCTTCCAATCGCGTAATACCATGTTCTTTGGCCAAAGTAGACGCAAATGTTTCCCTTAAACGTACATCTGGACAACGTAAAAAATCTAGTATATGATTGCCAAGTTGTTTATCAACACCGGGACTTGTTATCTGACTCACAAATTTGTTGTATATCTTAATTCTTGCATTGGTTGTTAGCCATGTTAAACAATCAATTCCCACAGTTTTATCGTTGTCAACTGTAATATTGCACTTTTCTTCGTATTCGCCCTTATAGCAAAAGTTATGGTTTGTAGTTAAATAATTACACATCTCCATCTTGCTAAATATGCCCGCAAAATCTTGGGTTACATTCATGTCAAAAAGATAGTAATAATCTTTTTTGAGTCCGTCTAATATATCTGGTAGTTCCCCCAATAAAGTTTCCAACTTAACATCTGCT
The DNA here is from genome assembly GCA_036346225.1 of Platerodrilus igneus. NCBI lineage: Eukaryota > Metazoa > Arthropoda > Insecta > Coleoptera > Lycidae > Platerodrilus > Platerodrilus igneus. Next base: position 385,702 of record JARFIW010001568.1, read on the forward strand.
AGTTCCACTTTGTACGGAACACATATAGGAATTTGGAAGTTTTTATAATGCTTTCGAGGTCTTCTTTTCCGATAATTTCTTTTACTCTCTGACCCATCTTGTTAGTACTATTCAGAGAAAACGGAAGCTTAGTTTTAACACCATGCCTAGCGGAAACAAATCGGTCGAACTTTCTTCGTAGATAGCTGTTAAATGCACCACAATTTTTTTTTTTTAGGATAAACAATCTTTTGTTTGCAGATGTTTGCTCGGCGTCAGAATGGTCGCAAATTTTAACCAACATTATATTGTCACAAAATGGCTCTGTAATTGGTGTCTGTAGTCCACCAGTCAGCATCTGTTCGTCTTCTACATAACAAATATTACCAATATCTGTCACCAGATTATTGTTGCACATATTTTCAGCCGAAAACCACAATCCAAATCGCTCATTTGTTGGTTTCACTTTTTTCCCAAGAAGTTGAGAAACGTTAATCCCCTTGGAGACGCTCATGTTTACTGTTTTAGCTACTGCCGAATACTAAACTGAATACGAAAAATTGCCCCTTATGTATCCTACAGAATGGGGGCGCATATTGCCGAAGATAGCCGAATATGTCGGACACCACCATATCGCCTACTATCTCTTGATTAGGAACAGTTTTGTTATCCGACAGGAATGCGCATCGACACATATCCGTATATATATCGAATATATGTAGGATGTTAGGTTAGGGTGAAATTGCCCATATTGGGAAATTGCCTCCGACCTAGGTTGGATGTGGACTTGTCAGGAGTTAGGATAGCTGGTGTTGTCCGGAGTTAGGTTAGGTTAGTTGGACCTGCGTGGACTTAGGTTAGATAAAAGGAAAAATTGATAGGTTAGGTCAGTGCAGTTTTCTAATAAATTTTCTCATTAAAAATCCATTAGCACTAATTGCTTTTTAATGAGTTTTCTCATTAAAATCCCATTAGCACTAATTGTTTTTTAATGAGTTTTCTCAATAAAAACCCATTAGCACTAATTAGGAAGATGACAAAAGGTACATCATTCCTAATAGTACAACAATCTACGCATGGAGGCATAAAGATATAAGATAGTTGTTTATATTTGTATAGATTTTGTAAATCTATTGTGTATATTAGTTTTAAGATTCCATAATTTTTAAGTCCTTCTCCCACCTTTTCTTCTTCCAAATCCTTCCTGCTTCTATCCTGGATGACAGAGTATACGTGTTATCTCCACGTGGTGTTCGCGGAACACAGCGGTTTTAGATTTCTCGGGAGATGGTTGGCTAAGGCATATTTCTTGCGTAGCAAAAAAAGATTCTAAAGATGGAGTTAAATAAAGATGAGCAAAAATTAGTGATTTGGGTCTTTAAAAGGCATAACTTTGTATAGGGTGGTCCTATTTAAAATTTATTTAAAGATTTGGGGTCCCTAAAAAAATTTAATATTAGTTGATACCTAGCAAAAAATATTTATCTTAAAAGAGTGACTACCCCGCGTATAATAAATACAATATAACACTTGTCGACAAAAAAGTTGTAGGGAAATTTAAAGACGAATTTAATGGGGGTCCAGTATTAGAATTTGTTGGTAGTAGGGCTAAGTCCTACTGTATTGTAGGCGAGATAGATACGACTAAAAAGATTATAGGGGTCTCACGAAGTGTAGTTATGTAAAACCGAAGGTCCTACAACCTATAACGAGCATATATTCCCATGCAACTACGCAGCAGTGCGTGGGAGAATAAGAATTCTCTCCACTAAGAAATTAAAGTTTCTATGTACGTAGCACCAGTCATTGGGAAATGGTAGAAATGTTAAACCTATAAAGACGACTAGTAATTATAGTTTAGAAAAATAATAGTTTTCTTGGACTAAATAAAATAGCTTAGAGTGATTAATGTATATGGTTACATATTCTCGTACAGATCCACAAACATCTGCTTACATCCGCATACGGGCATGGCGATACCGGTAGTTTTTGTTTAACAAATAATAGAAAAGATACGTTAGGTGTTAGTGTGGAAGCCCATTGTCGTTTTGAAAAATGATTTTAAATTATCAAAACGGTAGCGGGTCGAAGTTTAAGTTAGATGGATGGTTGACCGATTTTTTTCTACCTTTTACGAGGGAATCGGGAGTTGACAGACATCGAGCATCTAATTCTGTATTTGGTCGGTATCGAGTACTTGCCGGTTCTAGAAATCATTACGTGCTACCAACCGCTATGCGGAAGATTTGGTTCTAGGAAATGAGAAACTTACGAAAGCATAGATTACTTGGTATTAATGCTGATTGGTTTAATGACCGCGTTTGTGCACTCTTCGAGTGTCTTCTGCAATCTTCGATTGTTTCCAAAGAAAATATTCAAACCTACCATTTTCTAAAATATTACGTAGAACTTATTTAAATTAAATTGCTTTATGAGTAACTATTCCGTAGGCAACAGGTTTGGTATCCCCTTAGTAAAGGTTTAAAATGTTCTATTAAGTTATTGTTTATAGTAGCACTGCATCTTCTACTGCACGGCTTGCAACAAATTTGTGTACGTGTGCTACCACCCTTTTGGATTTTTAATATGCATGCGATGCGATTGCCGATCCGTATAACATGGAAGACGTTTCCGATGTTTCTAGTAACTGCATTCGCAGCATGGACGAAGCGAACCGGGCGCATGCATTGGTGCTAAATGTACTGGACGAACAGCAAGGATTGGCAAAAGATGACGTCATTTAGTTCCCCACTGAATCCTCAACTTCCTTCGGCTGTCTTCGGAGACCTTCGGTTTGCATTCTATAAAAAGCATAAAGTAGCTACGCATGAGTAAACTTTTTAGTTTATAAGTTAGTTCGCTTACAAGTTTCACCAAAGTCTTATAGTGCAGATTTTGTTTTGTACTAAAATGGTACCTGCAAACGTTTTAAATGCAACCCTTGCAGTGTTTCCTATACCTGGAAAAACCGCTACTGGCAAAGATAGTGTAGAAATAGTTAGCATAACGTTTAACAACCGTATGACTAGCTATCGAATAAAGAACACCAGTGTCGACGATGGAGTGTCCGAACCGATGAAGAGGTATGCTGTAAATCTATTGTATATATTAGTTTTAAGATTCCGTAATTTTTAAGTTCTTCGCCCACCTTCCATGTTAATTATTTGGAGATAGTAGAGGAGGAAGATAGCCAAGATAAAATAAAAATCATACACAAGTGCTACATTAAAGCAGGTAGTACATATTTTACACAATCTGCAACACCATATTCTACAATTCCAAAAGAAATAGTCATTTCGGAATTGGGGTTGATAGATACGCCTAACATTCGTCTAGCTAAAAGCCTATCTTTAAAATTTGAAAAAAGATATATATGTAAAACAGCGTATTACTTTGGAAAAATTAATGTTTTAAAAATACAATCAGAAACAATAGCAAAATACACATTAATTGGTGATTGCGAATAAATTCAGTTCTATTTTAATAAAAAATGTAGACTTATCTTAAATTTTTTTTAAAAAGATTTTGAGGAAAAATCACTACACGATACGAAAATTTCAACGAACTTACAGAAAGCATGCGAAACGAATAGGTTTTTACTAATCAGATCGCGTTTATAGGCGGTTTGAAAACCGTTAATCGATCTGTATTACAAGATGAAGTTTGCATTTCTCCTAGTCGAGGTCGTAATAGAAAGTACATTGTGTACACCAGAAATTATACTTTCAGCTTTAACATTGAACATATCTATTGTATTTCTCAAATCATATAGCCACTAATTAATAAAAAAGAAAGGTCTACGCTACTTTCACTTTACGTCACATAATTGTAAAGCAATTAGTTTGTAAAAGGAATGTATTTTCCAACTATTTAGCATTGAGCATGTAATTATGTTTGTGACGTAGTAATTAACAATGTTAAAGCCAGAAAATTTTTAAATTTCATGGGTTTTTGCGATATTCTGAAAACAGCACATTACTGTTTGAAAAAATGGTTTTAAATATTAAACACTTATGGCTTATAAAGAACTCATTTCTAGAATCCCCACAGTTTTAGATTTTCTCTAATAATGGTTGTTTAAAGCATATGTTATAGATGAGCAAAATAATTTAAATGGTTTGAGACTTTAAAAGTGTAACTTTGCAGAGGGTGGTCGGATTTTAATCTGTTTGCAGATTCGAATTCTGCATAAAATTTTAGATTAATTTAATGTCTCACAAGGTTAAAAAATTTACAAGGACGGTCAGAAATCGCTACTAGCAGAAAATCTTAAAATTAAGGTAGTTTTCTGGGGGACGATGCAATCTAAGAAATTCCTAGAGATTCGGGTAGCTGAGAAAAATCTAAAATTAATTGATACCACACAAGATAGGGTTATCTCGAAAGATGCAATGGCTAGTCAAAGTAAACTATTTGGTTCAGATTAGTGTGGAAATGAGGGATTCTCCTCATTTCTGCCTTATGGGAATATACATGTAAATGTGTGTGGAAATGTGGGATTTTTTCACATTTCCGCCTAATGGGAATTTACATGTAAATGTGTGGAAATGCGGTTCCACCACCACATTTCCACCTTATGGCAATTTACATGTAAATGTGTGTGGAAATGTGGGATTCGGGTGGAAATGTGGCGGCAGAACGTCACTAAACCCTCTTCTCATAATTAAGTCATCCCTTACTTTAAATTGTTGGTTGTCTTCCCCAAAAATTGCTTTAAAAATTTATGTTCTAATTTTAAAAATGTCTCTAATTCGCTTTCTATTATGCCAAGCCATATTTCCGCGCCCCCTTTTAACATTGATCTTACCAAATTTAATGTATATTGTTTATCCGTTGATCCCTGTATCAGCGTTTTAACGTTATTTAAAAATATCTTTGGATTTGACTTATTGTCAACATCAAATTTCGAGTAATGGTGTGTTTAATTGGTTTATTCTTATGGGTTCTCGAGAATTTTGTACCGTATTTCTACTAAAATTTTCTGAGTCTGTTTTCAAACTTTTTAATTCCCTATTTACATTCCTATATCCTACTTCACAGTTTCCTTCAACCCCTTGTACTTTTATGTCTAAATCCCTAATTTTCTCATTGGTTTCTATTTCGCGTGTTTCTTGGCTCGATTTAACTTTCGAAGTTTCATCCTTCACGTCATCAATATTTGCCATAATTCATACAATTTTATTCTGCACCTGTAGTTTCGATTGTTTGATCGTTTCTTTCAAACCATCGCTTAATGTTTTTATTTCGGAACCTTTTTTTTTTACAACTTATCCAAATTTTGTTCATTCTCAATAATTTTCATTGTCATATTTTTCATGTTGGCTTCATTTTTGTCCATTTTATCATTAAGCGCTAACCAAATCGCCATCATTCTAGACTCTTGTGTAGTTTGCTGTTCTTTGTTGTGACTTTTTTTTAATACTCCCCCTGCAGTTTTAGTTTGTGTATCTTCTACGAACACGTTTTCCTGAGATCCTTTCTCCACCCCTTTATTCCTCAACGCGTTCCTAACTTTCGGATTCTTTTGTCCATTTTAATTTAATTATATTTACAATAAACTCTAAAATTCTAATTTAACTTTCCAAATTTATTTTCTAACTGCCTATAATTCTTAATTACGCCTATAACCTCTAATTTTAATTAATATTCCAATTTTCAAGTTTTTCGGATCCCTAGTTTAATCACTGACTTTCTTGCTTTAACTACCCTCTATTTGAATACGTAATAAAATTAATTTTTCGGACCCTCTCGTTAGAATGCTAGATTTCTTTTGAGCACTACGTTAGGTGGTCAGATTTCTTTCCAGCCCCAAGTTAGATCGACAGTTTACTTTGCTACGATATCGCATCACGTTGGGTCGTCAGATTCCTTTCAAGCCCCACGTTGGGTCGACAAATTTACTTTGCTACGAAATCGCCCTTTACCGGATGTATTTAACGCTAGTTATGTATCCCCCAATTTATGTATGTATAACAAAATAGAAGTTATTAGAAAATATTAGAAATTGTTAAAGAAATTATTAAGTCAAGTGCAGCAATGTAATTCAAAAATAATTAAATAAAGGTTATTAACAGTTCAAAAGAACGGATGCAATACATTGTATTCCAGACGATAGTGATACTGCAGGTGGCAAGTCACAGACAGTTAAGAATCGTGATTACTTAGAAAGTAAGATTGTTATATTGTATAATGAATAGAATTAAGAAATAAGCAGACATAAGCTCTGCAAGTTCCTACAGAATTGCGAAGGGCAGGGACAACATAAATACCCCGGGAGCCTCAAGACCAGTCAGTCAGTCTACAGATTTCAGCTTTAACATTGCAGTTTGCTTAGACTACTCAAAACATTAAACTTCAATTATTATTTAAATTTCGACTTATAGTATTTTAAACCAGTTTGTCAAAATTCAATTGTAATTTCTGTGTAAGTAAATAAATGTTATTACGAAGAATTGGAAGAAGTCTCAGGGCTCAAAACGTAACTCGCTCAGTTGCCTGCTGACTGCCATCTCTCTATGCTTCTAAAAGTTCTAAATTTATTTAAATCTCAACACAATTAAATTTAACGCCCCGATTAGCTTACTTATATCCTGCACAAAGTGAACGACGATATGATAACAGAGAATATTTACCCACTCTTCACCACTTCATATACCTGGATAAGGCAAACAAAATTTACCAAATTTTGTATAATAGGCTAAGAAAATGTACAATTTATAATTCTACGTCCTTATAATATCATTAGCTATAAAACTTTTAAATCAAATGAAAATAAATATTCTCATTAAATTTGTTCAGTACCAAAATTTTAAGCAATTAAAGCCAGCAAAAATAATTATGTTTTATTTTGAAAGCTTCGCTGAACGTTCAAAAAAGCAATTCCCTTTTTATTGTAATTTTTACATATCAACTAAAGCCTTTGATGACCTTTTACACAAAAGTTACCTATATTACATGTAAGTTTAACGCATATAAATATTGGAAATAAGACATGCAACATTCAAGAAATTATGAAATAAGATTCTGACCTTATATCTTTCTGTTGACCCCTGCGAAAACTTGTTGAACCAGCTTGATTGCTAGTTGCAGTAGTTTTACTATTGGCTTGGCTTTTAACCCAGTGATTCCCAGTTTTCCACTTATTTGTAGACGTTCTTTAGTGAATTCTCTAGTTGATTATCTAGTTTAACATCATCACTTGGATAATTAATTACATTATTTCATAAACCTTTACTTAGATAGTTTCTTAGAACACTCCTTAGAGCCCTAAATTAATAAATGGTAAAGATTATGTTCACATTAATTAAATTTAGACTTACGTTTTTAATACTAACGGCAGATTTTTAATATCTTATGCTTTTCGCACTTTTACTATTCTTTCACTTGAATTCTCTACGTTATTTAATTTTATGTCACTTTTGGCTTCACTTAATTTCAGATTGACGTAATAAATTCGTTTAGATTGGTACAAACGTGCGTCGTTAAAGGAATGAATTCATTTTATCAGTTTATGTTCCTTATATAGAACAAACTCGTTCCCTCCTATTTTTTAACCTGTTGGGTTTATTCAAAATTGACCACTTTATGCATTTAACTCTGCACGTAGACATTATTTTGTATTGGGATTTGTTAACAAGTGTTGTAATGTTATGCTTGAAACATCACGTAGACATAATTTTGTACACGAATTTATAAAATTTTCCGCTTAATTTTGCAAAAATACCAAAACCTATGGTTCTATATTTTGTTTACCCATGTCGCGCTTTACAAAAATGTGTCGATTTCCACATTTCTACTTTCGAGTACGCGCTTTGCCCCAATACCTATAGCTTATTGGGTTATGAAATATGCTTGTTTTCCAAAAGTTCGTTTTATGTGTTTTATTGCCTCCCATTCCTTACGCAATCCGTTGAGTTTTAAAAAGATTTGTTTCACTTTTAAATATGTCTAATTTGTATTTATTAGGAGTTTATGAATGCTTTAAATGTTTCAAAAATAAATTGGGTTGCGCCCAGAATTATTTGTTCTACTAAATGTGGTTCAGATATTAGAGAATGAGCTTTCTTTTATATTATGCACAGTGATTTATATTTGCTTCGACGCTTGAGAATGTTTTGAAATGTTTAAAAGTGTATTGAGTAACTTTCAAAGTTATTTATTTTGATTTAAGTTATTACAGAATGAGCTTCTTTTTAAAAGTTGTGGCTAGTTGTCGATTTTATACAAGGTGACTGGAATTTACTTTATGCATAATGACAGAATTATGTACTTTTTATGATTTAAAAGTTTGGTTTTCTTTATTTTTATGATGTTCACATGAAGTGTGCCTCCCATATGACCTTGTATACTCTAAAATAACCCCTTTATCATAGCTTTTATATATATATATATATATATATATATATATATATATATATATATATAATAAAAAGAGAAGTTATTTGCATTCCGCAATAAGGAATTTGTGTACAACAAAATAGAAGATAGGATGTATCTGTAAATAAACTCTGATGAAAATAATAAAAGCTTATTCACCTATACAATTTGAGCTAATAGTTGTATAGCCATTAACTAAACAATAGCTTTATTATTTCATAAGAGGAGGTAACACTAATATATGTATATATATATATATATATATATATATATATATATATATTGTTGTAATTTTGTACTGTTGTAATACTGTAGCAATACCTCTGTGCGCGCTTTTTGTAAATTTCAAAAGGTAAAATTTTTAATCTGTCAATTTTTGATTTTTAATATATAATTTTAATTGCGTCGGCTAGCTCAGTTTTTTTATTACGCACGGAGCTTGCAACAATACAACAAACAAAGGGTTTAAATTTTCCTTCTACTTCTACTTCCTGTTCTAATCTTTAAACCAAAACACCATTAAGCACAAATTATTGTAATGTTCTCAAAAATATTTACAACGTATGAAAACTTTAAAATTTTCTAAATTGAACTTTCATTTAATAATTGAATATAAAAAATTAATTATTAATCATTCCTAAAGTTGATCAAAAAGCCAGCAAAATCACTATTATTATTATCAACTGAAACCCGATAAACTTCTTAAAATATTTGCGTAATTTACGTGTACGAAAAAAAACTATCCTTGCCGACTCTTACATAAATTATCCTGAAAGCAATTTTTAAAGTATTTAAATTAGAAATATTCAATAAAATGTTAATTTTTAAATCATTCGATTTAGAAATGTACAACGAAATATTCACAAATAAAATAAAAAAACATTCAGATTGGCTAACCTGTTGTTTTCAGCTCGAATCGGTCCCTGATCCAACTGCTTTAGATATTGCCTGCATCCCTCTTAATAAAGCTTTAAATTATTCTAGCGTCCTTTGTTAAACTCCTTGACAATTCATAGTTGAAGTAAATGCTTGTTGCATTTCCTCATTTAATCCAGTAATTATTTATAATCGCTTATTCATTAATCATTTAAAATTATTTAGAATTGGATTTAGAATTGTTTTCCGGTAATTGTTTAAAATTATTCTCCAGTAATTGTTTAGAATTGTTTTCCAGTAGTTGCTTAGAGTCCTTTTTATTAATGTTAATATTAGAATTTAAATTAAAACAACTTTTACTTACTTACGCTTTTGAATTGTAAAACGAAAAAGCTCTTCATTTTCTATAATCACATTATTATTATTTCACACTTCACAATAAATCACTTCACGTAAATATCTTCGTTTTAAAGGATGTGAACTAAGCCTTATTACATGTTGAAATGATTTGTTTGCAAATCCAGTCGTACTTAAATGCATCGTCTATCTATTGACAAGCGCAGAGTTCGTTGTTCTGCATGATACTTTCATACCAGGTTTTTGGATATTCCATCGTATTATATTGTATGTTGAAATCAACGCGTAGCTTTTGCCACGTACAACTTTGAGTTAATAGCATTGACTCCCTTGAATTTTCATACTTTTAGATAAGTAAACCATTGTTTGTTCAAATAAATTTGGTGAACTTTGATTTTATCCACCATGCCTTGCTCGTTTCCAATAAATCGGGTGTCGATTTTAGTTTTCTAGTCACGTAGACTTAATACAATTTATGCATTAAATTATGTGCGTTTGCTATCTTCCGCATTATTAAACCTGTTTGTTTTAATTGGGATTCTTGGCGTAATAATGATACGTTCTCCATGCGTGTCGCGTTTCAGCTTGCGCTTATGTTGTTTTACGACTTGCGAATTTGTTTATTCAAATAAATCTTCAAAACATTTTTCATTAACTAAATTAATTATGATTATGGTTTATATACAGGGCGTTGTCAGGTACTTTCCAGTCTAATCATAGTATTTCTTGTTTTCTTCAGAAAACTGTGTCGTTTTCTGAGCCCTCATGTATTTTATATGAAGTGCGCTATACTATTGGTCCTAACTACCCCTAAATGACCTTCTTAACACAGCAATATATATATATATATATATATATATATATTACTCAAACTTAGACCAGGGTAGAAAATTAATTAACGACATCAAATAATTTTATTCACCCTGTATAAAGAAACAAATAGAAATTACGTGCGAAATTTATATTAATTAATTTAATTTTTAAGTAACGGGTATTAAACAAAGTGTACAGATAATAATTAATATTTAATTAGTATTTGCTAAAAATTAAAGGGTAGAAGTCAAGGCCATTCATTATTATTTTAATTGGAGTTAATTGAACCATTAGTAATATATAATAAGCATAAAAGCCGGTGAAAATCCAAGGTTGGTTAAAATACCATGAAATAAAGCTCGGAGAATTATATTAAAACGTTCATTAGGAGCACACACCTGCAAACTTTTAAATGTCAAAGTTCTAATAAATTTGAATAGATAAACATGCAGCTTCTACGTATATTGGAAACGGTCAGATGTTTTAGCAGGAAAGGCTAGACGAGGGGTTATTTTACTCACGTAGGAATCCACGTGGATTTAAATAGCAGATAGTAAAGAATATCGATTTGTACCACTCAGACCAAGGCAGAAAAGGACGGATAAAAAGCGTAAAGCAGAAACACTGATAATAGAAGGCGTGATTTGTGAAGCTTCACTAGGGCTACGATTGGTTAAAATAAGATGCAAACATGAGAGGGGAAAGCATATCAGTTGGTGTGTAAAATTAATTAGTTGTTCTCAGACGTGTTGCGAGCCGTGTGGAAATTTCTTAGATTTTCAACTTGGACGTGTGCAAATTTTAGTAGAATCGCTGTGCCGAGCCGTTGAAAAGGAAAATAGAATGCGAAATTCTAAAAATTGTCCGTTGCGGGACAAATTCGACTTGCAAGCGGGCCATTATATAAACCCGTGCTAATAAGTGTTTCGCTCTTTTATATTTTTGATTTTATTCAATACTTTAAACAGTTTTGCTTTTTATTATTTTGATTATTCGTTACTTTAAGTAGAATACTTGGTGATTACGTGCTACAATAAAAGTTATTAGTACACTTAGAGAAGATAAATGAAGGTAACAAATTCTAGTTATATTTGCGGGTATTACTGTACCAATTATCCAAATTAGTAGCGATAAATAAATACATTGAAGTATGCAGTTTTGTATAGCGTGAACGAATTATGAATTTCTTTGCTATTTTGTTTGGGAGTGAGTAATCAAGTGTTATTCGTAAACGTGATTGCATCCACAAAACAAGATTTAGATATACATAGATGAGTTCCTGAGAAGCCCTAAAACAATTTAGAAAAATGGTGGTGTAGAAAAATTTTAAAAGGCGACCCGAAATCCGAGGACGTAAACATAACCCAGTTGGTATGGTGGGATTAGCAAGGACGATGTACATTGGAGCCCCGAGTGCATTAACCTTCAGGTAACTTTTGCATTGTTGTTCAATCTTAGATGTTTTGGTGTGTGTTGAATATCTTTATAATTTGTGTGATAAAGATGTACAGTAGTAAATTTGTAAAAACAACAAATTTTGAATTTTAAGGTAAAATTTTCGTGTATAAGTAGAAAGGGGTATTTATCAGGTTTATGTTTTTGATTATGATGAAAATTTGAGTATGTCTTTGAGCTCAATTAGACTAACCTGTTAAATTAACGTAAAGGGGTGGGAGATGCTCCCTTTTATTCAGACTCAGGTCTGCACATATTGTTTATTTAATCAGTATGCATCCTACAAAGACTCTAATTCTGGATGCAAATTAAAATGATGACAAATTTGAACTTGAAATTTTATGATGCTGAAATTTATGCTACAATTTAATTTTGAAATTTTAATGTATTATGAATATTGATGTAAATAGAGTTAACGTTGATGTTTGTGGTAGGAATGTGTTTGTTTTTTTTATGAATGAGGATGAAAGTTTTAACTAGGTGAGCAGCCGAGGCGGAAAGAGTAAAGAAGCGATTATCAGAAGAGATTCACCAGGACGAGAATCACAGCAAATCTTGGTGGCCAATTCGAGAGGCTCGAATATCTTTTTTTACTCTGGTGAGGCTTTTTGTAGGTTTCACAGCATCTCTGGGCGGCCCAACGCTGGGGCTCGATTCGAAAACCTTAGTTCCCGAATAATGGTGACGATCACAGCATCTCTTGACGCCCAATCTGTGGGGCTCAAATGATCAGCAGAAAGTACCAGTTCCCGTGACCAAAAGAGCATTTTACAGCAATATCTATTGCTGAGATATTCGCCCCTTACGACTTGGGCAGACCATAAAATGCTGTGTTATACTCTTATACCATTCTGTTGCCTTGACTAGCTGATTCAATTAAATAAAGCACTTTTACAGTACACAGTATAATGATTGAATATTTACAACCCTTTTAAATATTTTCTCCGTTTTTTAAATCATATACATCTGTCAAATTTTTAAAAAATCAAACCAGCAAAACGAGCTTTCTTTATTTGCCTTTAAAGACCTATTGAAACGTTTCAAGATGTCTATGCTTTTCATAAATTTACACAAGAAACCCCAATTTGTCGGCTCTTGCACTTTAAATTATTATTGAGATAAAACAGTTTAAAAATAAATCATATCCAAAATATTTGAGATAAAACAGTCTTAAAAATAAGTCATATCAAAATCTCTAACCTGAAGTGGTTTCATAGGTGCTCCTAAGAATTGAAGTCGATATTCAAATCGTTATTGTTGCGTTTATTCCAATAAAAGGTTCTTCATTTCCGTAATAGAATATTTACCATCAATTTGCTTGTACAGGCAGCATTTTCCAAAATTGTATTTTTGATCGTAATGGCTTGTTATTTAAATTTCTAACAGGAATCGTGACATTCTTTTGATTGTAATTTAAGATTGTAGTTTAGATTGTAATTCAGATTGTAATTCAAATGGTAATTGAGATGGTCATTGAGATGGTAATTGAGAGCCCTGTTTTATTTATTATTAAAAAGGGTATAATTTCCTAAATCTATTCTATTTACGTCTCAGAAGTACGGCACAATTATACACTCTAGAATTTCACTGTTAATTTAATTTATTATTCACGTAAATATTTAGCACTTTTAAGTATAGTAACTGTCCAGTTTCAAAGTATACTAACTCGATATTCAATTTTCAAGATAATTATAGGATCGGCCCTCTTTTGTTTGTGATTCGTTGGCTTCACGTGCTAGGCGAGGCCAAGCGTATTATCACTTGTTATTTTGAAAAGTTTACCAATTGTATGTATTTTAATTGCATGACGCGGTGCTCTAAGTCACGTAATTTAAATGTTATACCTTACATCTACTTCAGAAATTCCAGGAATTTTCGTTCATATCGATCATGTAGTATTGTTTGTTGGCTTTATTCTAATCTATATCGAATAAATTTGGTGTTTGTTTATTTCCTAATAAATTAGATTTTCGAACAACTGTGATTTTTTTAGATCAAGTACGCTTTTAAATAATGCATAATTTCTGCGTGCGTTTACGATAATATTTTAACACACTTTTTGAATGTTTATCTAGCCAATTCATGCAGGTTTTTCACTGATTTAATTTCAATGCGTTTCGTTACGTTTTTAAATTCTAATCTTTGTTAGTAGCTACTCTTGGATATGTGTTTCAATCCTTTGTACTGCTAAATACAGTGTGCTCTCAACTAATAATTTGTATAATGACCTATTTACTCTTCTAATATCTGTAATTTTGTGCTTTGTTACTTGGGAGTTTCCTTTGCTTATTCTACGGCCCCAATGACTTAACCTACCGCTAAATTATTCCTATAATTACAGCAGTAATCCCCCAAATTAAAATAAAATTTTTTGAAAAATGTTGGTTTTGGCGCCCAACGTGACACAAACTTTACATTGGTAAAAATATTTTATTTTTATTTTGTTTTACTATGTCCACAACTCCTGCATTATTTTTACATCCCTATTCCTATTTTGATTATATTATACCTATACACCTATTCTAAATTTTATTATTAACCTATCTTATGCTCTATTGTTTTCTAATATGTACAATATGTACAATACCTATCCACAAATCCATCCTAATTTATGATGATATCCTAATTTAATTCTTCTATCCTAATTTATGATTGTCCTATCCCATGTTTTTCTTATTCTAATTTATTGTTAAACTACCCTATTTTATAATTATATCCCTATTTCCACTAGTTTATCTTACAGTATGTACACTTTTCTCCATTATTAAAAGTTTTCTTATCTTTCTTATTTCCCATATTCACTATCTTTTCGAAATTGTTTTCTAAAGTTAAGTTATTATCTGCATTATTTTCACCCCTAATGTATCCTATTTCATCTCCCAAAATGTTTATTTCCCCCTGAAAGAACTTACATTTCCTCTTGTTTACATTTCTCCCTACAAAATTTAATTTCAACCAACTTCTTTCCAAGTCCTTCTTAAAATTTAACACATCACTCCCAAATTCTTCATACGGTTCCCATATCACATCCTTATTTCCTAACAAACTAAAAGGAACCACTTCACACTTATAATTTTGCTCTTTCATATAAAAACCGATATATTTTATGTATTCTATTTCTGATGGAGTTTCATTAAACGGCTCCGTGTCTACAACTTCTGATTTATGCACATAACACGTTGCTATTCTGGATTTATTTATTATTAGTTCTGAATTCTTTATTAACCATGCCTCTACCCTCTCTTTTACTTCTTCTGGACATTTATATTATCATCAATATGCCTCTTTATATCAACTTCACCCTCAAATTTATTAATATTTATACAGTCTCCTTCGACTTCAATGCTCTCCTCATCATCCCATTTTATATAATCCCCCTTTATATCTATTGCCTTACCTTCGGCATTTATTTTTATACCTAACTTATCTATTATGTCCATACCAAATATTGCATCTACTCTTAACCCCGGCACTATTATAAATTCATTCTCAAACTTTATCTTACCCATTTCGCATTCCAGAACTATTATTTTGCTCACACTTGCAAATCTCCTGCTATTTGGTGCTATTAAATTTAATTTCCTCATGGGCATTATGCTTCCTATTAATTTTTCCCGTTTAACAAAGTCCTCAGACACTAACGACGCTTCAGCTTCCGTATCAATGAGTGTTCCACTTCGACTATTTCCAATTCTCAATTTAATTATCGGTAATTAGCTTTTATTCATTTCCTTTTCCATTTCACATTTTATGTATTCACGCTGGTGTTGGTATCCATTTATTTTTAAGGGCTTACTTGGTTTGTCCTCTTTCAAAAATCCTGATTCGACGTAGATGGTCTTGCCTGACTCGTAACTTCTGCATAGGTATGGTTCATTCTTATAGGTTGTGCTGATTGTTCCCGATGTTGTGTTTGTAGCGTACACTGATTTATATTTCTGTCGTGATTCGTCTGCTCTGTTTCTCTTCTTGGAGTATCTCTCGTGTTCCAGTTCATTCTAAAATTATTATTATAGTAGTTATTGTGGTTGTTTCTATAAAACTGTCCCCCATAATTTCCCCTATTGTTTGATCTATTGTTTTCTGTATTTCTTTGCAATCTGCCTAAACTCTCTCGCTGTCTTGGTGCCATCTTACCTTCCAAACACGACTTTGTCTTAACTCATCACAACGTTGTAAATATTCCAAGAAAATCTCCCTATTTACTATATTTTGAATCATTACATAATGTCTGATTTCTTCGCTAAAATGTCCCGCTAAGTATTTTATGATTTGTGTTTCTTCCATCAGCGGATCTAATTGCTTCGCTAGACTGAATTTTTGTATAGCGTATATTTCTCTGGTCATTCCTAAATTTTGATTGTATTTTCCTGTAATTAAATTATCTCGCGCTTTGTATTGTTGATTATCCCCCAAAATTTTCTCAAAAACCTACTTTCAAACTCTTGAAATGTCCCGATTTCATTTTCTATTAAATCAAACCATATCTCCGCGCGTCCTTTCAACATTGATCTGACGAAGTTTAAATTATACCTTTCATCCGTTGATCCCTGTATTAATTTTCTTATATTATTTAAAAATACTTTTGGATTTATTTTGTTGTCTCCATGAAATTTTGGAATATTGTTCTACTGAAATTTCCGGTCTATTTATCCTAGTGTGTTGCAATCCCTGATTTCTACCCACATTTTCAAATTCCGATTTTAAATTTCCTAACTCTCTATTTACATCATTAAATCCTAATTCACAATTTCCTTGAATTTCCCACATCTTTTTACCTAAGTCTGTAATACGGTCATTTGTCTCTTTTTCAGATGTTTCTTGATCTAGTTTTACTTTCCAGATCTTGTCTCTAACTTTATCTACAGCATCCATCATGCTAACGAATTTATTTTCAAAGTGTACCTGCATTTTCGCGATCGTTCGGTTACTTTTCTTTAATCCGTCGCTTATAATTTTTATTTCGACCCCGAGCTTTTCCCCATTTTCTTTGACATTTTTCATGGTCTCTTCGCTTTTATCCATCTTCTTGTTTAAGGCTAAAAAAATAGACATGATGTCCGATTGTTGCGACGTCTGTTGTTCCTCGCTTTGACTCCTCGTTAATTGTGGTCCTTGCATTTCTATTGATGTATCTTGTAGAATTACACTTTCTTGTGACCCTATTTCAACCACTTGGTTGCTCAATGCCTCCCTGGTATCTTTAATTCGTTTATCCATTTTTAAAATTTTTAAATTATTATTAATATTTCAAATTCCTTCCAATTTTTAAATTCCTAACCCTTTTAGATTAAATTTTTACTCGTATTTTTACAAAATTAAATTTTAAATTTCTCGTTTCTACAAATTTTTAAATTATTAATTTTCCTTTTCAATTTTTAGTTTAGTTTTAGTGGTGTTTTCTCCCCTAACTTTGGGTCGTCATAAAAATGCTGTGATATTCGCTCCTTATGACTTGGGCAGACCATAAAATGCTGTGTTATACTCTTATACCATTCGAGCACTTGTAAAAATGTTAATTTATAATTTTCTTTTGCCTCGACTAGCTGATTCAATTAAATAAAGCACTTCTGCAATACACAGTATAATGATTAAATATTTACAACCTTTTTAAATATCTTCTCCCTTTTTTAAATCATATACATCTGTCAAATTTTTAGAAAATCAAACCAGCAAAACGAGCTTTTTTTATTTGCCTTTAAAGATCTATTGAAACGTTTCAAGATGTCTATGCTTTTCATAAATTTACACAAGAAACCCCAATTTGTCGGCTCTTACACTTTAAATTATTATTGAGATAAAACAGTTTAAAAATAAATCATATCCAAAATATTTGAGATAAAACATTTTTAAAAATAAGTCATATCCAAATCTCTAACCTGAAGTGGTTTCATAGGTGTTCCTAAAAATTGAAGTTGATATCCAAATCGTTATTGTTGCGTTTATTCCAATAAAAGGTTTTTCATTTCCGCAATAGAATATTTACCATCAATTTGCTTGTACAGGCAGCATTTTCCAAAATTGTATTTTTGATCGTAATGGCTCGTTATTTAAAGTTCTAACAGGAATCGTGACATTCTTTTGATTGTAATTTAAGATTGTAGTTTAGATTGTAATTCAGATTGTAATTCGGATGGTAATTGAGATGGTCATTGAGATGGTTATTGAGAGCCCTGTTTTATTTATTATTAGAAAGGGTATAATTTCCTAAATCTTATCTATTTACGTCTCAGAAGTACGGCACAATTATACACTCTAAAATTTTACTGTTAATTTAATTTATTATTCACGTAATTATTTAGCACTTTCTAGTATAGTAACTGCCCAGTTTCAAAGTATACTAACTCGATATTCAATTTTCAAGATAATTATAGGATCGGCCCTCTTTTGTTTGTGATTCGTTGGCTTCACGTGCTAGGCGAGGCCAAGCGTATTATCACTTGTTATTTTGAAAAGTTTACCAATTGTATGTATTTTAATTGCATGACGCGGTGCTCTAAGTCACGTAATTTAAATGTTATACCTTACATCTACTTCAGAAATCCCAGGAATTTTCGTACATATCGATCAGGTAGTACTGTTTGTTGGCCTTATTTTAATCTAAATCGAATAAATTTGGTGTTTGTTTATTTCCTAATAAATTGGATTTTCGAACAACTGTGATTCTTTTAGATCACGTACGCTTTTAAATAATGCATAATTTCTGCGTGCGTTTACGATAATATTTTTACACACTTTTTGTATGTTTATCTAGCCAATTCATGCAGGTTTTTCACTGATTTAATTTCATTGCGTTTCGTTACATTTTTAAATTCTAATCTTTGCTAGTAGCTACTCTTTTATATGTGTTTTAATCGTTTGTACTGCTATATACAGTGTGCTCTCAACTAATAATTTGTATATTGACCAATTTACTCTTCTAATATCTGTAATTTCGTGCTTTTGTTACTTGGGAGTTTCCCACGACCCAAATGACTTAACCTACCCCTAAATTAACCCTATAATTACAGCATTAAATATATATATATATATATAAACGAGAAGTAGTTTAATAAGTCTTAAATTAATTAAAAATAAAAAAGAATTAATGGCAAGTGACTCAGATTTTCTGCATTTGCCCCTCGCTTGTGGACACCATAGTTTTCTCTGAAGCTAAACTGGATAGAAGCCTAACGCTTGTGCTGCTGTTATTGCTCAGGAGTTATTCTGCAAACAAGTGCTGGATTACCTACCTTTCTGGTAGCCAAACCTATTTTCTTCAGTGAAGTTCGCCACGGTTGCTCTGACCTACTTCCGGATGACCTACTTCCAATTGTTGTTGACATATATTGACCTTTTATAAAAGTGTAGGCGTTTTGATCTACTTCCGGGGGAAATTAAGCGGTGTATTAAACTCGAAAGTACTGATATATCTCCCGGCGAATTGAGCTCGCAAGTATTGATCTACTCCAAGCGAATCTAAGCGTGTTAATAAACTCGCAAATACTAACTTTCTGGGTGAATGTAATCGCGCTATTGAACTCCAAAGTACTGACATACTTCCGGGTGAATGTGATTGTGTTACCTAAATAGAAAGTTCTAACCTAGTTACACTTACATATACACTCCCTTTGCACTTAATTTCTTTACAGTCTGCTACCGTAAGTTTAACCGTTAACATGTGTTTAGACGAATATTACGTTTGTGTGGTGTCCATGTGTACTGTGCGGGCGAAGCCTGCCGAGGTTAATTGACCGACAGCATATAAACTGGTCGCTGTTGTTAAGCCATTTCAGGACGTAATCGATTTAGCAATTGACGCGTAAGTAATACAATTCCATATTGTAAAGATTAATATTTCTATCAGATACCTTTGTATCTGTACTGTTTTTGAACACTTTTTTTATAATCGTTGTTAATTGTTTTAGTGTCGAAGTAGCTACTGTTGCGGCGCAGATGCAAACGCACAGCATTCCCGTACCCTTTTTGCACCTCCTATTTCTTCCATTGACGTAGAGTGCACTATTTATTTGTAGCATATAACATTATACTTATCTATATATTTCTAAGGTTGCAGTCACACCACTGAATATTCCAATGGAAATAGATTCACTCACGCAGTAAAATAATACACATTTTTTACCACTGTTTTTATTTCACTTTATAGGGAACAACAATCACTTCTCCAGCATGAGTCTTCGTCCACCCAGGAGAGCGAAATAATGGATCTGATAACGCAGTGTGTCCTAGAACATTTCTCTAAAATGTCTTACATTTAATTTGCAGAGTTGAACAGCCATCCCAACCTATTACTCCGGCGTCTTAGAGCATGACATCATTTCCGCATTTTTATTCGGGTACGCGTCAGATGTAAACAGAGCATGCAATGAGCATTCATGGGTATGTAAATAAGGAACACTAATACAACGTACTAATTATTGTGCTTTAGAGAGTACACCGTCTCCGATTCTGATGAGGCGAACTCGACGCGGCAGTGCGTTTGTTTTTTTATTACATACTTTTGAACGTTACATTCCTTTTTTTGCTGTACCTTAAAATGTTACTTATATTGCAGTATGATTATTCAATAGTCACAACCTGGTTCGCCGATTCAGATTGTCGGAGAAGAATTGATAATTCCATCGTCACTACCTGGTTCGTTGATATATAATGCAGGAGAAGACATAACACCGTTGTAGCAGAGTATGTTTCGACCGTTAGTATATTTACCATTAATTATGCAATTCATTTTAGGATTGGACATTTTCCGGTGTCGAGAGAGAGCATATTTTACACTACACAATGTGTCAAGGCGAGAGGGCTTCACAAGGCTATTGCGTAAAATGGCTTTACAATCTTTTTATCAAAGTGTATTTTATATTTTGAAACTGTTATGTAATACCTGGTGGTATTCGGCAAAGAACTTTTAGAAACATAAAGGATGTTACAGTTGTTTAGACAGATGTTAAATGTGAATGGAGCTTATACGTCAAATGTTTTTTGAAGTTAGTTTTGTGTTTTGACATCTTCAGACGTTAACAAATCGAATCATGGAAAAGTTGAGCAGTGAAGAACGTGTTAAAGTTATTGAAGTCTATTACGAAAATGGGCGTTCAAACAAAAGCGCTTCGTAATACTTTCGACCCGTCACCCACCGAGAGAACATTATTAGCCAAATTGTGAAAAAATTCCAGCAACTGGGTCTATGGCAGAGCTAAGGAGCTAGTACGTGCTCTTGCAGTACATTCACCCGAAAACATTGCTGTCGTGAGAGAGAATGTGGCCCAGAGCTTGAAAACAAAAAATCCTTCGTGAATATCAGATAATAAATTGCACCATTATATATAATAAACCCTTACTTGATATCACAAAGTCGAGAATTTCTTATTAACAATGAAAGCCCAAGGTAAAGTTGGATGGAAAACGGCTTGAGGAAAAGAAAAACTCTTTAGACATAAACGGCTAGTAGAGTGTTTGCTCTGGGTAGATCATGAGCTTGGGTCATGGGTTGTCAAATGACCAAAAATATAGATAATGAGCGACACTGTATTTTTCAATACAACAACCTACAAAAATTATCTGTGCTTGTATTAGGGGAATGCGGAAACCTTAAATCTACACCACTAATATTGCCACAAAACCTGAATTTCACCTTTGTACAGCACTTACCAAAATCTCAATCACCAGATATCTCGACTCAACCTGTAAACAAACAAATGCACAACATGGACACCGTTTGTGTCCTCAAAAATATATACCAAAATTAATATAATAGAATTTAAGTTCCAAAAGTATACACCCAGGGAATTTGTTATCATTACACACAATGTCTGCTCATGAATGACCTCTAAATTTTACTTGAATTTTGAATAATAAAAGAGATATGCAAAAATGGATTCTATTTGATTAAATTCTTTGATTTGTTTTAACATAATCGTTTTCAACTAAAATTTTTATGAAACAGAAAATTAATAAGCTTTTATATTCAAAAAACATAAAGATCTCTAAATTGAATATTTCATAATAAATTTTAGTAGTACATTTATGGTGTAATCACCCCCACATTTCCTCCCAAATCCCACATTTCCTCCCAAATTTACATGTAAATCCCCATAAGGAGGAAATGTGGTGGAGTGACTCCCGCCTTGTGGACCGCCTTGTGGAAATGAGGAGAATCCCTCATTTCCTCCCACATCTGGACCAAATAGTTTTCTTCGACTAACCATTTTTCATCTTTCGAGATAAACCTATAAACCTATCTTGCTTGGTATTAATTAATATTAGAATTTTCTTAGCTACCCGAATCTCTAGGAATTTCTTAGATTGCATCATCCCCCCCCCCCAGAGAGCTACCCCAACTTCGACTAGCTATTTTTACCCACGAGATAGAGTTACATTGTTTGGTATAAATTAATATTAGAATTTTTTCAGCTACCAGAATTTCTAGGAATTTTTTAGATTGCACCATCCCCAAGGGAGCTACCATCATTTCAAAAATTTTTTACCGCTAACATTCTGAACCGAATAGTTTTCTTCGACTAGCCATTGCATCTTTCGAGATAAACCTATCTTGTTTGGTATCAATTAATATTAGAATTTCCTCAGCTACCCGAATCTCTATGAATTTCTTAGATTGCATCACCCCCCAGGAAGCTACCCTTATTTTAAGATTTCTTACCTGTAGCCACTTTTGAGCGTTCTTATAAATTTTTTAGTCATGCGATACATTAAATTAGCCTAGAATTTTATGCAGAATCCGAATCTGCAAACAGATTTAAAATAGGGCCACGCCCTGCAAAATTACACACATACCCTCTACGAGATAAATCTTTCTCCACACTTCCACCCACGAGATAAATGTACATTGTTTGGTATCAATTAATATTAGAATTTTCTCAGCTATCCGAATTTCTAGAAATTTTTTAGATAGCTCCATTCCCCAGAGAGCTACCCGAATTTTAAGATTTTTTTTATCAATGTCGATTTCTAATCAGCTATCCTTTTAATATCTACAATCCTTTAACCAAACACGTAGCAGTATTAACATAAATTAAGCATGCAAAAACTTAATAATTTATTTTATCCGATTTACAGTTTAATAAACTAATTACAATTTTTACAAAGTATAAGATTTATCTTCTTCGTTTAACCAAATCCAAGCAGGTTAAAGTAACCTGTAACAAAAAATAGAAATTAAAATTAATGTAAAAAAGAGGAGACGTGTTTTCGATCAATAAGACATATTGTTGTTAATCTAACAATATGAGAATAATGTAAAAAACATTCCAATGTAATGGTTTTAAATATGTAAATGGGAAGGTCGACTTTTGGCGTAATCATCGCTCTGAATTACATGTGAAAGCTGTATATAATTTCTTCTCCAAACAAATGCGGTTATTACAATAGGAAAGTACGCTAAATGCAAGTCAATTAATAGCAATTTAATACTGTTTACTGACCTACCTTATATGTTTGTACAAGACAACACAATAAAATATATACAAATATAGTAACTACCTTATATATTTATGCCCCATGTGTAGGTTGCTGTACTATTAGGACCAGGGCATGCAGACTTTAACACCTCCACGTCGCACGCTTTACACAGAATCCGTGGTTGTTTTGTACAAGACCCTTTAACAGCTGGCGGAGCTGAACGTTTACTGCTTAATGACATACCGTGCTGTTTTTCCTTGTGTCGCTGTGAGCTATTCTTGTAAAAGCGATACTGCAAGACCCAGAGTTTAAGTACTTTGCTGCCGACGGATGTATAAGTTTAACCGTGGACGATGTTACACCACGACATTTGTTCTGGTGCGGTTTGAGAGCATCCCTCCTGGTAAAGTAGACGTGACAGGGCTCGCATTTAAAAACGTTTAGTACAAAACAAAATCCGCACTATAAGACTTGACTGTAATCGAACTAACTTATAACTAAAAAGCTTACTCTAGCGTATCTGATTTATGTTCCTTATAGAATGCATACCGAAGGTTTCCGAAGACGGCCGAACGATGTTGAGGATTCAGCGGACAACTAAATGACGTCATAATCTTTGCTGTTCGTCTAATACATTTAGCGCCAATGCATGCACCTGGTTTGCATCGTCGATGGTGTGAATGCCGTTAGTAGAAACATCGAAAACGTCTTCCATGTTATACGGATCCCGTGCATATAAAAATCCAAAAGGGTGATAGCACACGCACACAAATTGTGTGCAAGTCGTGCTGTAGAAGATGCAGTGCTACTATAACCATAAACTTAATAAAAACGCTTTAAACCATTACTAAGGATATACCAACTTGTTGTCTACAGAATACTTACTAATAAAGCAATTTAATTTTAAATAACTTCTACGTCATACTTTAGGAAATGGTAGGCATGAATATTTTCCAAATAAACCACCAAGCGAAAGTATATGCTTAACGGTATTAAAATTAACCATTAATTTCCCATTTTTACGACTGTGGTTAATTACGGATTAAAATTTAATTTGTTCACGTTTGAGCTTCTCGTAAACTAACATATTTTATAGCAACAATGCGCTGTACAATACATGCATACCCCTTCGCCGCGCTACTGCTATTCTTGTAATTGCTAGAAAAAGTCACTCTCCTTTTTACTGTTAGGGCCGCTAAAAAGCACCATTCCATACTTTCTTTATAAGTGTAGCACATCGCGCACTTGTTTGTCGGATAATTAAATTTTGCTTCTGTAGGCTTTTACACTTTCGCATAGCGGTCAGCCGCACGTAATGATTTCTAGAACCGGTAAGTACTCGATATCGCTCAAATAGAGAATTAGAGGCTCGATGTCTGTCAACTTCCGATTCCTCGTAAAAGGAAGAAAAAACTCAGTCAATCATCCATCTAACTTAAACTTCGACCCGCTCCTGTTCTGATAATTTACAAACATTTTTCAAACGACAATGGGCCGAGAATTTTTAAACCTTCGAGGTATCCTTAAGTCGTGATCAATTACACATCCGAGCTACGCGTAAACTAACATATTTTGCATCAACTGTGCACTGTATAATACATGCATACCCCTTCTCTGCGCTACTGCTATTCTTGTAGTTGTTTGAAAAAGTCAGTCGCCCTTTTTACTGCTAGGGCCGCTAAAAAGCACCATTCCAAAAAGTGTAGCACATCGCGCACTTTTTTGTCGGATAATTAAATTTTTGTTTATGTAGGCTTTTACACTTTCGCTTATTTAAACATCTAATACGATTGATTAACCAGTTTCGATTATTCTAACGGAGACCACCATACATCCCGCCGCACCGTTCTTTTTGAATCCAACGATCTTATGGGCTTTCACGCACTAACACCTGACGTATCTTTCCTACTATTTGTTAAACAAAAACTACCGGTATCGCCATTGTGGACGTAAACAGATGTTTGTGGATGTGTACGAGAGTATGTAACCATATACATTAATCAGTCTAAGCTATTTTATTTAGTCCACGCAAACTACTATTTTTCTAAACCACAATTAGTAATCGCCTTTATAGGTTTAGCATTTCTACCATTACCCAATGACTGGTGCTACGTACATGGAAACTTTAATTTCTTATTGGAGAGAATCCTTATTCTCTCACGCACTGTTGCGTAGCTGCATGCCCACCCCTTTTGGGAATATATGCTCGTTATAGGTTATAGCACCCGCGGTTTTACTTAACTACACTTCGTGAGACCCCTTTAATCTTTTTAATCGCGTCTTTCTCGCTTACAGTACGGTAGAACTTAGCCCTACTACCAACAAATTCTAATACTGGGTCCCCATTAATTTCGTCTTTGAAATTTCCTACAACTTTTTTGTCGACAAGTGGTATATTGTGTTTATTATCCGCGGGGTAGTCACTCTTTTAAGATAAATATATTTTGCTAGGTATTAACTAATATTAAATTTTTTTAGGGACCCCAAACCTGTAAATAGATTTTAAATAGGACCACCTCTTACAAATTTACACTTTATAGACCCCAAACATCTAATTTTTACACCATCTTTATTTAACTACATCCTTAGAACCTTTTTTCGCTACCCAAACATATTCTTTAACTAACCATTCCCCTAGAAATCTAAAACCGATGTGCCCCGCGAACACCACGTGGAGATAACACGTATACTCTATCAACCAGGATAGAAGCCGGAAGGATTTGGAAGGTGGGAGAAAAACTTAAAAATTATGGAATCTTAAAACTAATATATACAATAGATTTACAAAATCCATACAAATATAAACAACTATCTTATATCTATACGCCCCCATGCGTAGATTGTTGTACTATTAGGAATGATGTACCTTTTGTCATCTTCCCTCGATAAACTAATTTTATTAATAAGCTGCGTATGCAAATCGTATTCTTTTACTCCGGATACATACGCAGGCAAGTACTCGATACCATCCAAATAAAGAATTGGATGCTTGGTGACTGTTAACATCCGCTTCCCTCGTGTACGCCCAGACACATTCCAGCCCATGAGCACCCCTGCGCATGCACACCCCTGCCCATGCACACCCCTGCGCGTACGCACCCCTGCCCATGCTCGCTGCCCATGAGCACCCCTCTCTGTGCGACTGCTATTTCGGGGTAACGTCACAGCCGTTTATAAATAAAGAACAATTTTATATACTATTATAAAATGTTTATTCTGACATTATACATAACAAAATTTAAAAATATTTAATGCCAAGCATGGAGTCATTTAAACTTAATTTTAATACAAAGTTATACACAGAAGACAGTCCTTTCTTTATGTTTGTTTGCAGTGGTTTTAATTTTATCTAATTTTATTCGCAGCTTAAAATTTAAATCGACACCCAAGTCTTCTATCTCCTTTTCTAACCAATAGTTTGATACATAAAGACCGTCTAGGTTTTCGAATTGTAAAATGTACCGAAGTTTGCCTCTATATTTAAAGTCTTTGATTCCGCCGGCAACCAGATCCATTCCTTCGTGTAATTCTTGCAGCTTGTGACAATCTTTTAATCGCAGCTTTCCCACTATATCCTGCATACGTATCTTGTTAGCTTGATCGACTTCTTCTTGTCGGTATTGGAGGAAATCCTTTTTCTCCCACACACTGTTGTGTAGTTGCATATCCACCACTTTTGGGAATATATGGTTGTTATAGTTTGTAAGACCCTCGGTTTTAAATGATCCGAAAGGTTCTTTACTAGGTAAATATACAATGTTTAGCGGACCCCTTTGCGTGTGGTGTACGCCAAGGTTACGAAACCCGCATTCCTTAGTCCGTCTTTGTTATCTGCCGTTTTGATAAATACGTTTTTAGAATAACTTTTTAAAAAGTATACGGATTTAGTACCATCCTTTCCTGCAAGAACGCCTACATAACTAAAAGAGTCTTTCTTACTAACCGCAAATGCATACAGCTTGTACAACCCGGGTGTATCTAAGTCAGTCCATCGGCACATAAAATAATCTTTTAATTCTTCCTCATTTTCTCTAATAAGATGTTCTTTGTCTAACACATCTTTGTATTGTTCGCGTATCGTCTCAGTGTTTTCCATGTAGTCCAATTTTCGCCTTTTTGCATCCATTTCCTCTAATTCCACTTGTCTTTTCCTTTCACTTACA
The DNA here is from genome assembly GCA_036346225.1 of Platerodrilus igneus. Taxonomy (NCBI): domain Eukaryota; kingdom Metazoa; phylum Arthropoda; class Insecta; order Coleoptera; family Lycidae; genus Platerodrilus; species Platerodrilus igneus. The sequence goes on from JARFIW010001568.1 coordinate 413,136, forward strand.
GCGTATGGCATACATAATGGGGCAATTTCCTTTAGCGTAAACGGATAGAATTTACTACCAATATTTGCGCGTTGTCGTACAATCTCTGGGCGAATGTTAGGTGTATTTGTCAATCCCAATTCCGAAATGACTATTTCTTTTGGAATTGTAGAATATGGTGTTGCAGATTGTGTAAAATATGTACTACCTGCTTTAATGTAGCACTTGTGTAAGATTTTTATTTTATCTTGGCTGTCTTCCTCCTCTACTATCTCCAAATAATTTACGGGTAAATAGTTAAAATTAAAAGCCGAAAGCACATACTTTATCAATGTTTTCCTTTCTTTTGGTTTTTCGGACAACTTAATTTGCAAGCCCGTCAATTTCTTTGTATTGCCATTCCCCCAATACACGTACTGTAGTAGGTTATTATTCACTAAACAGCAGCTATTTTGTAGCTTGTCTGATAACTTACTCCACATTTTGGCAAGTGGTACCGAGTACATTGGCGCCTTTAGGAAGTATAACTTACTATCTTCCAATAACGTTAAACAGTCTTTTAAGAGATTATACACCCGTTCCGCACTGACATAGCTTCCAATTGCACAGTTGTATATTGTCGCTTCCAATCGCGTAATACCATGTTATTTAGCCAAAGTAGACGCAAATGTTTTCCTTAGACGTACATCTGGACAACGTAAAAAATCTAGTATATGATTGCCAAGTTGTTTATTAACACCAGGACTTGTTATCTGACACACAAATTTGTTGTGTATCTTAATTCTTGCATTGGTTGTTAGCCATGTTAAACAATCAATTCCCACAGTTTTATTGTTGTCAACTATAATATTACACTTTTCTTCGTATTCGCTCTTATAGCAAAAGTTATGGTTTGTAGTTAAATAATTACACATCTCCATCTTGCTAAATATGCCCGCAAGATCTTGGGTTACATCCATGTCAAAAAGATAGAAATAATCTTTTTCGAGTTCGTCTAATATATCTGGTAGTTCCTCCAATAAAGTTTCCAACTTAACATCTGCTAGTTCCACTTTCTATAGAACACATAAGGATTTTGGAATTTTTTATTAATGCATTCGGGGTCTTCTTTTCCGATAATTTCTTTTACTCTCTGGTCCATCTTGTTAGTGCTTTCCAGAGAAAACGGAAGCTTAGCTTTAACACCATGCCTAGCGGAAACAAATCGGTCAAACTTTCTTCGTAGATAGCTGAAATGCACCACAAATTTCTTTTTTTAGGATAAACATCCTTTTGTTTGCAGATATTTGTTCGGCGTCAGACAAGTCGCAAATTTTAACCAACATTATAATGTCACAAAATGGTTCTGTAATTGGTATGTGTAGTCCACCAGTCAGCATCTGTTCACCTTCGACATAACAAATATTACCAATATCTGTCACCAGATTATTGTTGCACATATTTTCTGTCAACAGCCATAATCCAAATCGCTCATTTGTCGGTTTCACTTTATTCCCAAGAAGTTGAGAAACGTTAATCACCTTGGAGACGCCCATGTTTACCGTTCTAGCTACTATTGAATACTAAATTGAATACAAAAAAATTGTTCTCTTATGCATTCTACAGAGTGGGGTCGTATATTGCCGAAGATAGTTGAATATGTTGTTATCCGACCTAGGCTGACAGGGATGCGCATCGACATATGTCCGGATATATGTAGGATGTTAAGTTAGGGCGAAATTACCCCATAGGGTGAAATTGCCCCATAGGGTGAAATTGTCTCATAGGGTGAAATTGCTCCATAGGGTGAAATTGCCCCCGATCTAGGTCGGATTTAATCCCGACCTAGATCGGATTTTAATCCGAAGGTATTGCTGTATTTAGGAGGGTAAACATTGTTTGTTTAAATGTGAAAGGGAGGACTTGTCAGGAGTTGGGTTAGCTAGTGTTGTCCGAAGTTAGGTTAGGTTAGTTGGAATTGTGTGGACTTAGGTTAGATAAAAGGAAAAATTGATAGGTTAGGTCAGCGTCGCGACGCTGACCTAACCTATCAATTTATTTTTTTATTTATTTAATTAATTATACCAACTGTTTTAATGATGAAAGGGAGCTTCTATCTTCTTTGGCCTGTAGGAATCAACTGAACTGCTCTAGGTGGAACACAAAATAAAACCATTACTCTAAAGCCGCTAGAAACCACATTCAGACACGAAGATTCAATCAGTTAAACTTTCTTGCGGACCGTATTACAAGCCACGTGCCTGGATACCACTATCTTGACCTTTCTATGCCGCTGATAGCAGCTTACCTGTTCAGACGCTGATTAAAAGGTGACAACTCGCCGAAGCTTATTGTAGGAACTTAGACCTCAAGAGCAAAGGAGCGCATATGCTATTGTAAATTTAAGAATTATTGTTAGTGATCGAAAATTTATAAATTATATTTTTATTTTATTGCGGTATTATTTTAGATTAATAAGCGAAGTGTAACTGCGAAAATAAATACGTTACAAGCTTAAACGCATTTATTCGATATCGAGCATAGGAATTGCACTTGTCTGCGGCCACTTTGTATCAGATATTGACGAAAGATCTGTCGTTGCAGGCGAACAAAATTCAATTAATTCAAGAACTGAAAACGACGGACCATTTCAAGCGCCGTACATTTGCCGATTGGATACACGAACAAAGACAAGTGAAAAACAAATATTTCACCAATATCTTCTTCAGCGACGTAGCCCATTTCCATTTTAATGGCTACGTCAACAAGCAGAATTGCAGAATATGGGCTGAAGAAGATCCCAGGACAATTGTCGAAATACCAATGCATCTACAAAATGTCACTGTATGGTATGCTTTTTCTGCTGCAGGAATCATTGAACCATTTTTTTAAATGATGCTGGGAATTCGTTCACAGTGGATGGCGAACGGTACCGCACAATGCTAAACAACTTTGTGTGGATGATTATGACATCAATGATATTTGGTTTAAAAAAAATGGCACCATATGCTACACAGTCTACGCCACAGTTGTTCTAGTGCGCGAGAACGTTACCGGGTGCATAATTTCCCAAAACCGCGAAGTCAATTGACCAACTATATCTTGTGATTTGACACCATTAGACTTCTTTCTTTGGGACCATGTAAAGCGTAAAGTCTATGCCAACAAACCAACTGCCATCCAGCAACTCAAAGACGCCATTTCATGGCAGATTGATGAGATTGAGGATTATTTATGCCTAGATGTTATAAAAATTTCAATAAGCAGATCAACTTGTACCGCCGGATCCGTGGCGAACACTTGGTGGGCAATATCTTTCACAAAAATTGTAATGAATTAAATAACATATATCGTTAAAGAGATCTTCAATTTTGTACAACACTAATTTTGAATAAGCCTTTAACATCGATCCGCCTTATTGTAACAGCCTTTACCAAAAATTGAGAAATAAAATTATTAGGATAAGTACACGGATTGTTCCTTGGGGATAAATACCTAAAGCTCACATGTACTAATTTGTTACGTGGTAGCGCACAAACTCTAGCGCTCGTTTGCTAAAGTTTTAAAATATGTTCTTTGTATAAACTTACCTAAAGTATAACTCGGTAAAGTGATTCTTTCTTAGTTATACCATTTTTGCTGCAGACAGATTTAAACGTGAGATTTATTTTATAATTCCTGCAATACAAATTCAGTTTTTAGTCACATTCTATAGTTTCAGTTAACAAAAGAAACAAAATATAGAGGGTATGACGTAAGCTTTTTATAACATACGTTATACAGACAGCATTACCTTTATTACATGGAACAATAGACGCGCTAGACGGCAATCTAAACATGAGAGTCTAGTACCTACCGTGAAATCAAGTTGGCTTTGATATATTCAACGCCGAAGCTTTCGAGTGTATGTAATTTTTATTGAGCTTGTTTTCACAATCCAGTGCACTTTGAAACCAGAGAATTTAAATCTTACGTTTCGCTTAAACGTTTGTAAAATGTTAAAATTCATATATTGCTTAAAACCTGTATAGACAATTTCAGAAATACAGATAAACTAAATTTATAGTATTCGTTATAGTCATTTCATTGAAAAGCAAAATATGTTTTGAATGTATTTTCAAAAGTCTGTAAAATTTTTTAACAAAGAAATAATTCATCTCTCGATTTACAAATCTAGAGCTGATGCTGAATATAGAGAAAAGATGGTAATTAAAGTGTATGTATTATGATCATTTACTTCTCGATATTGGTTTATTCATCAAAATCTTTTACACGGAAAACTGATCAGCAGTCGAAATATGTTAAACGTTCTGTCAGGGCTCATAGACAGTGCGGTTTACTTATTTGCTAGATTACGCGAGTTAAGGTTCGGGCCTTGGGAGCTGCCTTTTTAAAAACCAGTTTCAAAACTTCTTAACAAATTAATTTTATTTATACAGAAATTAATTGTGGAATTTTGACAAGTTGATTCAAAATTATTTTAAGTTCAAAATTAATTAATAAATGTACTATTTTGAGTAGCCTAAGCAAACTGCAAAGCTAAAGTGGAATACTTGACTGACTGCCGGGTCCTTGAGCTCCCGGGCTTTTTATAATGTTCCCACCTCCTCACATGGCTGTGGAAACTTGCAGATTTCATGTTTGCTTATTCTTAATACTATTCATAATTACAATGTTGTAATCTTAATTTCTAAGTAATCACGGTACCTGACCGTCTGTGACCTGACATCTGCAGTGTCACTATCGTCTGCGATACAAAGTAGCGCATCCGTTCTCATGAACGTTAATAAACTTTATAAATTGTCCTTGTATTTACCATGTTGCACTTCACTTAACATTTTCTTTACACTTTCTAATAATTTCCTAATTATTCTATTTTATATTATATAAATCAATTAGGGGATACATAACTCGCGTTAACAGTACAAAGAAGCTTAGTTTAAGTTTGCCCCTGTATTATTTATATTTCTGGTATTATAATTATGTGGTGGTCAAAACAAAATCTGCATTGTACTCACTCGTTCATTGAATAGATTTTGTAAAGTAATGCATTTTTTTTCTGTATCATAGCCCTTTTCTGTGTAAGTTTTTATCTGCAGTTCCACTGTCATATTCGGAAGTTTTTATGTCCTGCAGTTTTTAAATGCAATTCATCCTATGTGTAAATAACATTCTTAATGAATTGAAAAATGTGAAATCTAATGTCTACAAATGGTGACGTGTTTGATGTGGTAGTGAAACGATATGAATATAATTGTTTTACATAAATTGTATGCCCCAGTGCATTATGCCCACAGAAGTTGCTTGGGATGAGTAAAAGTTTACCATGTTGAGCAGATTTCGTATTGTAACAATAACACATAGCAATCTAGAATTGAAAGAGATAAACACATTAAATGAACAATGTATTGGTTGACAGCTACAAGGATCATATATAATGCGAAGGCTCTATGCAGATGAAATCATTACTGGGATAATGTGCAAGCTTTATAATTTGATGATCTAAAAAGTTAAAGCAGTATAAGTACTAAACTCGAAACAATACAAACTAAGCTGCTATCCGAGTTACTAAAAAACATACGTTAATGACGGTATAAATTAAGATAGACCAGCAAATGCTTGTTTAAATTAATTAACGGTGTGTAAAAAAATTAATAATATATTATACTTGTGTTAAGAAATACATTAGTCCAGTAAACATTTAAGTAATTACTATTACCGATCTCTGTAGCAGCGTTTGAGCATGTTAAAGATTTTAGGTAAATAATTGTGAATAATCAGTCATATTGAAGCGAATAAAGAATGATAGATTAAAGGTCGTTACAGTGTGACTTGAAAAGTGTGTATACCAATCAAGATATATTTCTACATTTATAAATCCATTTTAGAATACTAACAGTTAGCACCGATTGAACCGCTTTTCTTTAAAGGAGAATTTCTTTATATTTGTGGGCAAATCAAAATTAGTAAAATGCAGTTCCTAGTAGCACTCATACCATCTTTAATCATTTTTCGGACCCAACGGCTCACACTTTCCAAGCACCTCTTGAGTATAAACTTTTTTCTTAGCTAGTGGTGATACAAGTTTTGTTCATATTGAATATCCTATTTACTGTAAATACAAATTCTTGATAATGTTTTCCAGATTGAAAAATAGTTTCGTCTCTTCTGAATTGACTGCCCAAGTTCTGTTAAGACGAATGTTTCCAGGTTGTCTCAACGTAATGTCAAGGTGTTAACCAAAAAAACTATACAGTCGATCCTTGCCAGCTCATTTGTTCTTGCATATCTATAAGATACGCTAACCGGTGGCGGAGCCGGCATTTTAGAATATTATTGTCTTTATTATTATTAATATACAGAAAATATAAAATGGCCAAACTGGCGAGGTTTGGGCTAAAGAGCTCGCTGATACACCTAACCAGAAAAACCGCAAATAAATACAAAACGAAATTATCAATAATAGATAATAAGTAAATATTATTATTATGTAGCCTAGTAAAATAACACACAAGTAGATAGAATAGGTATGTTCTGGGCCACTTCGTGCGAACCAACACAGCAATATATATATATATATATATATATATTTTTATTTGTAAATTCCCATTGAGGAGAGGGATTTTCTCCCTGATCCCTCCTTGTGGGCCGCCTTGGGGCCTCCTTGTAGGATTTTTATCCCGATGGAACTCCTCACCCTTCTTTGAACGGCCTGCCCCACCCTACCTACTATTTAATTTACATGTAAATTCCCGTAAGGAGGAAATGAGGAGAGGGATTTTCCTCAGGTTTCCTGGGTTTGGCACACTTCGTACCTGATCGAACCCCCCCCCCACCCTACCTACTCAAACCTCCCACTCTACCTACTTGAACCCCCCACCCTACCTACTTGAACCCCCCACCCTACCTACTCGAACCTCCCACTCTACCTACTTGAACCTCCCACCCTACCTACTATTTCTAATCGAACCCCCCACCCTACCTCGATCGAACCCCTACCCTACCTACTATTTGGCGGTTGTTGAGGAGGGCGGCCTGACACGTGCAGACTTCCATCTATTATATCGTGACGTCATAGCGTTATAGTAGATAGAGGAAGTCGGTCCTGTATCCTCCACTACCACCACCACCAAATAGTTTTATTCGACCAAGCATTGCATTTTTCGAGATAAACCTATCTTGTTTGGTATCAATTAATATTAGATTTTTCTCAGCTATCCGAATCTTTAGGAATTTTTTAGATAGCATTATCCCCCAGGAAGCTACCCTCATTTTAAGATTTTTTACCAATAGTGATTTCTGACCGTTCTTATAAATTTTTTAGCCCTGCGATACATCAAATTAGTCTAGAATTTTATGCAAAATTCGAATCTGCAAACAGATTTAAAATCCGACCATCCCTTACCGTTTTACATACATACCCTCTGCGGGATAAATCTTTCTCCACATTTCCACTCACAAGATAAATGTACCTTGTTTGAGTACAGAAACACAAAAATAAGCCTTAATATATATAAAGTAAAAATGTATTATACAATCTATACACAGGAGTAATAAATTCTTTGTTTACATCTATATTTACAATAATATTATCATTTCACTGGTGTGTGCGATGATCAACAGTGTACACCAAATAAATTACGCTTTAAACATTAATAGAGCAATACAGTAAAAATGGTGCCTCCCCATAGGTATAACAATAAAAAGGGTGGCAAACATAGACCCAAAATAAATAGGCGTCTACTAAAAGCTACTACAAGTATATGTTACAGTATAGGCAAATAAATAAAAAATTAAGTATTTTTCGGTAAAAAAGATTAAAACATATTTATTAGTGTTGTGCACGCTTATAGGATAAACATATATTTACATTGTGAGCCCTAAAACGAGCAAGTAATATATATACATAATTTAAATCTAAGCAATATATACAACTTATAAACTAGGTGAAATAAAATCTATCTATTTCCATATGCCCCCGTGCATACGTTAAGGTCGTGTTAGGGATGACGAAACGCTTGTCATTTGCGCCTGATAAACTAACCTTGCTAAGTAACAGCGTAAACAAATCATGTTTTTGGCTCATAATAGACCGCATCGAATGCACGAGGGCTCGGAAATTGCTGTTGTGTGCTACCTCCTTAAAACTATTAACACTTATACCCTGCACAACACTACGCTTAACCCCTTTAATCTTTTTTATTACATCCCTTTCGCTAACTATACAAGTAGGTAAATAAGGCCGGTCCTAATTCAAAACGCGACAGACGTATTCTCCATGTGTAAAATACGTCTGTCACGTTTTGAATTAGGATCGGCCCTATATAATTTCAATGTAAAATAGTTGTGAAAACATTTGAATGTAAAATAGTTGTGAAAACATGAATTCTTATATACTTTCAATGTAAAATACTTGTGGGCACGTTTTGAATTAGGATCGGCTTTATATTACTTTCAATGAAACACACACGTATGTTGAAAAAAATGTAAGTGCAGAGAAGAATGTGTGTAGCTGTTTTGAATTCGGTTTTCTAGCGAGAAGTTACACGTGCACCGTTTTGAATTAGAATCGGCGTTATATACTTTTAATGTAAAATGTGAAAACCTGAATTCTTTTCAAATGTAAAATACTTGTGGGCACGTTTTGAATTAGGATCGGCTTTATATTACTTTCAATGGAACATATTTTAAAACACACGTATGTTGAAAAATGTAAGTGCAGAGAAAATGTGTGTAGATGTTTTGAATTTGGTTTTCTAGCGAGACAGTATGACAGATGCAAAATATCGCATTCAAGTCAATTGTGTTTTAATTAAAGTGGATTCTGATTTATGTTTAGAGGCTGCAAATACACATGGGCCGGTTTCAATTCAAAATGAGTTCACCGTTGTGATAGGTTGAAAAGTGGGTTGGCAAAGTACGCAGATGGTGGTAATCTGCTATATAAGAAGATTGCTCCTAATATTAATTTAATTAGTCGAAGTTTACTGCATATATTTACATACAAACATGTATATAATTGATATTCAGGGATTTAAATACAAGAAAAACGAGTTTGTGTGTAAAGAAATTGCGGTTTTGGACTTGTTGAAAGGTGATGTTTGGCATCAAATTTTTAAACTGCCAATGCAGTCCAGTTGTTTGAGTCAAGATCATATAAAACATAACGACTGGGTGACAAGGAATATTCATGGTATTTCTTGGGATGAACCTTCAACGGCTGGAATGGTGTCATCATATATAGCGCTTTATTTGAAGCAAATTATCCGACCCTGTGAAGAAGTGTTTGTGAAGGGTCTAGAAAAGAAGAAATTGATTGAAACATATATAATGCAAAACTTTGTAACTGATATGCTTGCACTAGGTTGTCCTAAGCTATCGGAGTTAAAAATCAACAATTGTTTAAAATATAACATCCATTGTTGTAGACACAGCAATAATAATTTGCAATGCGCAAAACAAAATATCTTTTTATTAAAAGAATGGCTTGATAATAATAATAATAAAAAACAATAGAAAGATTTTGTCTGTATTATTTATTTTAATATAATTTTACAATGTTAGCCTTACAAAATTCCTTTATAATAATAATAAAAAGCAATAAAAAGATTTTGTCTGTATTATTTATTTTAATATAATTTTACAATGTTAGCCTTATTAACTATTATTATAACAACTTCTAGCAAACATTATTTTTATCGATCCAGCTATTGTGTACGTTAGAGAAGCCTAATCATTTTACAAATAGTTTATTTCCACTCTTTCTTAGGACTTTTTCTACCAGGTAAATTCCTGGAGGTTTAACCTTTTGCAACTCCGTTTCATAAAATGCACCTTTGATTTCTTTCTCATCTTGATCTTCTAATATATATGTTGTAGGATTGGTTACGTTTACCTTTTTAATCTAAAAATTTCATTTGACCAGTTTGGCGTGTAACCTTTCGTAAATGCTTCCTGTGTTTACTAATCCTCACACTGTCTTTTATTGAATATTTTGGTATTTTGGTTGCAAGTTTGATGTGGGTAAATGATGATTTAAGAATAGTTTTTCATTTGATTTATCAACTTTTACAGGTTTGACTCCGATAGTATTGTGAACTGTATTGTTGTATTGTTTCACAATATCGCTTAAATTTTTTATCCAATTGTAAGAACTGTTCAGGTTAAACAAGCGCCACATTTTTCCCTTTAAAGTTCTAATTACACGTTCCACAATGCATGCTTTCTTTGTAGAAAAACACTATAATGGTTTATGCCATATGTCTGCATTAAGGATTGAAAGTGTTTGTTATAATATTCTTTACCAAAATCAGACTGCAAATTTCTTGGCGGATTTTTAAATTTATTTAAAATTGTTTTCATTGCAGCAGTAACATCAATACCCGTTTTACTTTTAAGTGGTACAGCCCATACGTATTTGGAGAAACAATCAATAACTACTAAAATGTATTTAAATCCTTTGTTTGTTTGCGAATATGGTAGCATTTCAATCAAATCGGTCTGAAGAAGGTCATTTAAACCTTTTACTATCACTTTGCGTCTCTTGAAATTTATTCTTGCTGGTTTATGAAGTTCATTTACTATATCCTCTTTCACTTTTGATTGAACAACTATCATAATAGTTTTTTATAATCAGGATTTATTAAATACAATTAATGAAATACTTCTATGTTTGAATGTCGTGGGCTCCACTTGCTTTGAAAGGAACTTTTAATATAAAATCAAGAAACATTGTGGTATTGTTTATAATAGCACCGCTATCACGAAAGCTGATTACATCCATACGTTTAAGCAAAAATCCTTGTAACTGTGCAATTACATAACTTTTTTCGTTTATAAGAATTTCAATGTCTTGCGGGTATCCTTTAATATTCTCAATGACTGCTTCCTCATAAGGAAATTCATAATTATGTTTAATGTTGAAAATAAGGAATGTCTTGTCACCGTCGAGGAATGTATTAGAGTAAAACGTTGCTACTACCGTGTAATGTAGCATATGTAACTTGTACTCAATCAAGGTTTCAAAACCTTCACTTTTGTTTTCATATTCCTGTTCACTTATATCTATTTTACGGTTATGTAAGTGCCTTCCAAATTTGTCAATTGTCATATCATCTAATTACTTTCGCCTCACGCAATTCTTCAATGACCGAATTTATTTCGTTGCCGTGACCTGTGTGTCCAGCAGTCTGAGATGAAACTAAAAGTCGTAATCTATCAACAAGTTCATTGGGATCATTCCAATATAAATAATCTATAGCGTTATTTGATACTTCCATTGTCATACCGTCTCCAAGACGCTTTCTGTAGGGTAATGTTCTAGGTCTACGGGGTGTTTGGGAAGTATGTTTAATGTAGATATTATATTTTGTACTTATATGAAGTATTACCCTGAATTTGTTCTGTTTCAGAATAATATCTTCTATTAGCATTTGTTCTTTTACAATATCAAGATACGACTTTAGATCTTGATGACTGTACCCGACAGGATATTTTTAAACAGTAGTTCGTATAATCCAGGAGTACCTTTATATTTCAAATCATTTATTAGAACATTTTCATCATCCAACGCGAAATTCGAATTGCCTATCATAAGACCATTTGAATCAGGGTTAAACCTAATACCATATTTATGATCAAATTCGTTCTTAACATCTTTAAACATATTGTAAATATATTCTCGAGGTAGCGGATGTAGCTGTTCGAAATAATGTGTCATACCAGGTGAATCGGCAAAGCTTTGAATATATTCCTGGGCTTCTTGTGCATTTCGATTAATTTTTGCTTCGTATTCATTCTCAACATCGTCATCATCAACATCATCTACCTCTATGGCATCATTTTTTATATTTGGTATATGCTGAGCAATAACCGGGGAATCAATATAGTCAACGTTCCTTTCTAGCAATTTAGGTTTAATTTTTTTTACACTGCTATGAGGCAGTTCTTCTTCTTCTTTAAATTTTTCTTTTTTTACCGCACTTTCCCCATCCAGTTTATTAGCAATAGTTTCTAATCGTGATGTTATGGGTAAGATTGATTCCACTTGGACGACTTCATTATCTTTTAACTGACGCAATTTGTTTTTTACAATGTTTCTTTTCTTAATTAAAATTCTTTTAAGTTTTATCGCCTCCTTGTTCATTGCGTAAAAGGTTTAAATATGTATGAAGTGATCAAAACCTATTCGGTACCTTCCCTGATCTGGATCACTATCTTTGTCTACAACTAAGAAACCGTATTTGTCTTGCCAACAAGCAGCACATATTTCACGGAATTTATCATACTTCATGTCAGTATTGACGTGATCGTCATATATGTGTTTTAAGTTTAAATCATCTTGTTTAAATAAAACTAGAAGATTAGCATTATCACGTAGTAAGTACTTAGGTATACGAGTATAACTTTGACAAAGGTAAAAACTGTCTACTTGTTTATGACGCCCCATACTAAAGTATTCCCTAATGATACCTTGTTTATCGCAAGCTACATTATCAAAAACAAATATAGAATTATTTCGAGCATCAGATGGTGATATAATATTATCAGAACTGGAAAATGTATAATATTTGATCCCTTTTATTGGTTGCAGTAGACTTTCAAGGTATTGATACTTTGGTTGATAAAGTGATTTAGAATAAACATATACGTTTTCAAACTTTAAACCATTAGGATGTTCTATCAGCCCAATCATAACGTTGGTTTTACCGCAATTTGATGGACCAACAACTAGACATCGAATAGATGAAGGCAGAAGAACGCTATGTTTTTCTTTTAGCTAAGGATTGCACGCCAATGTCATTATTGTTTATGGTTAAAGGTGTTGATTGTTTCACAACACGCATGTTTGCAAGTACTAAATTCGATTTGTAAAAAAAATGGAATTATATATATATATATATATATATATATATATAAGAAACGGCGAGTATATAAAGAATCATTAATTCATAATATTTTATTTATTTACTGCACAGCTTGAGAGGATAGTTGTCCGCTAATGATTACATATAATAATTCTAAAACTACTGGGAACGGACTATTAAATACTGTAATTAACAATTTACCATTTGAAGCGCATATTCCGGGTTACAAATTTTGCGGTCCGGGTACAAAACTAATCGAACGGTTAGCTCGGGGAGACAAGGAATAAACAAGTTAGACGAGGCTTGTAAGGAGCACGATATTGCATACACCAAAGAAAAGGATCTATCGAAACGTCATCAAGCAGATTCGAAGTTAGCTCAGTTAGCTACAGAAAGACTAAATTCTGGTGACTCGTCTTTAGGTGAAAAAGTAGCAGCATTTGGAGTAGCTACCGCAATGAAAGCTAAAGTAAAACTTGGTATGGGTGCCTGTGCATCACTGAGAACAAACAATATCAATAAAATAAGAAAACTGATAAAGAAACGTAAAATAAGAAGTACGCTAGGTATTAAAAGTATTATCAAACAAGCACGTACAGCTTTAAAAAAGACTAAAGGATCTAATATTATGGATGCAATCAACATAGCAATTAAGGCCGCCAATACAGCAAAACAAAAGAAGCATATTAAATCAGCTCGTATTATATCAATTCCTAAAACAGGAGGTTTTCTACCACTAATACCAATTTTGCAGGCCTAAGCGCTCTTGGTACTCTTACTGGAGGTGCAGCTGCTGTTGCAAAAGCAGTTTCAGATACTAAAATAGCTAAGGAACAACTAGCGGAAAAACAACGTCATAACAAGGCAATGGAGGACATTGCAGTCGGAAAACGGCATGTACATCAAACCTTATAAAAAGGTTTTGGTCTTTTTTTAGCCCCTGCAAAACCTCAAAGGAACGCAACTTGATTTTACCTAATCGAGCATTAAGCAATGTAGAACTAATAGAGTTTGTTAAGCAATTAGAAGTACCATATTTCCGTGGAGTGTTCATGAGAAACAATCTTCCCAAGAAAGTTAATTTAAAAGAATGTGGTATAATTAATTTAGATGGAAGAGAAGGTTTAGGCACGCATTGGACCTCTTACAAAAAGTACGGTAGTAGCGCTATTTACTATGACAGCTACGGAAACCTGCGACCGCCAACAGAGTTGATAAGTTATTTGAATAGCGGGGGTAAATGTAAAATTCTTTATAACATTAACCAAGAACAATCGTACGGTACTGTGTTTTGCGGTCATTTATGCTTACAATTTCTAAGTAGTGCATAGAACTGCGTACGAAGTTGTTATGTCGTACACTTTACTCTAACGGGAAACACTTCAGTTTTAACAAGCAATTTTAATCCGCCTATAAACTTGGATAATGATTCGGAGTACGTATTAGGATTAACAAATTTTGAGTCTTATAACACAATTCCAAACATAGAAAAAGGAATAAATAATAAATTTTATTATGGATCTAACGGAGAATTCATAGAAATACCTGAAGGTGCTTATGAGATTAGAGAAATTAATAAATATCTTCAAAAGCTTTAGGTGATAAAAGATGGCGTGGTCGTATGGATCAATCACGAAGCGCTAGAAAGACGCCAGTGTATATAGAAATTACAGCTGACAATAATACACTTAAATGTAGTATTAAATGTAGTCTAGATGTGGATTTTACCAAAAAGGATTCAATTGGTTCTCTACTTGGTTTCAATCCGCGAAAATTGCTAGCATTTGTCACGCATCAAGCAGACTACGCGATCAACATTTGTAAAGTGAATGCAGTTTTAATCGATTGTAATATTGCAAGTGGATCCTATTTAAATAGTAAACCAGCCCATGTAATACACGAATTTTTTCCTCAAGTACCTGCAGGTTTTAAAATTGCCGAGTATCCACCTACGATTATATATCTACCAATCAGGTCACGTATAATAAATGAAATAATAGTTAAAAAGTTAGATCAAGATGAAAATTTAGTTAATTTCAGAGGAGAACTGCTAACTGTAAGGTTGCATTTAAAAAAAATCTGCAATAGCCATGGGTATTAAGTATAATGCACGCAACATGTCAAGAATTAATATAAATGCTGGAAATTTCAAAGCAATCGACACTCGATTGATTGTTTCAAGACCGCTAACAACACAAAACCGGCAGTTTCTACAATCGTTAGGACTGCATTTAATTAAAAAAAAGTAGAATGAATAGTGAAATACTGAACGTGCGTGAAAAAGTTTACTTCGACAATGCAATTGTTAATATTGAAAAACATACTCATCAACCTTATGCTAACACATCTTTAAACAATAATGATGAAATTCGAATCCTATACAACAACAAGATGTATACACCTTACCATCGAAGAGCATGCTGTACATAGAAGGCAAATTAATTAGAACAGATGGAACGCCGTCTCAGACAGCAAAGTTTGTAAATAATGGAATTTTGCTGCTTTTTGATGAAATTAGATATGAGATTGGTGGTATCATTGTAGATCGTGTTCGGAATCCCGGATTAACGTCTATAATGAAGGGATATGTTTCATATAATAGCAATCAAAGTAAACATTTACAAAACGCTGGGTGGTTTCCTATGGATGATTCACAAATAGTTGATGCCAATGGGAATTTTAATGTTGCAATAAACCTTTCAATGGTTCTCGGATTATGCGAAAATTTTAAAAAAATTATTTTAAACCTCCGTCATGAGTTAGTCTTACTACGTTCTAGTTTTGATACTAATGCTATAATTAATCCTACACCCGATGAAGAAATAAAAGTTGTTTTAAACAAAGTTTTATGGAAAATGCCGCATGTAGCCGTTGATGATACTCAACGAATTAATTTAATAGAATGCGTTGCACAAAATCAGGATTTGCATATTCCGTTTCGAGGATGGGAGTTGCATGAATATCAACTTCTACAAGAAACGAAACGTCATACATGGAACATTAAAACAACAACACAATTAGAAAAACCAACATTTGTGATTGTTGGTTTCCAAACCAACCGAAAAAATAGATACATGATCAACTACAGTCGTTTTGATCATTGCTATTTAACCAACATGAAACTATATTTAAATTCAGAAATTTTCCCGTACGATAACTTAAATTTGAGGTTCGAGAATAAACAGACTGCGTTGTTATATGAGATGTATGCTCAGTTTCAGCAATCATACTACGAAAAGGAAAATGAGCCACTTTTTAATCCTGAAGATTTACGAAGTATTGCACCATTAGTAGTCATAGATTGTTCTAGACAAAACGAAGCGTTAAAATCTGGTACTGTCGATATTAGATTAGAATTTGAAACTAGCAGAAACGTTTTGCCAAATACATCTTGTCATTGCCTTATACTTCATGATAAGATAGTCAAATACAATCCACTCTCAAACAGCATAAGAATATTATAATTACTTTATTATTATTATTACTGTACCTTTACAAATTATGAAAAAAACAATAAATCATTTAGCAATCACAGTCTATTTATTAATATTTTTACATGTTTTACAATATCTTTTAAATGTTTGAATTATTAAGTGATTTAGTAAACAGCCATAAACATTGACAATTTTAAATAAAAGTTTTGTTATACATTTCTCAAATAAACTAACTGGTATGTTAGTAACAAACTGGATTTTTTTAAACAGAAGGGTTACTACTACTACTACAATTTTTCTCTACAATACATTTATACTAATATATAGTTCAAAACTCGGGCAGATTCAAAGGTATCCTATTTTTAGATACATCCAAAAACGAAAATCGGCGTACTTGTGCAGGTATAAACATAACACTGAAGTTTTATAACTAAAAAATATTATATGTTAATCTAGATAAAATAAATTGCATTCTTTATTTGAGCCAGTGGTTGAAGCTTTACAAGTCATTTCTGTATGTATAGTTGTACCCCCAAGGTTTAGTATCAGTGGTTAAGGTACTAAGAATTCTTTTATCATCACTTGGATTAAGAACAATTTTGTTTTGTTTAATAGTACAGACATCATGTTTGACTGATCTAATTAAACATTGCTGTTTCTGTACAGTCTGTTTATAAAACAAAGCATTCTTATAATCATCAAAAGAAATTTGCTTAATACTTGCTAAGGAAGATCCTTTGACTTTTTATTATCCTATCCTGAACTCTGTAAGTGTACATTTTAGATCTAAGTCCTACAAACTCTAGCATGATGTCACCATTGTTTTCATCCTTCATAATACCAGGAACTTTTTTATTTGATAATGGAATATGATATTTGTTATGAGGGTCGTAATCGGAAGTATCAAATCTATGAATATCTTGTTTGATATAAGAGTAAATATCTTCAACGCTAAACTCGTATATCAAACTATCCGTATCTGTGTACAGCAGCTTTGCTTTGTTAGCAAATTGCGATTTTATATAACTATAGTGAAATTCATATAAATAGGTTTTGAAATATCTAGAATAGAGAAACCTACATAAATGGGTTTGTTTAAGTAAACCTCTAATTTATTCATTTCTATTAAGACTAGATCTTTGTCTAACACAGTGCAACTATGAAAATTAGGCTTCGCTATGTAACTACGAGCTCCAAACCGTCCTTCCCATTTGGTCACTAATTTCACATCTTTCCTTTTCCGTACGTTTTCCATCATCTTTCCATAAACCGAATTTATCATATTTTTATAAAAGCATACATCGAAACTGTTTTTGACTGTTGTCTTAATTTCGTATTCAAATCAATGTATTCTTTTAACCAAGGAGCTTGTTTAAACCGAAGAACCTTATGAATCTTTTTCAGTTCTAAACCGTAGCTTAAATACATTTTAAATTCTTGTAGTGAATAATATAGTTGAGTTTTGGATATAAAGTTGTAAGTAATTTCTTTAAGTTTGATTTATTAGAAGGTACTGGTGGTATCATATGTTCAGGCGCCAAAGGTAAGTCACTGTGAATTTCATGTAAAGATACTGGATAGTGTAAATCGCATTCAAAAATATATCCTACATCAGAATCATCGGAATATTAAGTACGTCTAAACGTACTATATCTGGACTGGTACCATCTAAAAATTCAAATTCTCCATATGGAAGATATTCAGACATTGCAGCCCCATATAGATTATTAACATCAAAATACATTAAATATTTAGAATCGAAATTTGGATCATAATCTGCATTCATATATTTGTTATTTGCTTTAGCATATCTATTCGAACATTGAGAAACACCGCCACGAATTCCTCGTTCTAAAAACATTATTTTTCAATATCAGTAAGCAGCTCGAGTTTAACGTTCGTCGTTTTAACATCGCATCTAGAGCTAAACCAGGAGCCGTAAAGTAGTGAAGCGGATCTAACTTATACGTGAACATACAAGTTTTTCTAAAGTTTTCAAATATATCAGTCAAGAGCAGTACATCTGTTTTTAAATATAGGTCTGAATAGTCCCTAGTGTTTTATATTAAATGTTTGCCAAACGTGTTTAGCATGATTGTAGTTTTCATCTGAGATTTCTTCATTGCGCAAACGATTAAAGAATGCTGTTTTACAGGGTAAATCGGTTTCATTGAGCCTATCCCAAGAGTTAATGTAATCATAGGGAAATATACCTTTACGCGTAAGTAACTGAAACTCATTATCGGTGTTACAATTTTCCCTGGTGATGGATTTTTTATTATCATCTAAGTATGAAGCTAATTTTTCGATGCTAGATGCCATAAACCTTAATGAATCGATAAATCTAAAAGTAACTTTCGTACCATTTACATATTTTGTAAAAGATATGTATTTTTCCTTATTTATTGGTAGAATACTTACCAAACCTGAAAACCCTAACGCAATTTTTTTAATAATGAAATTCGAATCGTAGCCTAATAAGTTATGAAAAACTACCGGTATCATATAAAAATTATGATAATTGATGTTGCAATCTTGATGAGCCGCTCCTCGAAATTCACCTGTAAAGTGGCAGTGATCGCGAACTCTAATATCATCTATACTAAAAGGTTTATTGCAAATGTGACAGTGAAGGGCAAATTTAAATGCTAACTTTTGTTCTTCTGTTAAAGGATTCATAGGTTTTGGGTTACAGAAAATTTTATTAGTCGTTTCTGAAATCAGTTTCAATTGAGCAACAAACCATTCTATACAATCCTTTCCGCGATACAATTGAAATTTGGAATATTTATTATCATACGAGCATTTCAAATAATACGCTACACTAAAGGGTATATGCCTTTGGTAAGAGACTGTGTTTAGTATTACCTCCGACTCATTGCATGGTTCTAATATACATTCGAGATCTGC
This sequence comes from Platerodrilus igneus, assembly GCA_036346225.1. Classification (NCBI taxonomy): domain Eukaryota; kingdom Metazoa; phylum Arthropoda; class Insecta; order Coleoptera; family Lycidae; genus Platerodrilus; species Platerodrilus igneus. The sequence continues at coordinate 432,304 of JARFIW010001568.1, forward strand.
ATAAACTACAAATGATACTTTTTCTTGATAGTGGAAATGTTTAAACGTTAGATACTTTTCGGATTCTTCGGGTAATCTTATTGAGCAAGTATTCTGTTTTTCGCAATAATTCGAATGACGCTTAAGTAATGCCGCTGTACTAAAATTATTTAAACATCTATAACAAAAAAATTTTCTATGTTCATGTGAAGACAACTGTTTTGCAAATAATTTTAACATATCCTTAATCCAAGTAAAATGAAAGTGATTCTCATTAGCATTTGTCGGACGAGAATATTGTAAGGAATCATTATTTAAAACTAACAGATTAATAGGTTCAATTTTTTTAAAATTTTCACTTAAACAAAATGACAGTATTTTAGTATTTTCTATACAATATAGGTTAATTGCGAGATTGTTAAGCTTCTCAATTTTTTTTATGTCTTTTAATGTGATTGGAAACTGAATTGAATTGTAGCGTAATACTGTATCAAAATGTGGATAGCTAGATATTCTCTGACTATTTTGTTTAGCAGGATATAAAGCGGAAACCAAGCTCCAAAGAATGCAATGTTGATCGTTATTTGTTACATTTACCACAGCTTTTTTTTTTTTTATAAAATCCGGAACCGGTACAAACGTTGAACACCCTCCTTTAAGTGGATCATGATTGTTTATATTTACCTTCAAGTGTAAAACTTCTTGGATTGCCCAACCAGAATCTTTCTCGCAAAATTCTTCTAATCGCTTCGAAATCTTGTTCAATACGTTCTCCTTATACCACAGCTTGAGATTGGTATTTATATCGATGTGACGATTTGCAGTAGGAAACGTTTTCAAATCTATTTCACCAGTTGTAGGCTTAACAAAGTTAGCTGCAAATATTACATTAACTTTCAACATTGACTTTTTTAAGCAAGCAACAATCTTGCGTTTAAAACTAGCGAACGCCTTGTCTAAGAACACTAGAGGATCTCTATAATTTAAATTGGTAATAAGTCCCGTAATTATTCGACTTCCAAAACATGATTGTACATCATGCCAAATCAAATTTTTTCGAGTATGACCTCTAGAAAGCGTTGCATCAACACCTTTGCCACGATATTCCAAAGAGCGTTTCAAGTGCCTCAATCGTACAAGGTAGCTTTTAAGATATGCTAAATTAGATTCCAGCCTACTAGGATTTTCTTGTTTATTGTCTTCGTATACCTTATTTCTAATAGCAAGCTTCAATATACTAATATTTGCTTTGATAATTAAAATGTGTTTCGTTATTTCATTCACTGATTTAATTAGATTCACGCATTTTACAGTTAATCTCAAAATTGAGCTACTAATCTCGGATACGGTTTTAGCATTCATGATTCTATAGAAAATCAAAATACACTACTTAATAATACAAGTATTTTCTCTATTTACTATTTATATAAAATATCATCTGACGTAAGCAAAACAACTGCAAAAAAGGTTCATTCATCTGAGTTTACGGAAAACGCGCGAAATTAATCTAATTTAGGTTTTATTATGCACCTTCTTGCAATTTCTGTTTTTTCAGTCAATGAATGTAATTCATTATTTCTGCTGAGCGGTACCTTTAAAAAAAATTTCTTATACAGCAAAAAATCGCCTAAACACACAATTACCTATGTACGTGTCTATGACAAATAATTCGCTAGGCAAGCATTTTCAATATTTACGTACTGAATGCAACTCTAAGCAAAACAACTGCAAAAGGAATGCATTCTACATCATTTTTCATTCCGTATGCGTTTACTACAAAAAATGTTTTTATACGACCTTTGATTTATTATGTGTACAGAAAATACATTATCATTACAGCGCTATTTTTTATGATTACATTGAAATATTTTTAAATAAAAACAAAGCAAATTTGAAAAAAAAAATGTCTCAGATTAAACCGTCTTGTTTAATCATTTACACGCACTCATGGTTTCTAAAAACCCAGTATTAAAAAAACATTCTGCAGTTTTATTATATAACAGTACCTTTAAAGAATTTTCACACAAATTACCTATATATATATATATATATGCATGTAATTGTGTCAGCGGTAATCTAAAAACTTATTCTATAAATATTACTACTTAAAGGGATTTATTTGCATTGCATTATTATCTGAAGAAAAATATCATAATTTACACGCACTCATGGTTTTCTTTAAAAACCCGTTATTAAGAAAAAACATTTTCCAGTACGTTGATAGTACTAAAGAATTTTTTCTTATTCAACACAAATCACTATATCCCTATATGCATATAAATTATGCTAGCAGTAATATAAAACGAAATGAATCTAATTTAGGTTTTATTATGCGCCTTCTTGCAATTTCTGTTTCAGTCAATGAATGTAATTCATTATTTCTGCTGTGCAGTACCTTTAAAAAAATTTATTATACAGCATAAAATCGCATAAACACGCAATTACCTATATATTTGCATATAAATTATGTCAGCGGTAATCTAAACAAAATTAATCTAATTTAGGTTTTATTATGTGCATTCATTGCAATTTCTTTTTCAGACAATGAATCTAATTCATTATTTTCTGCTGAGCGGTACCTTTAAAAAAAATTTCTTATACAGCAAAAAATCACCTAAACACACAATTACCTATGTACGTGTCTATGACAAATAATTCGCTAGGCAAGCATTTTCAATATTTACGTACTGAATGCAACTCTAAGCAAAACAACTGCAAAAGGAATGCATTCTACATCATTTTTCATTCCGTATGCGTTTACTACAAAAAATGTTTTTATACGACCTTTGATTTATTATGTGTACAGAAAATACATTATCATTACAGCGCTATTTTTATGATTACATTGAAATATTTTAAATAAAACAAAGCAAATTTGAAAAAAAAAATGTCTCAGATTAAACCGTCTTGTTTAATCATTTACACGCACTCATGGTTTTTAAAAAACCCAGTATTAAAAAAACATTCTGCAGTTTTATTATATAACAGTACCTTTAAAGAATTTTCACACAAATTAACTATATATATATATATATATATATATATATGCATGTAATTGTGTCAGCGGTAATCTAAAAACTTATTCTATAAATATTACTACTTAAAGGGATTTATTTGCATTGCATTATTATCTGAAGAAAAATATCATAATTTACACGCACTCATGGTTTTCTTTAAAAAACCCGTTATTAAGAAAAAACAGTTTCCAGTACGTTGATAGTACTAAAGAATTTTTTCTTATTCAGCACAAATCACTATATCCCTATATGCATATAAATTATGCTAGCAGTAATATAAAACGAAATTAATCTAATTTAGGTTTTATTATGCTCCTTCTTGCAATTTCTGTTTCAGTCAATGAATGTAATTCATTATTTCTGCTGTGCAGTACCTTTAAAAAAATTTCTTATACAGCATAAAATCGCATAAACACGCAATTACCTATATATTTGCATATAAATTATGTCAGCGGTAATCTAATCAAAATTAATCTAATTTAGGTTTTATTATGTGCATTCATTGCAATTTCTTTTTCAGACAATGAATCTAATTCATTATTTTCTGCTGAGCGGTACCTTTAAAAAAAATTTCTTATACAGCAAAAAATCACCTAAACACACAATTACCTATGTACGTGTCTATGACAAATAATTCGCTAGGCAAGCATTTTCAATATTTACGTACTGAATGCAACTCTAGCAAAACAACTGCAAAAGGAATGCATTCTACATCATTTTTCATTCCGTATGCGTTTACTACAAAAAATGTTTTTATACGACCTTTGATTTATTATGTGTACAGAAAATACATTATCATTACAGCGCTATTTTTTATGATTACATTGAAATATTTTTAAATAAAAACAAAGCAAATTTGAAAAAAAATGTCTCAGATTAAACCGTCTTGTTTAATCATTTACACGCACTCATGGTTTTTAAAAAACCCAGTATTAAAAAAACATTCTGCAGTTTTATTATATAACAGTACCTTTAAAGTATTTTCACACAAATTACCTATATATATGCATGTAATTGTGTCAGCGGTAATCTAAAAACTTATTCTATAAATATTACTTCTTAAAGGGATTTATTTGCATTGCCTTATTATCTGAAGAAAAATATCATAATTTACACGCACTCATGGTTTTCTTTAAAAAACCCGTTATTAAGAAAAAACAGTTTCCAGTACGTTGATAGTACTAAAGAATTTTTTCTTATTCAGCACAAATCACTATATCCCTATATGCATATAAATTATGCTAGCAGTAATATAAAACGAAATTAATCTAATTTAGGTTTTATTATGCGCCTTCTTGCAATTTCTGTTTCAGTCAATGAATGTAATTCATTATTTCTGCTGTGCAGTACCTTTAAAAAAATTTCTTATACAGCATAAAATCGCATAAACACGCAATTACCTATATATTTGCATATAAATTATGTCAGCGGTAATCTAAACGAAATTAATCTAATTTAGGTTTTATTGTGTGCATTCATTTCAATTTCTTTTTCAGACAATGAAACTAATTCATTATTTCTGCTGAGGTATAATTATATTCGCTTACATACTGTTTTGTTAATTAGAATAGATTACAGAACTGAATTTTTTCAGAAAACGATGCAAATTTTTAATTTTTTCTAACAGATCAGTTTATTATTTAATATAAATACTACACTTAGATTTACCAACAGTATTCAATCAGATCTCTTGTATAATTATTAGTTACTATTACTAGCAACTTTTAAAAATGAATAGCTTATCATCAATCAAAAATTGTAATAGTACCAACGTAAAAGTTCTAGAGCAATTCATATTACATTCTGACGAAGACGTGATTAAAGAAGTTTTTGGTTGTTCTTCGCCTGAATTCAACACTGCTGCTATTTTTGATAGTAACGTAATAAATATATCACGGTAAGTGCTTTTTTTCACATTTATACATGTGTTTTTAAAACAGTACTAATTTATAAGTTACATTAGATCAAAAAACCATTCTGGAAATTCTGAGGCTATCGTAGGATCGTTGACACACTCTGATCCTCTCAGAAACATCAGGTAGTATACAAAAGAAAAGGTGAACCTACAATAATCTTTTACGTTATGCTTACAGATCAGGCAAAAACATGTCGACTATGAAAAAGTTATGTACAGAATCTAATATGGCTGTTTGCTGTGAAGATGATAAATCTTACGAAGATGACACAGTAGAGTTGCTTAACGCATTTAAAAAGCGTGGAGAGAAGCTACTGCGTCGTATAGATTTGGAACTAGAAATAATAAAGCAAAAAAGAGAGGAACTAACAGCGAGGGAGCAGCAGATACTTCAAGAACGGGAGTTAATAAATACTTTTTCATTTATAAATAGTTAGATCAAAATATTCAACAATTTGTAAAATAAAAAAGTATTTTATAAAAGTTTCTCTTTTGAAACAAGACTTTCTCTAAACAAGGTAGTAAACTCAAAGTAAAACGCACATAAATCAGAATTCACTTTAATTTGATACATCATTCTTTATACAATCGACTTAGATGTGTTATAATAATAAACTAATTTCTTAGAATAGTGACATATTATTCTGAAAATTCTATGTTGACAGTTAGACCGATCGATCCCTTACTAGTTATGTATACGTGTTTGTTCGAGCCAATACTTTCATTTAATTGTTTCATTCCATGTGCTTGAAGGTATTCAAAATATCTCAATGGCAATATACTCTTGAACTCTTCTGTTTCCACTAATACTCTTTCTCCATATTTTGTCTTGATTGTTTCCACTTTTAAAACTTCAAACCTCTTATTCACTACAAGATCTTTTAAATTCACATGAGGTTTGCGATATGTGGTTTTATTAAGAGTATTAAAATCCATATTGCTTTTCTTTGACTAATTAAATTAATATTAGGAGCAATCTCCTTATATAGCAGATTACCACCATCTGCGTACTTTGCCAACCCACTTTTCAACCTATCACAAGAGTGAACTCATTTTGAATTGAAACCGGCCCATGTGTATTTGCAGCCTCTAAACATAAATCAGAATCCACTTTAATTAAAACACAATTGACTTGAATGCGATATTTTGCATCTCTCGCTAGAAAACCAAATTCAAAACATCTACACACATTTTCTCTGCACTTACATTTTTCAACATACGTGTGTTTTGAAATATGTTCCATTGAAAGTAATATAAAGCCGATCCTAACTCAAAACGTGCCCACAAGTATTTTACATTTGAAAAGAATTCAGGTTTTCACATTTTACATTAAAAGTATATAACGCCGATCCTAATTCAAAACGGTGCACGTGTAACTTTTCGCTAGAAAACCGAATTCAAAACAGCTACACACATTCTTTTCTGCACTTACATTTTTTTCAACATACGTGTGTGTTTCATTGAAAGTAATATAAAGCCGATCCTAATTCAAAACGTGTCCACAAGTATTTTACATTGAAAGTATATAAGAATTCATGTTTTCACAACTATTTTACATTCAAATGTTTTCACAACTATTTTACATTGAAATTATATAGGGCCGATCCTAATTCAAAACGTGACAGACGTATTTTACACATGGAAAATACGTCTGTCGCGTTTTGAATTAGGACCGGCCTTATTTACCTACTTATACAGTAACTTTTGGCGCGAGTACTCGCAAACTCTAGAATTAACTCGCCACCAAACTCATTCTTAAACTTTCCGAGCACTTTCTTGTTTACAAGTGGGATCTTATGTTTATTGTCTGGGTGGCAGTCACTAGTATCGAATAGGTCCAGGCGGGCACGAATATCACTGTACAAATCTTCTGTTTCTACACTATACACGAGCGAATCGGTATCTGTATACAAAAGTGAAAGCTTAGACCCATACAGAGGCATCATTTCCTCATAGTGAAAGTCGTAAATCAAGGTTTTTGATAGATCTAAAATCGAAAAGCCAGCATATATAGGCTTGTTATATGTAACTCTAACGCGGTCCATCTGTATGAGTGCTAAATTTTCGCCTAGTACCAGATTACAATTATAGTTCGGGCGGGCAATCAGGGTACTCGCGCACAAGGTCTTTCGGTCACACTCCCACCGAGTCACGAGCTTGACATCGACACGCTTGTTTACGTTCTCCATGGTTTTACCAAAGATGGCGTTGTTCATGAGTTTGAAAAAGTTCTTCTCAAAAGCGTTGGTAGCACGAGTGCGAAGTTGCGTGTTCAACTCGATATAAGACTTCAACCATGGAGACTGGTCGAACTCGAGAACCCGATGGATGGAGGTCAACACTAATCCATTCCGCACACACTGCTGTAGATTCCTGTAATGGATAATGTAGCGGCGTTTGTCTTCTAAGGTGGCGAGGAGCTTCGAAGCCTTAGATGTAATATAAGGCGGCGTCTTTATTTCCGGGCAGAATGGAAGGTCATTATGGAGATGGTGTAAATGTGGAGGGTACTCCAAGTCGACCTCCAGAATGAATCCTTTCGCAGAGTCCTTGGGAACATTTAATATGGTGGCTTGGAGACCGGCTGCATCGGTAGGGGACAGCCATCGGAATCCTCCAATAGGGAGAGCCTGGCTCATGGCCCAGCCATATAAGTTATTGGCATCGTAGTAGGCCAAATACTTGGACGGAGCCGTAGGATCGTACTCTTCCATGTACTTATTATTGGCAGCAGCGTAACGTCCACTACACTGGGTCAGACCCCCTCTGATTCCAGACTTTATAAAATGATACATATCAATATCCGTGAGGAGCTCCAGATTCACGCCGGTGTATTTTAACATAGCGTCCCAGGTTAATGAGGGCGCTGTCACATACTGGCACGGATCAAGGTCATAAGTCAACATGCACACCCGGCGAAAGTTCTCGAAGACGTCTGCCAACAACAGTACATCTGTCTTCAAATAGAGGTCGCTATATTCTCCGAGCGTGTTGATACCAAAGTCGCGCCACACCTTCTGAGCCCTCTCGTATTCATCGGTGGTAATGGATGTAGAGGCGAGATCATTGTAGAAGACAGCCTGTGGTGGGAGAGCTGTTTCCTCCAATACTTCCATACTTTGTATGTAACTGTATGGAAACACTCCTTTCTTGGTAACCAGTTGGAACTTGGAGTCTTCGGGGAAGTGACGTCTGACCTCTACAAACTGGTCCTGGGTTAAATTCTTCGCCAGTGTATCCAACCCGGATACCATAAATCGGAGAGAGTCGATAAACCGAAGTTGGACATAAGACCTGCCGGCAGTCTTTTCTTCATCGTCCAAGTTCACTTCTGTATCGTATAGCCGTACAGTTTTCGAAAACGAGATGAATCGTTCTTTATTGTTCGGTATAACATTAATCTTCTCGTTATCATACCCCAGTTCTTTTATGATGAAATGAGCGTCGTATCCACTAAGGTTGTGGAACACTACTAGAATAAACTCCGGAATTCAATAGAGGATGTTACACTTGGAGTGTGCAGGGAAGCGGTACGCCCCATTCATGTGGTTATTATTTCGCACACGGTCTGTTCCAAGCGGTTTCTTGCATATCCCACAGTCTTCGGTAATGTGGAACAAAAGCTCATTCTGGGCATCCAAAGGAATCATGGGCACATTCGTCGTCAATATCTTATCCAGACGTCTAGCTTTCTTTCTAAGTTTGGTGATAAATTCACGTGCAGCGTCTGGACCCCGGTAGATCTCAAATTTATTGAGGGAGTCGTCATAGCAGCATTTGATGTAATATGCCCAGCTATAAGGGGTATGCAGTTGGAGCGGTGTTGTAGATGATGTGGAGGGGTCGGACGTTGCAAAACTGTACGGCTGTAGGAGCGACTCAAAGTCGGCATAAATAACGAATGGGACCTGCATTTGTTTTTGGAGGCTCGAAAATTCCAAAACGTTGTTGAAGACGGCGGGCATTTAAGTTACGACATGGTTACAGTCCTGCTCAGTATGCCTGGTCAAGGCTGCCTCAGTTGGAAAACAGATTAAACAGCCATCGCAGATCCATTTATGTAAGCATTTTTTTGATAACTGTTTACCGACCAGACGACCCAAATCCTTGATCCAACAGAAATGACCTTTTTCTTCGTGCTGGATGTAGAGCAAGTTAACGTGCCGAGCTCTCCTGCGTTTAGTAAAATGCAGAGGACCAACAATAGACCTTCCTTCCACTCCGAATACGTTGATACTAAGATCGTTCAAAGCCTCAAACTTGGCAATCTTGTCAAAGGCCATAGGGAACTCTATACCACCAATATTTAAGCAGCTCGAGTAATGGGGGTACTTGCTAAGACGTTGGGGGTGATGCTCAGCAGGATACAGCGCTGCTACAATGGAGTATGCAAAACAGGCTGCGTCTCGGTTTATCACATTCACCACCGCTTTTTTAGCTTTTATCCAGCGTGGAAGGTCAATGTAAGAGGATCCCCTTAGTGGCTGGTATTTGTTGATGTTTAGTTCTAAATGCAGGACACGTTGTAAGGCCCAACCAGACTGGTGATGTTCAAATTCTTGGGATTTATCGAGCATCTCCCGAGAAAGCGCCGTATACACTTTGTTCAAATCGCTCGATCGGGTTATAATTTGATTCTTGGTATTGAAAGATTTAGTTGCTTCGGTATCACCCAAGTCCATCTTTGTGTACATACCAAACACTTCCACATTAATTTTAAGGCTCGTGTAGACCTCCAAGGTGTCTTGGATCAACTTTACAAAATGCTGCTTTTGTTCAAGTAAAAAGTCTCCAATGTCTCTACAACCCGACAGATTATTAATGCGGTAATTTGCGATCCGGGAGCAGAAGGCAGACGATAACAGTTGTATCGTTTCTTGTTTGGGGTTTCCGGATTCGGTCTTATGCGCGGCACTACGTAGATGGTCGGGAAACTGGCGTGAAGAAACGTCCATATTGCAATCCTCGCAATATCGTATGTCCTGTCGCTGGCGTTTTGGGACGGGTGCAGCACGTGGTGGTGATGCTCCACGTTTGGCAGACATCGATGTAGAAGAAATAGTATCTCCGTGGAAAGCGTGCTGATACCGGGTTAAATTAACTCGATGCCCGAACCCCAAACCGCACAAAAATGTTGTTGGCGCTGGTAATTCAGTCGGTGGAACTGGGACTGTAACCTGACGTGGTAGTCTAACGATATTATGGACCTCCTTTTTGTGTCGGTTAAGGCTGCTCTGGGTCGAGAGGCTTTTCTGGCACACATCGCAGGCGAATACTCTGATGGATTCCATTGTAATCTGCACAATAAAACGATGTTTATTACTCAGTTTAAAACACGTATACCACAATGTTTTGTAGTCGTAGAAGAAACACAACTAAAGAAAATGGGCTGAGACTACTTATAAATAGCCAAATAAATGATCAGAAAATAGACAAATTAGAGCGCATGCGCACAGTCAGCCGATATATAACGTCGCCTCAGGATTCTAATGTAATTTGCACAATAAACGACGCTTAATACTCAGTTTAAAACACGTAAACCACAATGTTTTGTGGTCGTAGAAGAAACACAACTAGGGAAAATGGGCTGAGACCCCTTTTAAATAGCAAAATGATCAGAAAATAGACAAATTAGAGCGCATGCGCACAGGTCGCTGATAAAACGTCGCCCCAGGATTCTAATAATTTGCACAATAAACGACGCTTAATACACAGTTTAAAACATGTAAACCACAATGTTTTGTGGTCGTAGAAAAAACACAACTAAGGAAAATGGGCTGAGACCCCCTTTAAATAGCAAAATGATCAGAAAATAGACAAATTAGAGCGCATGCGCACAGGTCGCTGATAAAACGTCGCCCCAGTGGGGATACTCCTAGAGAAATGGGGCGCAGTAACGTCTAGGAAACTTGCAATACAATAAATAGGCATTCTACGCTTTCGGGTCTTATACAATATTAGGTCCATGGCGCCAATCGCACCAAATGCTGCTCTAACCTTAGATCAACCTGTCCCATATATGTTTCAAATTGTCATATTTACTAAGTAACTTACTACAGTTAATCACAATAGCATATTGCAATATAAAGCCTAGGGGTGGGGAACGACAGTTATTTATAGCCACCAGGCAACGCTTTCTTTATACTGTATATACCTGGCATTTTAAGAGATAACAACTCGCTTTGTACGCGGGATTAGAATCATCCAATGCCGATACACTCCCACATTGTAGTACCTATCGTATAAAGATAGCCAACCACCAGTTTAAACCTCAAACTAGGAACAAATATGAAAATAATCCCTGTCGATGCGTCATACTCTATTATGAAAATAATTGTTCCTGTAAAATTCAGCTATCTCTAACCGTTTTCATTTAATTAACAAAAAACCAAAACGGCACTAGGTACAAATATGAAAATTATCCCAGTCAATGCGTCATACTCAAATTTGAAAATAATTGTTCTTGTAAAATTCAGATATCTTTAACCGTTTTCATGCTATTAACTAAAAACCAAAACGGCACTAGATACAAATATGAAAATTATACCAATCGATGAGTTATAGTCAAATATGAAAATAATTGTTCTTGTAAAATTCAGCTATCTCTAACCGTTTTCATGCTATTAGCAAAAAACTAAACGGCACCAGGTACAAATATAAAAATTACACTGATCGATGTAGCATACTCAAATATGAAAATAATTGTTCTTGTAAAATTTAGCTATCTCTAACCGTTTTCATGCTATTAGCAAAAAACCAAACGGCACCAGGTACAAATATAAAAATTACACTGATCGATGTAGCATACTCAAATATGAAAATAATTGTTCTTGTAAAATTTAGCTATCTCTAACCGTTTTCGTGCTAATAGCAAAAAACCAAACGGCACCAGGTACAAATATAAAAATTACACCGATCGATGTGGCATACTCAAATATGAAAATAATTGTTCTTGTAAAATTTAGCTATCTCTAACCGTTTTCATGCTATTAACAAAAAACCAAACTGCACTAGGTACAAATATGAAAATTACACCGATCGATGTGGCATACTCAAATATGAAAATAATTGTTCTTGTAAAATTCAGCTATCTCTAACCGTTTTCATGCTATTAGCAAAAAACCAAACGGCACTAGGTACAAATATGAAAATTACACCGATCGATGTGGGATACTCAAATATGAAAATAATTGTTCTTGTAAAATTTAGCTATCTCTAACCGTTTTCGTGCTATTAGCAAAAAACCAAACGGCACCAGGTACAAATATGAAAATTACACCGATCGATGTACCATACTCAAATACTTTATACTGTATATACCTGGCATTTTAAAAGATAACAACTCGCTTCGTACGCGGGATTAGAATTATCCAATGCCGATACACTCCCACATTGTGGTACCTATCGTATAAAGATAGCCAACCACCAGTTTAAACCTCAAACTAGGAACAAATATGAAAATAATCCCTGTCGATGCGTCATACTCTATTATGAAAATAATTGTTCCTGTAAAATTCAGCTATCTCTAACCGTTTTCATTTCATTAACAAAAAACCAAAACGGCACTAGGTACAAATATTAAAATTATCCCAGTCAATGCGTCATACTCAAATTTGAAAATAATTGTTCCTGTAAAATTCAGATATCTTTAACCGTTTTCATGCTATTAACTAAAAACCAAACGGCACTAGGTACAAATATGAAAATTACACCGATCGATGTGGGATACTCAAATATGAAAATAATTGTTCTTGTAAAATTCAGCTATCTCTAACCGTTTTCATGCTATTAGCAAAAAACCAAACGGCACCAGGTACAAATATAAAAATTACACCGATCGATGTAGCATACTCAAATATGAAAATAATTGTTCTTGTAAAATTTAGCTATCTCTAACCGTTTTCGTGCTATTAGCAAAAAACCAAACGGCACCAGGTACAAATATGAAAATTACACCGATCGATGTGGCATACTCAAATATGAAAATAATTGTTCTTGTAAAATTCAGCTATCTCTAACCGTTTTATGCTATTAGCAAAAAACTAAACGGCACCAGGTACAAATATGAAAATTACACCGATCGATGTACCA